>JANDJT010000102.1:21132568-21158369 GCA_024331685.1 Stegophilus panzeri
GTGTTTTCTGTTTATGAGACCAGTTACTGTGAAACAACTTGTTGAAATGGAGAGAATAAAGTTTTTATTTACATTTCTTTCAGAATTGTGGAATTAATTATTATTAATTTAAAAGAAGGTATAAAAGGCAGAACTAATCGGTATCGGCCGATATCACTCTGAATAATCGATTATCGGTATCGACTGAGAAATTTAGTATTGGTGCATCTCTAGTTTCAGGTGATATATATATATATACACACACACACACACACACACACACACACACACACACACACACACACATATATATACACGAATATCCTTTTCAGATAAATGTTGGTGCATAAATACATTTAAGATGTATTTAACATGTAAATTTTTTTTTTTAAGAAATAAAGCCTCCTAGGTGAAGTATTTCAAATATAAAATAGTTTTGAGTTTACACTCAAGACGGCATGACGTTTTCCTCATCATTACTCGCAAATCATAAACTGAGCTGGGTGCACAAACTTTTTGAGCGGTACTGAACATCTACAGCGGAGATTCAGCAACAAAATACGGGATGGAGTCACATCTAAAACCCTGTTAACTCCACTTTACAGAGGTCAGAGAAGAGTGGTTCAAGGCCTGCTCATCAAACGCACGCAAAGTCTGAACCGTGATCCGTAAAGCTGCAGAGATTAGACGTGGCTTTAGGATCCTAAACAGTAAAATCCCTGACATCGGATCGGATTCGGTTGCCTTCGGACAACGCTTTTAGTCTCGCACCAACAACTGGGTGGAAGGCTTTAGCTAAACAAGGCGACAGGATTTCTGTAAAGTCCTCAATTAAACCTTCATGAACTAAAAAACAGCCTACACTTCATCTCCTTCATGTTGCATTACTGTAACAGAGCTTAATCATTTTCCTAATAGATATTCGGTAAAGTCTTCTTTCTTTCGTTCTTTTTTTTTTTTTTTTTTTAATGTTTATTACTGGCATTTTTTTTTTTTAAATCTAATAGCACATATTTGGAACAAATAATGCCTATTTTCAGTAAAAATCATGATTGTTCCATGCACAGTGTGTCCTCCCAAAGTTTAAATAAAAACCCACCTCAATATTAACAGTTAAATAATCAATGGGAAATTTGTGCTCCCCCCCACACCCCCACTAATAGTGACTCATAAGGGCGATCTTCATAAACACACGCTACGTGTGAACCTTACGAGTTCACAAATTTATTAAAGTTTCTGCCTTGTTCTGTTGGCACATCAATTTTTAAACGTGCCGATCGATTATTTATTTTTATTTCACTAACGCGGGCGCTTGTTCACATTCAACATCAGAGGGTGCACTTGCAGAGCAGTGCATGAGCACTGAGAATAGTCTGTACACACACTTATTTCAGGCTTTATAAAAGCCAGATTTAGATTCAAGATCACTTCCATAAAAATGAAAGCTGTAAGCGAATGAGGTCTTTGGTCTTCTTTAGGGCACTAATAGAAAAAACACCCTGTGTGCCAACACAGAGTCCCGATTCCTGAATCTTATCCGTGAAGGGCCAGTGTGGGTGCATTCCAGTCAAGCAGGAGCCACGCCTGATTCCATCTGTTCAATCAGTTGATGATCAGGTGTGGCTCCTGCTTGGTTCGAATGAAAACCTGCACTCACACTGGCCCTTTACAGACACGACCAGACACCCCTGATGTATGCCCTTGAGGATTCTTCCACAAATCAAATCAAATCAAATTAATTGACCTTGTAAAGAAAATAATTAAACCAGAGTTGTACTATTTTTGGGGCAGTGGGGTTCAAGCCCCAGCACTGCCAAGCTGCTATTGTTGGGCTCTTGAGTAAGGCCTTTAACCCTCTCTGCTCCAGGGGCGCTGTATCTTGACTGACCCTGCGCTCTGACCCCAACTTCATAGCAAGCTGGGATATGCAAAAAAAAGATCTTCACTGTGCTGTAATGTATGTGAGACAAATAAAGGCTTCTTATTAGTTTGTTGCTGTACTAATCCCGATGTACTCATCTCTAACCCTGTGATACTCTGGCATCTCATTTGGGGTGAATTCTCCTGCAAACTGTTGCTACAAAGTTGGAAGCACAGAACTGTCTAGAATGTCTTTGTATGCTGTAGCATTAAGATTTTCTTTCACTGGAACTACAAGGCGCAGACCTGTTTGAGCATGACAATGCTGCTGTGCACAAAGCGAGCTCCATGAACACATGGTTCTGGAATGAAGTGGAATACTGACTGGACCCCAGGCCTCCTCGCACAACATCAATGCCTGATCTCACTAATGCTCATATAGCTGAATGAACACAATACCCCACAGCCATGCTCCAAAATCTAGTGGAAAAAACTTCCCAGAAGAGTGCCGCTTATTATAGCGGCAAAGTGGGACTGAAACCGGAATGGGATGTTCAACAAGCACATATGGGTGTGATGACCAGGTGTCCATATACTTTTGGCTGCATAGTGCGCATGTATGCCATGGTCGCTCTGGATTAGGGCGTAAATGCTGTAAAAGACGGATTAACGCAGTTTGTTTTTGGTGTGAGCGTCTTACTGTAGTCAGTTCCTGTAAGCTGAGCTAGGATGCGGAAGGAGCGGGACTGTGTGGTGCCAGTGCGAGGCTGCCAGTCCTGCGTGTCCTCGATCAGACGCTTCTTACTGCGATCGTTCGGGATAAAGCACGGGACGTTCTCCGCCCGCAGACCGTACCTGCGTGGAGGAGTCAGACGCGTCAGCTCTTTTACCACAATCAGGATGCACGCTGCACTAACAAACAAAACAAATAAACAAAAACCAAGCACAACGAGCACAAACGGCGAGACAACATGCTGGCGTTTATCTCAACACCAGCAAGCAGTTTGTCTTCATCAGTCATCCATTTTAAGTGAACGGAGTGCGTTCCAGCTTTCACAACACCCCCGGCATATTTTGAGAGTCTGGAACTAGCTTTTATTCAATTATAGCAAGCTATTCCCTAAACAGTGTTTGTAATTCACACTCAAAAGCCTTTTGAGTGATTTACTGAAATGACACCGACCCAACAGAGCACTTTAATAAAAAACAGTGGCTAGTAGGGCTGCATGACACACAAAAACAACACACTGTGACCGTGATACGAGTTCGAACATGCTGACCCTGATCTGTGATCTGTTCTGTTCTATTTAGAGATTAGGCTGCTTTCACACTTGCAGTATTGTTTTAAACCACCGGTGCATGTCTTATACGTAATCCTTTACCTCCTGACCAATCAGATAACAAGTTGGGGGGCAAAGTGAGAAACAAACACGGAGGACATCATTCGTGCTGTTAATGAGGGAGTATACAGTGATTTCCGGAAACTATTTAATCGCCAATATTCCAGTGTTTAAAACTAAAAATACTGACTATTTTTGAGACAGTACACAAAATTGGATGGACACCAAGTGTGAAAGCAACAGCACCATTAAGTTTTGTGGTGGTGTTCCCCCCCCACATGCCATACCACTCACACCTGGAACACTCTGGTCACATGACAAATTAAAGCGCTTGCTTGTATATTCCAGACTTCTCCGATGCCTGATGTCAGTGCTACAAAAACCATCCCTTGACGCTAATGTCCTCGTACGCGCTCACTCTCAACCGAAGACATACTCCGTTCTCGTTTCGGCAGACCGCATCGGAGCCGCATGCTCTCTTCACTTACTTGTTGTCGTGGTACAAAGCTTCATAGAATCCTTCTCCTCTACTGAAAAAGGGGAATAGAAAGTAGATAAAGAGGGGAACAAAATGAGCAATAGGAGTGACTATAAGAATGAATATTGAAATTTAGTGCATATCTATCAACCAAGAAACAAAAAGGGGTGTTACTAACTTGTCAATAACCTCCATCTGCTGGATTAAGGAGAGTAATAAGAGAGATTAATTCCTTTTTATGTTACACACACACACACACACACACACACACACTATGCAGGGAAGTGAAATGAGTCACACTGTTTGTATTGTACGATGCCAAATGCATGCACGTTGTGAGAAGCTGAAAGCAGCCACAAGCATTCGATCATAAACATCACTCCTTTAACCCTCTGTAGTCTGATCCTTGGACCTTCACGACGTCTGAACGAGGGCGGGACAGGAGGAAAGCAGTATAGTTCTGGGGTAGTTCCAACTTTATCGCTTGGTGGTTCATAGGTGAGAACAAAGACACTTAAACATTATTTTACCCAGAAGTCCTTTTTCTGTGCCCCCCCCCCCAACCCTTTCACTATCTGTCCTTTTCCAAGCTAATTTCACTTTATTTCTAGTCCCTACATTTGCATCTCCTTACTTTCTACCTTTAGCCAATAAACTGTGCTTGGTTGGCAATAGATTTTGTTACTGAAAACAATGGGCATCATGTGGTATTTTTTTCCATTGGGAAACTTTTCACTGGTGTTTTTTTCTTGGATTTTTGTAGGAGATTTAAAAAAAAAAAAAAAAGAAAAAAAAGAAAAAAAAAAAAAGAAAAAAGAAAACACAACCTGGTCACATCACGTAAAATTTCTGTGCAGTTTCACAGAAATTAACTATTTACCCACTAAAGCCTAACAAAAGAACGCTTATTCAGTGTGTAAATTATTTGTAATTGCCATTTGCACACTACATACATCTTGTCGTTTTTTTTCCCCTTTTAACCCCACAATACACTGTAAATCTTGTAAAATCTTGTTCGCTGTTACAGGAAATGAATCAGCAGTGGGTTGATGTGATGCAGTGTTACCGCTACCTCCCTGAAGTTGATTATTTTAATACCTGCAGCCCCTAAGTGCTTTATTTCGCTTACACCACAGAAATTTGCCAACAATTAGAATTTTTTTTTTTTTTTAATATTAAAAATTGTACATTTCTTCCATTAACAATTTCTAGCAGTAAACGGGCATTTACTCGACTTAGACATTTTCTATCAGTATAAACAAATGAATTATTCCAAGTCTGTTATAAGAGAAGTCCGGACACTGTTGGGCTTCTTTGTCTAGAGTATCTTAAAAACAGTAACTTGTAACTTGAGTTACTGGCTGTTACAAAATTCTGACACTCCTTCTCCAAAATACTTCACAATGTCAACAATTACACGTGCGCGATTTTGAATCCGTTTATGCGTATGAAGCTATAACGTATTAAAAGGAGCGCATTAATAATGAATGAGCCTGGGATCTTTAATGCCTCCTGACTAATCTGATTGGAGAATTGCCGACACACTGACGTCATTATAACTGTTTTTGTTGGGTTTCTTTTCGGTTGACGCGTGATGAGAGATTTCAGTAGGAAGTTTTTTTCCCATGCGAAAACGTCTCGATCGGAGAAAGTACGGTGAGAGAGTGCGGTGTTGTAACACGGCTGCTTTTCCTTTCCAAAGCAACTATTCTCGTCCTGAGTTCTGTAACTTGAATACGGGCAAGTAAACTTGCACACACACGAGGGGGTTGGGTTGGGAGCACAATTATTGTTTTTTTCCCCTCCATATAAACACTTTGCAATGACACACAATCTGTGTTAAGTGTCTGATGGAAAAAGATACTACGGTACGGATCTCTCTCCAAGTAAGGATGTTGAGTAACTCAGCACCACGGCAGCAGAAGCACTCCGTGAGCTCAGCGGATTTTAGGGGAGAGGCCGGGCTCTATAAACAGCACCAAACATCAAACTTAAAGTCTCTCTCTCTCTCTCTCTCACACACACACACACACACACACACACACACCTCAGCCCAGTCCCGCAGCTCCGAGCAGCCCCACTTGACTTGTTCCCCAAAGCTGAAGAATTCGTCTCCTCCTGTTCTGGTTCACTTGACCAGCAACATCTGTTGTTTTGAGTGTTTCAATAAAAAGTGCTCGTTAAAATTCAGGCTCTCTCGCTGTCTTCGGCAGAGGAGAGAGACGAGGACGAGCGAAGGGTCCCCGTACAGGGACGATAAACAGGAAAACAGATTGAGGATCGCAGGAGACGGCTTGGCCGTCTCCGCGTGCTCCGCATGAGTCTGAGAGTCAGAGTCTGAACACATGGACTGCTTTATGATGACGTCTTTAAATAATTATAAAGACAGACTCTCGAACAAAGAACTCAATGTTCCTGACAGAGAGAGAGAGAGAGAGAGAGAGAGAGACAGAGAGTGAGTGAGAGAGAGAGTGCATGTGTGTGTGAGAGATGCACAGAGAGCAAACGGCGTCTGTCCTCTTCAAGACCCACCGCAGCCTCATGTTTCCAAACTGCTATTGTGAAGAGGGGCCGTGGACGAGAATCTAATCTGAACTCTTTCACCTTTTTAACAATCCAGCTGCAGAATACCTTAAGAATGATGAAAGCTGCAGCTTAACACTTAAAGAACGGATTTAAAAAAAAAAAAAAAAAAAAAAAAAAAAAAAAAAAAAAAAAAAAAAAGCCCCCCCCCCCCAACTTCCTCGCTGTGCGTTGTGAATCACCTACCCGTTCTGAGAGAGGGGTGTGCTGTCCGACACCGGCATGCTGGCGTTAGGTGCGTTGGCGTTAAGCTTGGAAGCGTACGCCACCGGTTTGATGATGGGCCCAGCGCTGGAGTTATTAAAGGAGGCGGAGAAAGGCCGCGCCATCTTGTTTATGGTAGTGCTGGGCGTGAAGGAGTACTTAGGCTGAGTGGGTACAGCAGCAAGCGATCCCTGAGGGTCACACAGTGAACACACACACACATACAAACAGAACACCATGCTGATCAAACCAAGCATATATACACACACAGACTATGAACGATCCCAGAATTTGTTTCTATAACAATGAATTATTTATTTGAGCCTGTGGAGATCAACAGGTGGTGTCCTTGTTGCATTTTAATTCAATACCACTCTGAACTCCACATGTTTAACTCTTTGAAAGTGAACCACTTATGCAACAGTGATGCTAAGTAAGTAAGTAAATATGCCATCACCTATTCATTCTGAGTGAGGCGAGAGAGAGAGAAGGAGAGAGATAGGGAAAAGGAGAGAGAGAGGGAGAGAGAGAGAAAGAAAAGGGGAGAGAGAGAGAGAGAAAGAGAGAGAGCAGGTGTGAGAGAAGGAGAGAGGGTGTGAGAGAGAAGGAGAGAGCTTGAGAGAGAAGGAGAAGGAGAGAGCGAGTGTGAGAGAGTGATAGTGTGAGAGAGAGTAAGAGAGAAGGAGAAGGGGAGAGAGAGGGTGTGAGAGAGAGACCTGTGAACACATCCTATTGTCTGAGTAATATTTCTCTTGGACGTTGGCCAAATTGCACCCTCTGTGTGTTCTGTACCTCGGCGCTCAGCACTTGAGCGGCTTCAGAGTCAAGCTTAACCTTTTAGCTGGCATTGAAATTAAAAAAAAAAATAAATAAATAAAAAATAGTAGTAATTTTTGGGTGCACTGCTCTGGAATGGCCACACGGTGTCACCGTTTCCCCCAAACTCAGAAACTTGTGCATCCATGGTTAACAGTACATTTAATTAGTTCTTTTTTTGGAGAAGAGATGATGAGATCTGGGTGTTAAATGACTTCTGGGATTGTGCATTCTGTTCAAGTGCAAGGAAAATCAAAACAGACAAAAAAAAAAAAATATGTTGCAATCACACTGATCAAAACAACACTCCTGCAGTGTAGTGCAGCAACTTCATAAAAAAATAAAAAATAAAAAAATTTAAAAAAGGCTCTAAAATCACAGAATGTTAAACGAGGTTTAGCACATCGATCCATGGAAGTGGTCGTGGAAAAATGAGTGCATGTGCATGTTTATGCAAAGAAATTCCAATCATGTATGAGTGTTTGTCAATACAAGGCTGCGTGACACTGCAGAAGCATTGCATGTCTGACAGACGCTGAGCAGAAACAGCTGTTTACCTTCTGTTCACCTCCAGACTGGAAAGCTCTGTTGAAAGAGAGAGGGAGGGAGAGAGAGAGAGAGAGAGAGAGAGAGAGAGATTAATGCAATAGTAAAACTTATAATAGCATTTCTATAGTAACAGCTCATATACAGGGACTTGTACAGCAAATGCTCCATGTAATCCAATTCTAATAACAGGCTTTTAAAAAGAAAACGTGTTGTTTAGGAGAAGCTTAAAATTTATGGCAGGAGTCGCCAGAAAAGTGTCAGTGCTTTGTAAGTGAAGAGAGGAGATTGCGATTTCTAGTTAAATAGATTTTTTTTTTTTTAATTTATTTTTTCAAATAAATAAATTTTATTTTTTATTATTAATTTTTACTTGCATGATGTTATGTGGGAAATCTATCATTTAAATCATTGTAATCGCAGTTGTACCCGCTCTCCCGTACTGTACATTTGATGCTTCTGTGCATGTTTAACAGGAACATTCATTCAGTAAAGTGTAACTTGATCTGGTACTTGTTCTCTTTATTGCTTTAGTACCTTCAGGAGAGATTTAAAAAGATAAATAAGAGTTACAATGGAAGGTTTGTTGCAGCATCTATACACTTTACACTGGAAATACTAGACAATTTGTGCAAAACCATGGACTTTCTGCAGTAGGATCTAGGATAAGAGACACTTCTGCGGTATCAGCTAGTGGGTGGAGTTCAGATTCTGAATACACGACTGTGGGTGCGTCTCAATCGGTTCCCTAGTTCAGTAGTCAGGGTGCTGATTAGGGAGGCGGCCATTTTAAGGGCAGTCTCGATCGCAAAATCCTTCCAGTACACTGGAACTTTTGCGCTCTAAAAATTCCACAATGCACCTCAAAAACCAGGGAGCATCAGTGCTCGCTACGTTCACTTACTGGAAATGTCGTCATATTTTCTGAAGTCTCTCGGCTCGAAAAAAAAAAAAAAATTAAAATGGCATACAAACTCTTAGCCAACATTGTCTACTAATGCAAGTAGCTAGTTATCGTTGTTGTGGCTCTCAAGCAATTACTTACGTTAGCGATTTTTTACTTTATTTGACGTTGTATATACAGTTTGCTAACTTTTACGTGTTTAATGATTTTTTAAAAAAAAAATCCACTAGCTAGCCTACAATCCTGCTTGAAGTCCCATGCATACCAAACGCATTTGATTAAGCTAACAAATTTATGACCTATAATATCAGAAAGATATACCCTGCCTGCTCTTGATAAATGCCAGTAATGACGTTTTACAACACGAGTACATTTTCATGTGGCTGGAAATGTGTCCCAGTGTGTAGCGAGTCAGGGTCCTTACCAGTGCCTGAACTCATGTACCCCATATAATGACCGAGAGCTGATTGAGACAAATTAAAATAAAAATATTTTCTGCATTGTTTATTGCAAATGGGTGTCACAAAAAGTGACAAAGTCTCCATCTCATTGGGTTTTCATTTGACTCGCCTTCATATTTTTCTACTATTCGTTCATTTGAATGAATCCCTTCATTTCTATATCATATTAGTCAAAATCCCTCTTGCTTTTACATTTCAATGTAATAAAAACTATCCGTAATTTCAATCTGGTGCTTGAAGGCAGTTTTTTTTAAATTGACGTAACTGAGAATAAATAACTCAAAAACATGGCAACCTCGGAGGCATGACTTTGCACAAGTAATTTCAATAATGAAAATTAGCTGCACAGAAAGTCAAAGTTAAGCACCGGTGTATGGAGTCTGAACGCCATCCATCTATTTTCTATACTGCTTATCCTACAGGGTCATGGGGAACCTGGAGCCTATCCTATTGAGCATGGGGTACACCCTGCACAGGGTGCTAATCCATCGCAGGGCACAATCACATACACATTCATACTACGGACACACTACGGACACTGGAAATGCCAATCAGCCTACCGCATGTCTTTGGACCGGGGGAGGAAACCCTCACAGCACGAGGAGAACATGCTAACTCTGCACGCGGGGTCATGGCAGGAATCGAACCCCTGGAGGTGTGAGGCGAATGTGCTAACCACTAAGCCACCGTGTGCCCGAGTCTGAACTGAACATACACATACCTAACACATATATCTAACTCTGATTACTGTCCTGGGTGATCTTGAGTCATAAAGTAATACAAACATTTATTGTCCTGGAGGAGTAAAATTTCAGCACACTCATGCAGGCCTGCCAAATCTTCCAGAGGAATAATTTTGTGAACCTCCCCCCCAAAAAAAGGTTGTTTTTTTTTTCTTTCCTTTTCCCCCCAGCTGCTTTGTCAGGGGAACATTTCTCAAATTGACTAAACACCAAGGAACATGGAGCTAGTGATTAGTTTTAGATGGAATATTCATTTTATATGTGATTATGGTAAGAGGTCCTGGAGCTGGGCAGAAATACAAACCGCAAAATCGTACTAATACGGCAAGATCCATCATTATGGTCAAGTTACTAGACAAGTCACAAAAAGCAAGTGGAACACAGCAACGCGACATCTCACGTGTTCAGCATCTGTATCTTTCTGTAGTTCTCCTTCCCTTGGCAGTCAAAAAAAAAAAAAAAAAAAAAAAAAAAAAAAAAAAAAAAAAAGCGAGAAAAACCACAAATGATATTCTAATGCACGGCTCTTCATGAGTCTGCATTTCCTGTGGGTGTGCATTATTTCCTGTGGGCTCATCAGCAGCTCTCTGTAGTAGCGTGGCCTTTTTAAGTCCTCCAACCTGGACGAGGTTATCTGAGCCGAGCACGGCTGCAGGAAACAGGATGGGACAACAATGTGGAGTGAAGCCATTTCAGTGCACCATAAAGCCATAAAAACACCAGATGTGAAGTGGGAGATGAATGAGCCGTTCAGTGGGATTCCAAATGGCTGCTTTCCTGGGACACTTCATCACCACATGATGCCTTTATTGAATTAGAACAAATAATGTTTTACTTGGTACTAGATACAAACTGACAAAGGCAGCAGTCTTTAGTCCCAATTCTGGCATAACTCAGAACTGCATACCTTGCGTTTTATTTGATTTATTTATCTAAAACACTCAGTGCAAATAATAATCACTCAAGATAGCTTTGTAATCAAAGAGTTCGTGAAATTAAGCCCCAGCTGTCGTGGAAATTTGCATGTTCATGTCTACTTGTAAAACAGGTGTGACCCAAGTGATAAGTTATTAAGTAAGTTCCTAGGTATGTAACTAAATAAAGTAAGTTACTAAGAAAGTAGGAAATTTATGTTACCAAGTAAAATACAAAGCAAGTACTGAATAAGTTCCTAAGTATGGCCATACCAAAGTTAGAAACAAAGCAAGCAAGTAAGAAAGTAAGTATATAAGTTACCAAGGTTACATACTAAGTTTCTAAGTTCCTAAGCAAAACAGTTACTAAATAAGATTAGTAAGTAACCAAGTTACTAAATTTGCTAATTATGATAGGTCAGGAGCTTACTTAGTAACTTGTTTATTAAGTTAAGAAAGTTCCTTAGAGAAGATAATAAGGTAAATACTAGGCATGTAAGTTAGTAAAATGGTAGGTTATTTAGTGAGTAAGATACTAATTAGGAAAGTTTTTTTTAAAGCCCTGCTTTGTAAATGCAATTCAACTTTCTAAATGAATTCATCTTAAACATGAGACTTAAAACACAGAGTTTGTTGGCAAACTTCCTTGTGTCTTAAAATTTGTGCAATTATTTTTTCTAGCAAACTAGCTAAACTAAATTTCTTATAAACAGAACAAAAATACAAAAAGCTATATAATCCAACTGTCTGCCTGACTGTGCGTCCTTCCTCTTTTTATGGAGTAATTTATAGCAGGATTAGGAAGTGCTATATAAAATATCACTGCTAAAATAAGCAGTCAACACAGCCAAAGAGGTTATGCTATAGGTCCATGAGGCATTGATTTGAATGCCAAAATCTTTGTTTGTAGTGAATGCCATGGAAATTAATATAATTACACAGGCAATTTCACAGAAAAAAGGCTAGTGGGACAGCTGTTTGAGAGAAGAGAGACACTTTTAGAATAATGCTAAGAGTTCAGGACCAGAGCTGTAATTCAGATAGATGCCAAGAATCCCTCTGAATGCATTACGTCATAGGACGCATGATCCATCCATGACCTCAAAGTTGATACAAAACACATGAAATGGCCACACATGGATGACTGACTGCGCTGAATACAAGGCAAATTAAACAACAACCAAACTGTAAAGGGCACCTTTACTCATAAGGTCTCTTAAGGTCAGAATATAAAGCTGAACAAAGACAATCTCCGCTGTATTGAAATTTAAAACGAATCACCGTTCATACAAAAGCTTTACGCATGCAGGAACGTCCAGTCCGGACAGTTTACAAAACAAGCTTGTGGAACTTGTTTGAAAGTGATGGTGAATCAAACCGGAAGGCTTGTCTTTACCAAAGAAAACCTCCAGAGTAACCACATGAACAAGTTCTGACTCACACCTTCAATTACCTCCTCTCACAGACAATGAACTTTGTCATTTTACCATGACCGGCTACAACAGTTGACAGACTGCTGTAAGAAGAGAGCGTAAAACCACAAGGCCCAGGGTTACAACTCCAATAAACAGTGCTTTTACACAGTAGGCAGGCTGAGCGTATGAGTAGAAACAGTTTCAAAACAGATAGACGAGGATCATGTGATGGCTTTAAAACCATCTCTTACTAAAGCATCAAGGAGATATTGTCAATTAAATTTCACAGCATAATCGAGTCCTCTTTATTTCATTACATTCTGCATTTAAACAATTTTCATTGATACTGTCCTAAAATTTTGCCAAATAAGGAATCTATATATCTTTATGTACCTTTCGAATAGGGCACATTAACCCGAGGGCACCAAGACAGTGTTGATATTTTGGCAACAGTACCATGGAAAAACCTCAAAGAGGAAAGAAAACACTTTAAAATGGTCTGTGTTCAACTTTAAAGTGGGAATGAAGGACAGTTTCACACTCCTCACACTCATAACGCAAAAACATGACAATCCATTACAGTGAAATTTCATGAGTCACGTACACGCCAACTAGTTAAAACATCAGATCACAATAATTGAAGACTTTATATGATATACAGGTTTGGTTTAAAATAAATAAATAAATAAATAAAAATCCTGCATTAAAAAAAATTTTGCTTTTTAAAATGTGTTGTACACGTTTATATGATGTGTACAAAAATAAAATAACTGAAAAGGAGACTTTTAATTAGAGAGAAATTTTAATTAAAGAATAAATTTTTTGCATTAACGAACCCCAAACATTTTACAATATTAAATATACAAAACAAGAAATCAGCTATTTCCAAAAAAAAGGGTCATAAAAAGATGATATGATGCCCAGAATCTCTCAAATTGTGTACGTACTGTGAGATACAGTAGTTTATCAAGATTCCAATATTATTATATCATATCACCCAGCCCTAGCACCAACACCGAAAATACTTTTTAAATGATGCCTCGCGTGTTCATTTAAGTGAGACACTTTTTGTAAAAATTGTGAATTTGTCTCTATTGAATACTGGCACGCATCATATTAACTGATGAACAATGTGTAAGCATGGAATAAAACACTCCGAGGCACATGTTATGGGAAAATACTCCACCATGGAGTGGTAATGTTGAAGCGTCGTTACTCTTAACCCTGAAGTTGCTTATTTTCCTATAACAGCATGTCCTGAAGTGTTTTATTCCTCTTATACCACAGCAACTTGCCAACAATTACAATTTCTTACTTATCAAACGACCAGCACATCTATTTATGCAGTCAGCGCTGAAACTATTGGCTATCCCCAATGTTTGTGCAGTGCCTCTGACTGATTTTCCCCCTTTTCTCAGCTTGCTTATCTCCCATAGACAGTTCTCTGATCTTCATGTTGGTGTATCCATTTTAACAACAAATGCAGTCTTCACAGGTGAATCTGAAGACTAAAACCAAGAGTAGATTTATTGTTTAAACAAATCAATCTAACAGGACACACCTGGGTAACAAGAAACACCTGTCAGTCACATGTTCCAATATTTTTGCTCACCTACAAAATGTGCGGTGTACTGTGTCGTTTAACACATCTGCATATAAATACCAGGAAATAAAAGTTGAAATTCTAAACTGTCTTACGAGAAAGGATCAGGATTTTTACAGCCGATATCGGCTTCAGTACACTACAGCAAATGAAATGGCCTTGCCGTTCCAATAATTTTGTTTAATGTTCCTGTTCTTGGTTATGCAGATCGTCATGTTACAGAGAAATGCAATTATTTCCATAGATTTCACTTCCATAGATGTTAATTAGGGCTGGGTAAAAAATATTGATTCTCTGATTTTAATCGATCTACAATTTAACGAAACGATATAGTTTCTTAATGCGCGTGATTTACTTGAGAGGATGTGAATATTATCTGTAGTTCGCCTCTCGTCCTGCAGATTCTTTTATGTTTTGAATTTTGAAAACTGTTTTATTTCTTAAACACGTTTCAAGTCGTTAATGAATTTCACTGTTGCACTTTTACATTGTTTAAATTTTTATTTATTTATTTTTTACAATAACCTGCAGTGTGCAGTTTGTGCTTACCTTGTGTGCATTGTATGCACACATTTATGATTTCTTGTTACAGTGTTACTCAAAGTAAAAGTAAAAGTAATGAAACATAATTGTGTGGGGCCTATTGTTAATGTTAATGTGTATTTCAGTAATGTAGCTAAGTAGGAGGGTTTCAGTTACCAGCATTTATATTAAAACATGAATTCCGTGTCTACAAAACTAAACATTTTAAATGAAAAATCGATAACTAATCAATACTGAATCGAATTTGAAACAAATCGAAACCATATAAATAAGAATCGAATCACCAAATTGGTCGCAATACCCAGCCCTAATGTTAATCATTTCCTTACACTGATTACATACAAGTGTTAGCTGTTACTATAGAAACAATAGCGAGTGCATTAATATAAACTTGCTGTTATAGAAAAATCAGTGAACATTCTGACCAATCAGATTCGAGAATTCAACATCTGTCTTGTACCGGTCATTTTCCCGAGGTTTCTATGCTTTGAACTGCATGCCCTTTTCCCTCCTACAGCCAGTTGGAGCCTCATCACTGTAATGAACTTTGGTTTTGGAGTCAAGCAAATCCTCTGGCTCTAGACTCGAGCTAAAAAAAGACCGCCACGCCGTTATGGGTGTGCCAGGTCACGACCCGTACTGATGTCACTTTCAGTTACCTTGACTCGTTGCACTTACACTAGCCTTGGCTAACCGCTACGTGGGGTTTACTGAGTAATTCTCAAGGCAGCCATTTTCCTCTCGTGCCTAAAAAGGAGAAGCGTGCGGCTTGGGCTGCTATGAAGGCTTTTCATCATGCGTGTGTTGATACAACAGCGGCGGGATAATGACAGCTCTCGAGGATGAAGAGCAGAGGGAGACGCCGTGCATGTGTGAGACAACTGGGCAAGCCTGTTTTCCCATTACTCAAACCACAGAATCGTTCAAGCCTTTGAACTGAAAGAGCACATTTCACACGATTATAACCTCGCTCTCCTTGGACTCTTGGATTGCAATTTTTCTAAAAAAATTCACTCATGTCCTACATATCTGCTGGAGATCATCACTTAGAAATGACCGGCCAGTGGTCAGTGCAGAAAAAGTTCACACAATCGAACCAATCAGATAAAGATAAAGATGTGTGCATTTAATGATTTTAATCTCAGTTGGACAGACAAAGGAGATTTGTCCCAGTGCGATCAGCCCTTCAGGGGTTTAATATCAGAAGAATTTCAGCAGGGGGAAAGAAAAAACTAAACAAAAAACAAACCCACCCCACCTTACTGGAAATGAATCTGTTTATCATGGAAGAAATGGTAAATTGGGAGCGTCACGGTTAGAAAAGTCCATGGTATGAGAACCTAATCTGCAAAATATTTTACAGTAGTTTTCATGGCATTAAGGCCACACAACCCTGTGGATAAAAAAAAAAAATGAAAATGAAATACAAATTCTTTCTTTCTTTCTTTCCTTCTTTCTTTCTTTCTTTGAAACACATTTTTGAGAAGTCCTCGTCGGACACAAAAGGGATTTTAACCTCAGGAGTACCGTAGTTTCAACCCCCAAGCTGCGTTTTAAAACAAGGAAGTGTTTACTCGAGTGCCGAATGTCACTTCAACTGGAGTACCGCTAAGCGTTTGAGTGTGTACCTGCTGAGTGTCAGAGTGAGGGAGTCAGATGCGCCTCGAATCTTGTTTTGTGCCTCAACGTGTGTCATCTCCTCAGCGTTGGAGTCTTCGATGGACACCACGCTGTCTCCCACGCCGACTCCGGCGTGAGCTGCCTTTCCCCCAGGAGTCAGCTACACACACACACACACACACACACACACACACACACGAAGACATGTAAAATTAGCATGAGTCATATTACTAACAACCCACCAAGCACTTCATTTTGCATTAGCCACCGCATAAGCAAACACACTGGTGTGAATAATTCTTCTAAGAGCAAAGAGTTTTATATATTTTATAGCACTTACCGTTTAGCCACTCGATGCTTTCTTACTTTCTGAGGAGTACGCTTTCGGTTGGCAAAACCGGCTCAACCAAGAAACCGGTTAAGCACGGAACGAGTAAATCAAGTTGTTAACCACAACTTGAACACTGATCAATCGCTCTGTATGTAAATGCTGTCTATTCGTATCTTTGTGGTGCATATGACCGAACGCTAAAGTCTGCAATCACATGGTTTACACCGTAAATAAAACTTAAACCAAGCAATTTCAGCGACACAGCTGTCATTATGGTGTCGTCTTGCATCGGGGAATCCCTACGTCCTACATTACCCACAATGCCATATGACTTCCTGTTAATAGTGGCACCAGTGAGATTTAACCCTTGATTCATCTCTACCTCTGGAGAATGATGCAGTGGCGCTTTAGTCCTTCAGTCTGGCCACTTCTTCCTCATCTGTACACTCTGCTCAGACCATCGAGGTGAGTCTCTGCTGTAACTCGGCATAACTATCTCTTATAGATGCACTGGATTCTGGGACATTTGCACCAACGACAAAGGAAAACAATGCAGAGAAAAGCGGATACTGTGAGCCTGTAATTGATGAGAGTCTCTTATTTAAAAAAAAAAAAAAAAAAAAAAAAAAAAAAAAAAAAAACCCCAAACAAACCCCCCCCCACACACACACACACATCTGAATGATCCTACAGTTGTTCCTCGCGGTGTTTTCTCTTGTGCATTATGCTTGCCAAGAGCGCTAGATAAGACACGGCTTATCGCCAGTTCATAATCACACCCTCGGGACCGAGAAGAGCGAGTGGATTTTGTGCAAAGGCAACATGAAGGACAAGGCGAGAATAAGACCGAGTCGACAGCACTACGGCAATGTTCAGACAGTAAAAACAGGCCGTCTATAGAAGTCCGTGGCATCGATGGATAATTGAGCAGCGGGTCACGTATACCGTGAAATGTATACCGTATACCGTGAAATGTATACCGTGCATACGTGGATGGATGTTAAATGCTGACTCTGTGTCTATGGACACTCTGGTGTATTGTGTTACTCTACTGAACTAAAGATGAAGAGACAAAATACACCCTCGGGGGAGAACAAAGACGAGAACGGGGTCGATCTCAGTTAAGTGGAGATCACAGCGCACATGCAGAGCAGAGACATTTCGCCCTGTTTCTGTGTGATCTGGGCCATGGAAAACTTCGGGCTCAGATGTAATGCGTTTAAAAAAAAAAAAAAAAAAAATGAGGAATGAAAAGTTTGACTCTCAGAAACAGTGACGCACATGAGCTCGGGATGAGTGATGTGACAATCTAATAGTGATATAAATATCACTATACACTGTGATATTACACAGGTGCCATTACTTTTACTCCATTTGGAGTCTCCAGTTTCAGAGCTTTGTAACAGTCAGTTACAAAAATTTCCCTTGTCCAAAAAAACAAAAAACAAAAGCGAGGCTGGTGAGAGAACGAGCGTTTACAGCTGCTATAACAAGTGAGAACAGGAACGAATTTGTTTCGTGGACATTCCACAAAGTTACATGTAACTATAAATGGACAAAAAACATGATAAATCCTTGTTGGCAACTTGATGACGATGAAAACACTTAACGCTGGTAACGTCACAGTATTTTAATGCTAATTCTATACAGATGATCGAGATTAGAGTTAGTCCTGTAGAAGGGATCCCCAGTACCAAGCCCATGAGAGGACTTGAGAAACTATATTAAACTTCAACACAGTGCTGGATGCGGGACGTCACGACCCCTGCCCCAAAGGCAAATTATTCCCGTTGAGGAATCCATATCACAAAGACTCAAAAAACAAGAAGCAATCTTGACACCGTGTCCACAAAGAGTTTGACAAATTTCACTCCAGAGGCGAACATCTGGCTGAACGTGACCTGTAGCAAGAGTCAACAGCTAACTGGAGAAGCCTTTGTCAGTCAAAACAAAGCAACACCTGTTTCAATACAAAATCGATTTCTTAAACGGTAGACACCAAATGAATCAGCCGTTTCCGGGGTATACAAAATTCATTCGAGTCCCTCAAGAACAGAGATTCAGAGAAAGACTTCGTTTACAAATGGATTAACGTAAAAACATGACTCGACAAAGAGCTCCTGCTGTAACCACGCTGCCCGGGAGCTGTTTACCACATGAATCCCTGCTTCAGTGAGTCTCCAGGTTGTTTTCCTGTCTCCAGTTTTACTTTATTTTGTGAACTCGTGGAGTCAACGTGGAAAATAAATGTTGGAGATTATTCTGCTGAGTCATGCAACAGTCTTCACAGTGGTTTATTGTGAACCTTAACGACTAGACGCAAGTAAGTCGTGTCCGCGACTCGGTCATGGAGTTTTCTTGGATACAAAGTTCAGTCCCACAGCAGTGCTTCTATTGTCGCAGGTGACCTGATTTCATCAGACAACGTTTTGATGGCGTGTGTGTTTGAGCAACGCCTTCAACACGACGTTCAGCTCCTCGCGAAGCAGCAGCGGCACAGCCTTCAATATCTGTAGGACACAGGGTTCACAAGGCCTCGCTTGCGGCATTCGGTCATTTCCTGTCCTGAATCCTTCCCTCGACACTCCACCCAGAGTTTTACAGCCTCACAAGTCCACAATCGTTTTAGCCCTCGGTCTGGACTCCAACAAATCACAGCTTTCTTTCTTTTTTTTTTTTTTTTAATATATATATATATATATATATTTATATATTTATATATTTATATTTATATAAAAATAAAAATGTAGCATTTATTTTACCAGCATTCATTTAGTCTCCTGTCCTTTGTGCAGATAGTTCAAGTTGCCTGTTTTGGCTTAGCATAAAGCTTAGAATTGTCTAAATAAGAAATAAATCACTCAGGGGCATGCTGTTATAGGAAAGTAATCGGACATGAAGCGGAGTCATTATTACCCCTCCAGAACAGCACCTTCCAAAGGGTTTTTACTCCTCTTGTACCATGGTCAAGAAAGTGAAAACTTGCGTATAATAGCACGGCTCAAAAAGTAGTTCCAGCTGTAAAATTAACGATAAGTTTGTATTAATGCGCTCGCTGTTGTTTCTATAGTAACAGCTCATACACAGGGACATGTACTGTGGACATTCCACATAATCCAAGACTAAAAATTTATTTATTTATTTATTTATTTATTTATTTATTTAAAATATGTTGTTTAACAAAGTAAAAGGTATAACGAGAAGGTTTTTTAGGAGACGTTAATTTAACTTTTATGAAAGGAGTCTCGGTTGTAAGCGCTTCATGACATTATCAGCTTCCCAGTTCAGGACAGTTTACTACAGGAAAGCTCAGGAGTGTTTATCACAGCTATAACGGTGAGAACAGGAATTAACTTGTCTCGCGGATGTTTCTCAACATTAAATCGAACGATAAACCTTTAAAATGTGCACCGCGTCGTTCGATAATTAATTAAACTCTGCGATCTTCGGCAAATCGCTATGGTGTAAGCGGAATAACGCACTCCAGACCCTGCTATTATATGAAAATAATTCCCCTCCAGGGAGTAGCAGCACTTCTCTTGCGCGTTACAACAACTGCACCAGAGAAACCCAAGAATGTGAGATTAAGAAGGTAAGCCCAAATCCAAAACACAAGACAGAAAGCGTGAGTGGGAGTGCAAGGTTTTGAGAAGCTGAATAAATGAAACGTATGAAGGAGGACACTGAGGAGAACGATGAGGCTCCGAGGGCCGTGCTGACTGACAGAAGCACCTGCGTCCTGGGCTCAGGTTCAGAGCAGCTGCTCCTCCACTCAAAGCAGGACAGCGGCGAAGTGCTGAGCTCGGGCCTTTCATACGACACCGTAAACTCCTTCGGTACTGATAAAACGTGTGTCCTTTCACATGTAGAGATCAGACCATTGGCACAAATTCAGCAGGACACATCTGCCATTATGTACTGTAGGAGAGACCTTCTACAAGTTCAAAGAGAGTAAGAAAGTTCCAACGTAACACGAATACCATGGCACATGATGACGTTAAGATACTGAAGAAGCCCCTTCAATGCTCAGGTGCCTTTTACATTTCACCTTGGTTCATCTGTAGACCACCGCTTCACCTTCAGCACAAGCACTTCATTCTAGTCACATTTCAGTTTTATTTCTTCCACTGCCTTTTTCGGTGGGGGGGCTGGAATACACCGTTGCGTCAGATCCATAAATACCCTGCAGGGCCGAGCTATGAGAGCTCGGAGAACTCTTACACGAGAAACTAGACCCCCCACCACCACCACAAATACTTGTTTCAAAAATTCAGCCTCGAATCCTGATGTGGCTGGGAATCAGATCAGCAACAAATGACTGATTTTATGAGCGCAAGCGCTTCGTGGTGAGCGCTTGTCAAATTTATGTCTCTCGCACATCATTAAACGTCAGGAGTAACGCGGGCTCAGGGACGCAGGGGAGAAAAGAGCTGTAAAGACATGAAGGCATAAAGACATAATCGAGGATAAAACCGAGAGGGACGTGTGAGAACGTATCCGAATGGTTACATCATATTTACAGCTCTGCTCGTGTTCAGACAGAATATGTTGACGCGAACCAGACGAATGATCCATCACAGAAGTAGAAACTAACACTAAACATCTGTTGGGAACGTTGCGTAAACTTTTTCTTTAGTCACAGGCATGTATGAACTCTTCCAAACAAACAATCCTTGCCTCATTCCAAGGGCGGGGGAGGGTGCCAGGCTCAGGCTCAAGGATGACCGAGGGAGGACACAAGAGGCCACTGTGTGTTGTCAGGAGTGGGACAGCGGTGCTAAAAATGCTTGGAATGCTGGAAATGTGTGCTAATCAGGGAGATCCTGCAGACAGTTCACACACGGCAGAGTTGAAAAACTCTGCATGAACAGCTGAAATTCGACCAAACCAGAGACGATCTGTTCACTTACAGCTCAGACTATACATCATAAAGGCATGGAATGTTTTCTGATCGAGGATGGATAGGGGGAAGGAAAAGGAGGGGAGAAGTAGACCCGACACACCACCCTGGTCCACCACGCTGAGGAGAAACCTAGCTCTTCTGGTAAGGACAGAAAAGTCAACAGCAGTCAACAAGGTTGTTCTGACTCAGTGTATGAATCACGCCTGTGAGAACAGTCACTGTTCCAGTCACATCAGTCTAACATCGTCTCAAACATGAGTGACTAATAATTCATTACCATGTCTCTCAGGTGGTGAAGACGGAAGATGCGTAGTGAGTCTGTTCTGCTTCGGTCTTCTAATCCACAGGTATGCTCTGCTCTGAAGCGTGTGATGCTATCAAGGAGACTTGAGGGCATTGAGGGAACCCGCTAGAAACTTGCTCCACTGATGGTCATTATATTGCTGTTCGGATGTGAGAGTTTTATTTAGAGCTGTAACAACTAATTGATGATAACTGATTATGAAAATCGTTGTCGATTAATCTTATTGATTAGTCGGTCTGCGTGCGGCACGGGGAGATTTACTTATTACGTTACTTCTGTTCCGAAAACCCACCTCGGAGAGTAAATACTAAAGTTGTGTCCCAAATGACTATACACTTACACTATGCACTACTGTCTAGTGTATGAAGTTTAGAAAGGTAATATCATCTCAAAAGGATCTCTAGCAGGTTTTTTTTTTTTTTTTTACTAACAGGAAGTATAAGCCGCTTCCTAGTCGACCATACATGACATCATACGCATGTAATGCGACGCCGCTAGCTTTAGCAGATACCCAGAGTCACCGACAATGACTTTCTTCAGTTTACTGTTTGTCAACGTTAGCTTTTATAAAAATAAAATAATGCATAAATACTAGACATGCACAGATACTAAATTTCTCAGCAGATACGATAACCGATTATTCAGTGTGATATCGGCTGATACCGATAGTTCTGCCTTTTCTCAACTCATCTTCATTTATATCTTTCAATGGTGTACTGGTGTTTTAATTCAGCACGAGTAGCGCTTCACTGCTGGTGTAAAATTTTAGCAGTGCAGAGCTTAGAGATTACAAACTGCAGTTTTGTAGTCATTCCACACAAGAGACCACTTCTTTACACACAGCACGAAACCGTGTTTTCCCGCCCTTGATTGACAGGATATAATCTGCCCTGATCATCTGATGTTTTCAAACTATCGGCCGATAAATAGCCTTTATCGGCTGATACATCGGTGCATCTCTACTAAATACTATTATATAATATAAACTTATATATTAGTTTATATAAGTATCTGTGCATTTTTTTTATGGATGCACAAAAAGCACTGAATTAAACTACAGTCCTAAATGAATAATATATATTCTGGTGTGTGTCTGTGTGTATTGGGTTCTTTTCTGTCGTACATAATTGGACAAACAGTTGTGTAAAGTTGTAATCTGAAGTTTATATTTGTAACACTCAATTTGTGGATTTTATTTTAAATTAAAGGGGGCGGGGGTACTGAAAGTTTGCGCCCCCCATCCAATTAATCGAAAAATA
This sequence comes from Stegophilus panzeri, assembly GCA_024331685.1. Classification (NCBI taxonomy): domain Eukaryota; kingdom Metazoa; phylum Chordata; class Actinopteri; order Siluriformes; family Trichomycteridae; genus Stegophilus; species Stegophilus panzeri. The sequence continues at coordinate 21,155,375 of JANDJT010000102.1, forward strand.
ATCGGCCAACTAATCGATTACGAAAACAATTGTTAGCTGCAGCCCTGGTTTTATTACTGAAGAGAGGTGTATTACATACGTCCCCCTGATCAGCTCACTGTTCTCATTATTAAGCTCTTTTCCATATTAGAGAGCCACGTTTTCAAACGCCAGCTGACGAGAGAAACCCAGAGAAAGTCTCAGAGACCAGGCTGAAAGTGAAAGAGAGGGAGCACGTACAGACACGCTCACAATAACGGTTACGTAACACCTGGCTGTCACTTGGACAGGTGAGGTCACCGAGGTCTACCGCGCATCCAGGTGATCCTCTCGGTCACTGATCTCAACCTAGCTCCTGACTGGTGGCAAAATAGATGCAAGAGACTCCAGGTTGAGTGGCGCTTATAAAAAGTCATGAATCCAATCGTAAAACGTGACGTGAGAAAGAGAAACAAGAAAACAGATGACTGACTTTAGAGTGTATTGCGTTTGACAGTGTAAAAGGGAAAGATGTTATCAAATGATATCGTTTCTGGCACAAGGGTAAAACAATATTTGTGTCATGTTCATATCATTTTTGTGGCATTCCCCCCCCAAAAAAAATCCCTTGCCATGGAAGAACAAGGATTCGCAATGAAGTTTGTGCTTACATGGATTAAAAGTTACAGATGACAAAACTTTACAGCAGCGAGTCTTGTTAGAACAAGCTCAAATTTCAGCTACTGAGTTAGGAAAGCTTCACGAGAGCTTTGTACTGCATTACTCACTCTACACTGAGTCCTCAAGTGCCTTCGGAGCCCTAGTAAGATAAAATGTGTCATTTTCACATTTGGTCCAAAGACTCGAGTCTAGAACCCAAGACTTATTCTGGGCTCATAAATCACAGGCACAGTCAAGCGACAAAGAAAAATACCTTTTGGATATCATCATGCAGGAACACCTGCAAACCAGGAGCTGATCTCATAAGGCGGACACAAGACGTGCCTCCCCCCCCACCCCGCTCTGATCTAATTTCTGCTGCTTCACAAAAGTAGAAACAGGAAATAATGTGAGAAGTTGAACCAATCGTGTTCCTCGGCACGCGAGGCCAAGCGTGGACGGCTACCGCCCCTGATGCAGACTGTGCCATGGTTCGTTTGAAGTGAAGCCCGGACCAAAGTTTTCAAGAGAACTGAGGATGGGATATCTTTGGACCACAGTGTTCACACCTCACGAAAAATACAGAATTCGGGAGCTCAGATATCTCGGAGTCTGGGAGGGAAAAAAACGCAAGTGTAAAAAAACAAACACAAAAAAAAAAAAACACCACATGAAGCAATCCCGTTCAATGTAGAGATAAATGTTGAAGTCGACCACAAGTTCCCACCTGCAATTCCACCAACCAACCAGAACGTAGTCTCTTTCCAAAATTCAGTGTAACCACTGAAGCCAAATTTATAGAAGAATTTACATTTTGTTGTTTGATATTAGGCTTTAGTCAATGTAACATACATTATATTATATACATTTTTTTTAATTATTAAAGTGTTCATTCATGCATTTCTAACATTGTCATGATTGAGCCATTTGCTCATTTATAGTACTCATTAAAGACATTTTCGAGATGGCACTCTTTGCTACTCTTGGCAAGCAGGTTTACCTCCTAACGCTGCACATACAAGGGACAGAAAGAGCGTCGTGTTCAATCTGGAGCTTTGGAGGCAGCAATAAACCAAGATTCGATGACCTTTAGCGGAGGAGGAGGCATCCTGAGAAACCAAACAAACCTACAACATATCCATGTGAGGCGAGAGAGAGAGTTGCGCAGAGCCTTCTTTTATGGGTTTGATATCAAGCAGTGACATGTTTGAGAAGGAATGCAAGTGTTGAAACGGCCCTCGCCGGGCTGGAAGCATACGGTTCTCGTTATTTCTCTCGTTGCATTTCCTTTTCAGGATTTGTTTGATGCTTTTGTGATTTCTGTTCAGCAGGAACACAGTGCCTCAAGGCCACAGGAGTGCATTCAGTGCTCCATTTCTATTAGCATGCGGGGGAGGGGACAGCCATCCTGATGAGTACAGCTTTTAACACATCGGCGAGAAATGCCAAACACCTGTCCTTATCTAGCTTACATTCACTGTTCAATAATCTTTCAACAGTCATTTGTCAGTGCTGGTGTAACCCAATTCTACTATGTGTTTAGGCCTCCAAATATTTATATCTGTATCTGTATTCAGATTGAATATTCAGAAACAATGGAAAGTTCAGAACTGGTCGGGGAAAAATGGAGACAGAAATGTAAACAACGTAGCACCCTGATTTCACTAGTGTCTACGAGCTTCATATCTGACCGTTCTCTTGTGTCTTCCTAAATTTATTACATTTGTAAATGTATAATTTCATATTCAACAGTCACAATAGTGCAATTTTTGTTACAATTCACTGATTACACGTCACTTGCCATCTGCTTTTCGTTTGAGAGGAGGCTTCCTAAGTAGTGGCCATCGTCTGAGTTCACAGACACTTAAAAAGATACACATCACCATAAAGTCAAAAAACTGTGAGCCGAATATACGAACACATTCCAACTTGTAGTTTTGGTCACATCCAAATAACATTTATTCACCGAGTGATGAAGAGAAGCTGACATGGAAACGTTTTTGGGAACGTTTCTGTGTGTGTGTGTGTGTGTGTGTGTGTGTGTGTGTGTGTGTGTGTGTGTGTTTTCCAGCCTTCCCGCTCGGCTGGCGCTCTTCTCGGTGACGTCTTCAGAAAAAATTCCACAGATTAATAGTTGGGAGTGAAGTCGAGCTCTTTTTGGGAGGCAAGATGGATTACACTCACCCTGGACACTGTGAGAGGCATGCTGAAATCCTTCCCTCCCTGGAGTCGGAAACCCCACGGCGCCGGCCCGCTGAGCGTCACACTGTAAACGTTCATGGCCTGTGTGTGAGAGAGACAGAGACAGACAGAGAGAGAGAGACAGACAGAGAGAGAGAGAGAGACAGACAGAGAGAGAGAGAGAGACAGACAGAGA
>JANDJT010000102.1:21165364-21189411 GCA_024331685.1 Stegophilus panzeri
TATTTATTTTTTTTAAATAATTGTCTATAATTTCTATGTGGCCCCCCTGGTGAACCCCCAGGGAGCCACAGCCTCAGTTTGAGAACCACTGACATAAGGAATGGAGATACATTCTTGATTTATTTTGATGAAAGACACTGTTTGCCTATAAATGATTCACAAATGGAAAAGAAACCATCACAGGACAAAACCCTTTGAAAAGCATAACAACTCCCCATGGTACTACATCAGCCATGATGGCAAGCTCTTTTGGAGTTATAGGAATTCCATGTTGTAAAACATTTTTTAAAATCTGAATAATTACAAATTGATCCATTTTGATTGAAAACATGAGCTAGAAACATAATACAATTTCTAAACCAACTGTCAAAGAAAAGAGATTTGGTTTTATATGACAGGTGATTTATTATTATTATTATTACAGGTGATATATGATTTATTATTCCAGATGGGATATGTGTGAGGTGTGAAATTGTGTTTAAAAATGAGAGACCAGACCAAAAGCATTTGTTTATAAAAATCACTGTCAAATTATAACCCCTTCTAACAAAATTAGTTTTATTTTTCCATACAAAAAGTTAAGTTTGCATACAAAACCCAGAAATTACATCACATGAACATCAAATGGAGACTTTTGCTTGAGTCTCCTGCTTCTCAAATTTTTGTCCTGAGAAAAATACCCCAACACTCTCACATTTGTCTCTCCTGAAGTTTCAAAAGAGACATCAACAATATCACACAATGTGCATGTCAAAGGTCTCAATATGAACTCAAACATTTTTTTTCACTTTATTTAGTACCTTTCAAGTATTTTCACTTTCATTCATCCACACCCTTTCAATTAGAGGTCAACACAGTTTACCGATAACTAAGTTGGGCAGTATCTGCTGCCGATAACCGAGTAATCAACTGATAGTTTTAAAATTTGATACTGAATGAAAACCTAACACTCAAAGTAAAATATTGCTGAACTTTATTACAAAAATAAACAGTACTGACCGTACCATGAAAATGTACTGTACTTAAAAAAAAAGAAAGAAAGAAATATATAAATATTAATAGATTAATTGTTGGTAAATATTAAAGTAAATAAAAGATATACAGCCAATCTAAATCAAAAAGTAACACTCCAAATAACAAATAAAAATAGAGACATCCCAAATTAATCAAAAAACACTTTGAATAAAACAACAAAATTTATCAATAATTTTTATTTCGCCTTTAGAGGCCGCTCTCGTACTGTATAATGACAGCGGACTCTTCTCAGCCACTCCAGCAACTGACGTAACTGGGAAAAACTGTCAGTGTGGATTTTTGCCGATAACCGATAGCTCCAGCAATCTGTTATCTGTGCTGACTTACTGGTTTTGCTGACCTCTAATTTCAATCAAACACATACAATATCATAAGAAATTGTTTAGCATAGAGAGTATTTTGTTACACAATGATTTAACAGACGAAAAAATTACCATATTAAAATGCAGACAAAATGGGGTTTACAGGAGCCACTTTTACCTGTTAAACAAAGAAAAGAAGATTATGTGACAACCATGAAGCACCAGTACACTAGTATTACATTTGTTAAACAAAAATCTTTTGTTATATTGTTATACTAAACATCATACACCAATGTAATCCCTTTCTTGTGTGTTTGGAAAATGTGCTGCATATACAATGCCTGGCGTTGAAGACAAATTTAAAAACACTAGTTTCTTTCAATTGCTAAAACGTTCCTGTTTTTCCTTTTGACTCCTTTTCTCAGGGGGTACAGTGACTTAGTGGTTAGCACATTTGCCTTGCACCTCCAGGGTTGGGGGTCCGAATCCTGCCTCAGCCCTACATATGTGGTGCTCACATGTTCTCCACATGCTTCGGGGGTTTCCTCCGGGTACTCCAGTTTCCCCCCTCAGTCCAAAGACATGCGTCTTAGGCTAACTGGCATTTTCAAATTGTCCATAGAGTGTGAATGGGTGTGTGAGTGTGTGTGATTGTGCCCTGCGATGGATTGGCACCCTGTCCAGGGTGTTCCCCACCTTGTTCTCCGAGTACCCTGGGATAGGCTCCAGGCTTCCCCTCCTGTAGGACTCTTCATGTAGGACTCTATCCCCTGTGTAGGATAAATGGTACAGAAAATGGATGGATGGATGGATGGATGGATGGATGGATGCCCAAATATTTTACCTGATCTGTAATTTGGATATTACAAATCAATGGAATATTACACTGTTTGATAGCCATCAACTCAATTCAAGACAAATTCAAGAAAAGGCCCAAGGCCTTTCCTGAATGTACTCTAATGCTAAAGTGACATGACTGGCATCACACAAAAAAAGAGTGGTGTCATCGGCCAATGATTAATAAGTATCTGTTTATCCACAATAGAGATACCACAAAGATCACTGTTAGAAATATAGGAAGCAAGTAAAACCTGATAAGGGAAGACAGGCCAGCCTTGTCTAATTCCAAGAGTGAAATCAAATCTAGGGGAAGTGTCATACTTCAACTTGATAGAACTATTACAATTATAGTAAAGGTTTTTTTTTTTTTTTTTTTTTTTTTTTTTTTTTTTATAGCCTTACAAAAATAATCACCAAAACCAAAAGTTATGCTCAACAAAATCAAAAGCCTTATAGAAGGCTTTTGATTAGGAAAAAATAGACTGTTATGTTCTATATCAGGTCTCTATAGTCAAGCAAGTCCACAACCAATCTTATATTATTTGCTATATGTAGATTCCCCATAAAACCAGATTGTGTCTTGCGATGGTGTCTTGCTCTTTGTATTGAATTGCCTAAGTGAGTCCGATGTTTTCAAGGTGTAGGAATGTAGGGCATGCAGAACACACCAAGTCAGTGAATCACAGATTACCTTGCAAATGAGCGGTGATGTCGCCAGATCATGGGCATGGCCAGACCTTTTACAGCAGGGTGGCCATGTTACACCCTGTGACTTTCTTGGGATGACAGTTTAGGGTGGGGCAAAATATGAATCCACACTAAAATGACTTATCCGTTATGAATTCAGTGTTTACGCTAATGTTGAATAAATCTTTAGCTAACAGTAGCTAATAATGAACTGAAAAAATCCAATGTTGTGCTTCCAAATACTGAATTTATTGATATTCAGAAATAATTAATATAATATAGCTGTTTGTTTTTTGTGGTCAGTTGGGGCAAGGAATTGTTTATGTCTGCATTAGCTAGCTAAACTAGTTTATTCCTGCACGACATTACACTTAAGGACAATCCTCGCCATTGGACAGTGACGCACTGAACTTTCAGATTTCTTAGAGATGTTGCAGTAGACTTTCTTCTATTATTATTTACCAAGCCATTCATTTTCACATTATATGTCATTGGTGACCACAATGACTAATAGCAATATTAATACTAACAACAACAACAACAATCATCATAATAATAATAATAATAATAATAATAATAATAATAATACTAACAATAATCATCATCATCATCATCATGTCCTACTGGGGTGGTCATGCTTCACGGTAGTCCAAAACTGGTCTTACTCCACAAAGCACACGGCTATTATAACTGCAAATGAAATGCAAAACTGATTAAATTGGTTTAAAAAAATTTATAGATCTATAAATTTTTCCAGACTTTATGACTGCACATAAGCACAGATAAAAATAATAATAATAACATACACTACAAACAAACAAACAAACAAACAAACAAACAATAAATCTCCACAATAACACTTCACATAAAAAAAAATCCGAAGAAAGAAAGAAAGAAAGGATCAACTTTTATTTGGTATTTTACATTCAGGTTTATTTTCAAGAATCTCAAAATTATTATTAAACCTGAAACAAACAAATCATAAGAGATAACTAATATGGTGGAATTTCAGTCTCTGTTTTATCGTGTTTTATGTAAGAAATAAAACACTTTTTTTATTTTGGTGTGCTGTTATGGGAAAATAATAAATGGCAGGCTGGTGTGATCCATCTTGACGTTAAGTGCAATTACTCTTACCACCCTGAAGTTTTCCTCTTCCAGTATGACCCAAGATGTTTTATTCCTCTTATACCACAGCAGTTGGCCAACTGTTATCACGCCACAACTGCTATAAACAGCCTGTAACAAAGCTCTGACACTGGAGACTCCTTCCATCGATATTACATAAACATCTCCTTACAGGAAACTTCACCACTTACACACATATACAAGTAACTGTTTCTGTATAGCTTTCCGTTTACAAAATGCGGTTCAGTTCCACAGACGTTCACTAGATGGCGACAAAACGCAACAAATAAGGTACACATCTCGCTCCCTTACTTTCACTATGTAGTAAGGAGCTTTTATTCTTAGTAGTGCACTTGTGTGAGTGAATTGGGATACGACTTGTGAAGGTTTCCCACCTGCTCCTTCTGGATATTCCTAAAATAAAATAAAAACAATCAACTGACCGTTTATTTTTGAAATTCCGTGTTCGCGCGCGCTTTTATTTAGCACCAACAGAGCCGGTTTGAATTAGCTACACACGCGCACGCGCGCGCACACACACACACACACAGCTGCAGCTGAAGCGAGCGAGCAAGTACAGTGTCAGTAAGTCAGTCACAGTGTGGAAAATGGCCGACGCGTTCGGACTGCAGACGGAAGAAGACCCCGCGGCCGCGTTCCTCGCGCAGCAACAGCACGAGATCGCCGGAATCGAGAACGACGAGGACAGCTTCGGCTTCGAGTTCACGGCGCGCGACCAACAAGAATCCCAACCGTCACATCCGAGTCCGAACTCTTTCCAAGGTAACAGCTGTGCTAATCAACCGGCTAGCTACCTTAGCTAAACAACCAACCTAATAAAACAAACTTAGTCTCTTCTTCTTTTTTTTAACAAATCATAAGAACCCCATTTTAATAAAGTTCTCATAAAATACGTCGCGCGTTAGTGTTTTATCTTGTGAACTCTTCTGAATCGACGCTTTCAACTGAACTAGCTAGCTAAATAGCCAATGCTAAGTAGCTTAACATCTTGTACTTCAGTTAGCTACTCACCCACCCACAGGATCTTCAACCCAATACAATAGGATTTATGCGTCTGTATTAATTACATAAATAATTGGCACAGCTTTATGTTAACCTATACTGTAATTAGCTAGCGCTGATGTTTAGCTATTTAGTTACAGTTGGTTATAAATGTCTGCATCTCACTGTGAACCTCCCTGTTTTAATACATTAGTTTATCCAGAGGAACTAAATTCTTCTTGTACATTGGATAGTACTTTATTTTTAATTGAAAGCCGTTATAACTTGACCGTTATTATAAGAACTCAAGAATTGAGCAGTTGTTTTTTTAAAAGCTAGTTTGTACACCCCTTGACAAACTGTATGTAGTTCAGTGGTTCTCAAACATTTCGGGGCTCTTAAGCCCTATTCGGACTGGATTAGTTTATCAGGCGGATATCTGTAATAAGCCCTATCCAGTTGGGATTAAATTTGCCTGGGCTCCTGAGGTAATTTCCTATATTACAGGCGCTCCTGTGAGACTTGAACAGTGGGTTTTTTCCCCCCTCAGTCTTGTCTGTGATAAAAATAAATAAATAAATGTTTAAAAAATGTCGTATGGGGACAGCAATAAAATGACTAGAAGAGGATCGAGTTTGTATTTTCTCGTTAAAACACTTTCCAGATAGTGTGTAGTCGAGGTTTTACCATTCAGACCAAGTATATGGTCGAGTACGTCCTCTTAAGCATTTTTTGTTTTGCGATTTGAGAAGAGTTTAATATCTGGAGGAGGGACACCGATACACACATGCTATGAGATTAAATAAAGCAAATAGCAGCAGTCAAACTTTTTTTTTTTCGATGCAAGGAGAAAATAACAAATGTGTATCCTCGTTAAAATTATTTGACCAGTGCTGAGTGTGGAGAAAAACAGGAGGTAATTTGGCCCTGTAATGTTCTTAGAGGAGGACAGAGAGAAACACAGGCATGGCTGATCTGGATGGAAATAAAATCACAGAGGCACGCCGGTAAAATAGGAATTTACCCGAGAACCCCATGTAACCCTGTCCGAATAGGGCTTTTATCTGTAAAATAAATTCCACAGGCCCCTTTCATCAACATTGTTTACAGTTTTTTTTTTAGCTTTGTATTCCTGAACTTTCCACTGATTGAAGACATTAGGTCTGAGTTGCCTTTGGTGCTTGGACCCCTAAATATAATAACTTTCGATAGCTGTGATTTCCACCACTGTGATAATAATAATAATAATAATAATAATAATAATAATATTAATAATTTTAAAAAAAATCAAGTAACACTGCTGTAGTTTATTTTGGTAGTTCTCGTTAAAGATTAGTGTAAGGACTAAAACAGTCAACACTAGTTTATTTTGATTACGGGTTTATTTTAGGTGCAAAAAGTTAAGACTTAAGTCATGTTAAGACCTAAACCAAAAATATTGACCTTTCACAAAGCAGAAGAAGGTGTTAGAAAGATGTCAGAGTGTTCAGGAAGACCAGTATTTGCTTAATATCTACAATATCTAGTGAGACACAAAAACATGACCAAACAGTGGACATGAAGTGTCTTTAGAAGCAAGTAGAGTCTACATCTGTATCACGTTTATCACAGACATGCCATTCTGAATCTTTCACACTTAAAGTGCACCTATTATGGTTTTTCAGATATGACCTTTCATGTAGTGTGTTATAGAGCTGTTTATGAATGTAAAGTCTACAAAGTTTCAAAAAATCAGAGAGCATGACAGAGTTATTGACTCACAAAAGAAGGAAGCGATTCTGAACAGCTGAAATGAGTCGTTAGCAATTCCAGACTTATTTCCTGTACTAACCTATGTAGGTTTGTAACAAAAAGCCCCGCCTCCGGTCTTCATCAGCTGCTCGCTGACAGCAGTAGACCAATCACAACAGACTGGGGTGTCTGACCAATCAGAGCAGAGTATGCTCTCTGAAAGGAGGAGTTTAGAATGAATACTTTAGAATGGATCATTTAACGAGTCATTTTTGACACTGGGGGGGGAAAAGGTAATGCTGCAGTTTCAATTATGAGCAAGTTAGTGTTTTTTGACCTCGGATGCATATAAATCTATTGTATGAGACCTTTAAAACAAAATTACGCACGTTTCAAAACCTTAATAGGTGCACTTTAAGAGTAACATTTCTGATAGTTTTTCTTGATATTGTTGTCCTGTTGGTTTATCATTTTTGACGTTTGAGTATGCAAAGTTTCTCAACAGTAGCTACTGTAACATCCCCGTTTTAAGTGTTTATGACTAGAAGCCAAACAAGATTTTCAGGATTCCAGTGACACTCCTGTAGTGTTTCTGAAATCAGAAGAACCATTTCTCAACAAGAGTAGCAAGAAGAAAGCTGATGTTTTGTTTTCTCTTTTACATCCCCCCCCCCAAAAACAGATGACTTCGGAGGAGCAACTATGAATGGAGAACTGTTTCAGGTAAGGGTTCTTCAGTTGTTTCTCCTGCAAAAGAAATTTTAAATATCTATTTAAAACCATTTGATTTTGGGGTCAACTGGATTATCCAGGCTGTACATCATTCTTTACATTATTTACACTTTGTGTGTACTAATAAGCCAGTACCAAGTACATTTCCTTTTGTTGATTAACAATTTTCCACCAGACACCGAAGTGCAGAATCAAACTTTTTCCTGTTGCTCTTTACTGTAAATGGTTTCTTAACCAGTGATGATCCATTAAAACAGTCAGTTTCATGTTAGTGATTCATAAAATTATATTTTCTGACTAAGCGAATATAAAAGACGAAAAATGCCCATGTTGTAGATAAGGACCTGTGCTGAATTTGGTCACCCAAGAGTACGATGTATGGGTGGAGGTTGAAATAATGCAGATCACAGAATGGTCAAATGCCACAAAATTGTTACAAGTGATACAACCCCAATTTCAGAAAGACTTGTTAGCTCAAATTGTTATATATAGTGTGTGTGTGTGTGTGTATATGTATTTTTTTTTTTTTTTTTAAGTGTCCTTTTCTGCTGTCCAAAATTTAACATAAAGTTTGATGCTTCAGATTCCATTTTATTCATTTCACAATAGAAATGTTTCACTGTTGCTGAAATCCATCTAATAATAATAATAATAATAATAATAATAATCCATATATACAAACACACACTCTAGTTGAGGTCGATCCCAAATGGCTTCCTATTCACTACTTAAGATATAACATGCCTTATGTATGTAGGCATTGAAGAACATTCCCAGATCCTGATAGATCATGGTTTAAGATTCAGACACAGAATAAAATGTGAGTTTGTAAGTTTTTGTTGTATTAAAACAGTCCATATGTTTTCTCCAGGTGTTTTTTTTTTTTTTTTTTTTTTTTTTTACACAACAATTTAAATATCGCTACAGTTGGCTTTTTCGCTCTCAGCCATTAAAAGTAATTTGCTGTGTCTTGTAATGGGTAGTTTACTCTGTTAGAAAAGACATCTACAGTTTAGCGATAGAATATTTGATTTTTGACCCCTTGCCAAGCCAATACAGGAGAAGCATGTTTGTTTTTCAAATGAAACAGTCAGACCAAACAAATGAAATTCATGCCAAGACAGTTCACTGAAGGGGAAAGGACGTGGGATGTGAGAGATGTTTTTCTGGTAGTATTTTCTTGACCTGTGGATTCTCAAACATCAGTCTTGTGAGCCAGTAGAAAACGAGCGGGTAGGACTGAGAAGAAGCTGCTTATAGTTAAGTAGGGCACCAGATTTTTTTTAAAACTAGCTGTCGTTTGGTGCACCTCTGGGGGGGGAACTCTTGGCTGATTTGAGAATGTGTATTGTGCTTGTCATTTTTGGCTGAACTATTCCTTTAGCGTGTGATTTCAATCCCTTCAGGAGTCCAACGATGTAACAGACGGTTACGCGGCCATCTCCCAGGCTGACGTGCAGCGGCAGGAGCCTGAAAGTTTACGCAAGTGGAGAGAGGAACAGAAGGAACGGCTGGAACAGTTAGGTATGACCTAATAACACGGCCCGGCTTTGTCCTTATTCTGGATTATGAGTCATGTGCAGCACACACTGGAGATTTTACCTTGAAGAGCAGATATGGTGTAATAATTGTCAAGGACCATTTGATAAGACACTTGTAATCTAATTTAGATAATATTTCAGTTCAGTTTGAAATAACAAAATCTCATGATTAACTTCACATTAGCAATCTAAATATTATTTCTTTTGAACTCTCTGGAACTATTCCATTGCTCTATATCTATCTATCTATCTATCTATCTACACACACATAAATAAATATATAAATATGTGTGTGTGTGTATAAAATAAAATATAATATAATATAATATTAACCAAACCAGCTGATTAGTACCGTAGGAGTTGCACAGAGGTTTTGTTTTGGTTTACAGATACAGCGTCCAAGGCAGCAGAGGCTGAGTTGAGGCAGAAGGCAAAGAAGGAGCTGGAGGACTGGCACACTCACCAGCAGGAGCAAATGGAGAAGAATAAAGTCAACAACAGGTATTTCACCACAACGTCATTGCAAAACACACCGGTGAAACTGAAGGAATATGTTCTCTTTGAGCTCGTTCAATATTTCATCTGTGCCAGAATAGTAGTAGCTATGTTTCCATCCAAGTTGAGAATTTAACTTCTGTGAAAAATTGGAATGTCGCGTAAAACAGGGGTGTCAAACTCATTTTCACCGCGGTCCACATCAGCATAATGGTTGCCCTCGATGGGCCACATTAACAGTATGAATGTAACAAAATGCAATGTAATTTAAAATAAATTAAAACTACACCTTAAATGTTAAATACCTTAAAAAAAACACCTTAAAAAAATAAATGTTCAGTTTGAAACCCACATTACTTGAATCAGTGTTCAAACTATTTAAGCAACTAAAGAAAAATATTATAAACAAGTTATGATATTAACCCTTAACTTCATTCAGAACATTTTTCAACACAGTCAAGGGGGGGTGCAGAACTATGGCACAACCAACATGTATTACAGAAGCAGCATTTTACAAAAAGAACAACAACAATGAGGTGATGCTGCCTGTCCTTTAACACATCAAGTAGATCCGTCCTCACCCTGAGACACCATCTCGCGCACACATCCTCATTCATAGATCATGTTCTGGAAATAACAAACACAAAACAAAATGCAAGCACAATCATTAAATTGTACACATATTCTACTGTTCTTAGTCTTGGTTTAAATGCATTCTATTTTAATTCAGGTTTTTAAAAATGTTTACCTATGTTTTCTGGGCGGAGGTCTGACACCGTTTTCCTCTGGCCAGAGTGTCAGTGTCTGGTTTTAGGTCTTGTGCTGAGGCAATCCGCAAAATAGCATGGAGGTTGTCATCGGTAATGCGTGATTTGTGCTTGGTCTTGTTTAAATTCATTAGTGAAAACATCTGTTCGCACAGATAGGTGCTCCCAAACATGGACAGAATACGAGCAGCATGAAGTCGGAGCTGTGGCATCAAACCAGGGGGCAGTAGACGGTGCTCTGCATGAAAAGAGCAATTTCTTCTCTCAGCTCAAAAAAATCATTTGAGGACTTTGCTCCTACTCAGCCACCTTACTTCTGTATGGTACGGCATATGTCCATGCTCTGAGCCCCCCTCCTGCAAGAACAGCTGGAACTGGCGGTGATTTCAGGCCACGCGCCTGAATAAAGTTCACTGTTTTCATGACCGTGGTCATAATATCATCCAGCTCCAGAACCTTTCCACACAGAGCTTCTTGATGGATAATGCAGTGATCCGTTATCAGGGGCGTGTGACAGTTACTTTTTTGCAATTTCTCCTTCATTAGTCCAACCAAGCCTGTTTTTTCCTCCACACATCGCAGGTGCACCATCTGTAGTTAGTCCCACCGACTTTTCCCACGGCAATTTATTTTTACTTACGGACTTCTCCACTGCATCAAAAATGTCCCAAAAATAACCCTAACCCCGGCCCGTTGTGGTCCCATGCATGGCAGCTACATCCAAGAGCTCCTCAGTGACAGAGAGGTCTGGCTTCACGCCTCTAATAAAAATGGATAGATGCGCCATATCCATGTTGTCTGTGCTTTCATCCACAGCTAATGAAAAAGCTAGACAGCTGCGTGTCTCTTCGGCCAGCTATGTTGCTAAATTTCCTGCTAATTCCTTAACTCAGTCCGTGATGGTGTTTCTTGACAAACTGACATTTTGAAAAGTCTGTATCTGGTCAGGACACACCTGCTCACACACCTTTAGCATGCACTGCTTCAAAAATGCAGCCTCTGAAAAAGACTTTGAAGCTCGGGTGATTTCTTCAGCCACAATAAAACTTGCTTCACTGCTGCATCATTTTTGGCTGTAGCTTTTGTGAACACATTCTGCTGCGACTGCAGTTTGCCTTTTAATTCTGCTGCAATTCTTTGTTTTTCTTGGAGGCTAAATTTACCATGCTTAGCTCCGTGTTTGGTGTCAAAATGCTGACGTAGATTGTACTCTTTCACGACTGACACCACCTCATAACACAAGACATACTGGTTTTTCACCTTGAAGTACAAACATGTATTCGTTCTCCCATCGTTCGTGAAACTGCGTTCCTTGTGCATCAGTTTTTCTCTTCTTGGACATTTAGAGGTTAATTTGTGGAGATTTCTCAATTCCAAATCGCCTTGACGTGACTTTGCTGCAAATGTAGTTTATGTGGCTCTCAGTATGAAATTTTTTTTTTTTTTTTTTTTCTTCTCCTTCGAGTCTGAGAAATAAAGTTTTATTCGTATGTTTTGGATAGCGGAAAGGCCTACACCTTACGCCTAGGGGCGTGACAAATTGTCGGTGTTTTACGAGTTGGGACTGAGAACAGCAAAAACGTATGTTAAGACAATCATGCACCTATCACGTTCTCGTGGGCTAGATAAAATGATGTGGCGGGCCACATTTGGCCCGCGGGCCTTGAGTTTGACACATGTGACATAAAACATTTGCTATCAAAGCACCGTTTCCATCCCATGTGTTCAAGAGAACAAAATAGTCACTTCCGGGGAAACCGGCACATATCGCTCTCCACCACTTTTACTTTTCTGAGCCAATTATCCAATCACATGATTTGTTACAGCAAAGTCACGTGATGTTGATGTGCGTCAAGGAATTTATTCGGTAAATGTGTTTCCATCGTAGTTTATGCGCATGTCGTCTTATCGAATAAAAAAATAAATAAAAAATCCGCCTCAGTTGAACGCACAAGGTTTTTTTTTTTTTTGCATTTTGGAAATTTTATTCGCATCTGGTGTTTCCATCCAGCGTTCTAAAAAAAAAAAAAAACAACACATTTTTTAATGCGATATCCCAAAATTTCCATAAAAAAAGTGGATGGAACGTAGCTAGTGTAGTAAAAACCTTTCCCATAATTAAGGGAGGTACGATGGCTTTTGGTGACTTTGTTTCATCTAAATCTTGCCAAATATTAGCATGCATGATTGTTATTCATGAGGTCTTACACAAAGTATTTATTTCTTTAAAAACGTAGTTAGCTAATAAATAATGGGTTGCCATATCTGCTATTTGTTTATTTATTGCCTTCAATAAAAACGAAACTGTTGATACAAGAATACGTTTTTGACGTCGAGTCAGTTGTTTGAGAAACACTGGCAGGGGTGGACAAATCAACGGGAACAAGATAACTTATCTTTAACTTTTTTTTTCTTCTCTTTTCTCATTTGGAAACAAATAAATACTTTTGCTTATGTTTAAACAAAATGGCTACAAAAGTGGTACAACACACCTCGATGCTGTATCTATAACACAGACACCTCATTTTGAATATCGTTATCAGCTGCACTACACACGTTGGCTTTTTACTAGTCAGGAAAAATGTATACATCATAAAATGTAAAAATATTTCTTGTCATATAACAGCACGGTAAATGGTGTTATTCGTTACTCAATAGATTCTATCCATTTCTTGTACAGTATCGTGTCCTTCAGATGGAAACATCACAATAATCAAACACTATATTGTCATCATAGACCTCTGAATTATCAGCAGCAAATCCGGGTAGTGAATATGTAGCTAAATTAATAAGCGGTTTGAAGATCAGCATCTGGGATTGTCTTCATTTAGACAAAACGTGCTTCTGGAAGATTTCATTAAAGTAGGTACTTGGCAGACTTCGTTCTAACAGCTGGTTCAGGCAGGTCACACGTCAACACGTCACCACAAGCTAGCCCTGATGAGCCTGCTCGGGTTTTGTACGTGTGCTGAAAAGCCAGACAGTCACAACAATGGTTAAACAAAAGCAACCTGCAGAGCGTGCTACAAGTGATGACGAGGCATGCTGCTGAACAAAGTCCTGACTCCTGAATGTGTTCCGATTGGCATTTTGACTCCGGACTTAATTTGAGATATATCTGTTCCAGATTTTTGGACAATAATTGGAATCAGTTCACATGAGTATCAAAAAATTGGTTTTGTATAATCAAGAATGCTGCTTTCAAACTGGCATCAAGGAAGTGACTGTAAAATGTGCTTGATTAGTTCTGAACCTAAATAAGCTGTGTTACTCCAACATTTTTGAACTTTGAGACAGACCTGATTCAGAAAAAAAACTGGTTTGATTTTAAACTTTAACAAGACTAACTAGAAATACAAGATCTATTTAGGGCAGGTCATGGCATATTCCCATAACATTCGTTATTTTCCCCATAAGAACACTAAACAGTCATTTAATTATTGAGTAAGATTTATCTGTTTCCTGAAAACAAGCCATGTTTTTTTTTTTTTTGTTTCTTAATGACAGAAAACCTGAATGCTGTTTTGTCAACTGATCTCTGAAAGCTCTCTTTCATTAATATTTCTCACAATCTAACCATTCTCCGCCTTCCTTCATGTGTAGCTTGTGTAAAATTGACTCTCTCTCTCTCTCTCTCTCTCTCCCCTCCTCCCTTTGTGTGTGTGTTATCTGTCTCTCTCTCCCTTTCTTCCTTTGCCTGCTTGCACATTAGGATCGCTGATAAGGCTTTCTACAAACAGCCCAACTCTGATGTGATGGGCCTTGTGTATGTCTCCCGTCACATTCTTGCCAAGGACAAATCAGCGAAATGACCTCATCACTCTGCTCCTCCTTAATCAAATACATGTCAAGAGACTCACTGTTCGTTTTTCTCAGAAAAAAAAAACAAAGAAAAACTGGGGGAGGGGGGGACCTCCGTATATAGCTTGTCTATAGTTCTGAAAACATCTACTTCTTTTCAAAAATGGCTCGGCTCACAAGGGTTTGTAATCTGGACCGAGCTTCATAGGAGCCAGACAAATAGTAGATAATTTAAAAAAAAATTTTTTTTAATCGAGTCGTGATGTCACAGAACAACCGCCCAGTGCTTTAACAGACCCAATTTTCAGCCCTTCCAGGATTTAGCGATCGCATAAAGGAACACAAAATCAAGTAAAATCTGCAATATCCGGAGTAGCAGATTTTTCCACAGATTCGGGCCAAGAGGCGTCATGTGACATCACAATACGCATTCAGCCAAAGCCCTCTTCGATTCATGTGCATCAAACAAGAGTACAGCTAAAAGGTCTCATTTACCAACAAACATCACTGGGAAAGAATTTTGTACAAGTGCTATTGTGCCATTTCAAGTAGCCATTAAAAAAAAAAAAAAAAAACAAGCACAAAAAAACTATGCAACTTGCATGGCAAATTTTGAAAAAAGCTGCTGCAACATCAAGGATTTTTGGCTGCAACAATCACAAAATATGGATTGAATTCTTTCAGGTTCGTTGCATAGAATTGAGAGAACTTAATTATCCTTTGCTGGAATTGCCCGTAAGTCTCCCAAATTCCTCAACCTTAAATGAACTTGACGTCCCGTCACATTGACGTTTGCTAGGGCGAGTGTGAGGTCCTCTTGCTGGATATATAAAGTAGTTGTGATGTTCTGTGTGGTCAGAGTGCATGTCTGCATCTACAGGATTCATTGTAGTTAATGAATTGAAAATCCATCATTTGTGATTTAAAAAAAAAAAATGTATTACTATATATTCCTAGTGGTGATGAATTACATGGCATGTATTCTGTGTTGCCATGAAAGGATCCTTGATGTCCATCCTAATTATTTTATCGTGTGCACATGTGTGTATAGAGCGTCAGAGGACGCCTTCCTGAAGGAGTGTGACGACGACAGCCCTGGCACCGAGTGGGAGAAAGTGGCCCGGCTATGCGACTTCAACCCTAAGACGAGTCGCCAGACCAAGGACGTGTCCCGAATGCGCTCCGTCCTCATTTCCCTGAAACAGACGCCGCTGGCTCGCTAAGGCCTCTCACTCCACCTCTCGCCTTCGCTCCATCTCCCTGTCTTTCTCGCACTTTATTTTAGCACACTAAAAATTTGGGTATTCTTTCTTTCTGTCTGTCATTTAAGGTGTATGGTGAATTGAATTTTTTTTATAATTTTTTTTAATCCTGTTACACATAATCTGTATCAACTGACAGAAAAGAAATTTTCTGGGTTTTTTTTTTCTTTTCTGTTTTTATGCAAGAAAAGGAGCCTCTTGAGTAGGCTAGTTCAGGACGGAGCGCAGGAGTGTGACCCTCACACCACCTCAGAGCAAAATTAAAAACGGACACGATACTATGGGTGGGCAAAACGGCAGAAATGATACTGCCACTGTACTTGTTACATATCACAATTTTGAAGGAAGCTAAAATGAAACTGTAAAAGTAGCAGTACACCACCTCTACAGTCAGATGTTCAAGTGTTTACCAAAATAAACAATTTTATAAGGAACAGAAGGCAAAATTTTATGCAGTTTTAATTTGATTTGCTATATTTAGACCCTATTTATTATTATCAGGCTCGCTGTAATGCAGTACTTCCCAGATTGGTCCTCAGAGACACCCAGATGTTCCACTTTTAAACACTTAAAATACCACACAATGGTGGCTGTTGTTGAGAATCGAGTCTCTATCCAAAATCTGTTTTATTCACGATATAGTTCACTGTGGAAGCATGTTTTAATTCCACACTGCATCACGATATCCTCTAGTAGTCATAAATACCCATAATGCACTGTGTTGCTGTTTGATTCACATGCATGCACATTCACTGAGAGAGCCAGCAAGATAAAATGGTAACATCCAACTTCGTTATACTTCTTCTTTTTTTATTTTATTTTTTTCCCCCCTTTAGCAACTTTGAGTCGACTCTTTCTGCTCCCAAATGGCTCATTGGCCAATTTTTCCCCAAACTGAACAAAGTTTGCGATATTTTGATCGTTGATTGTCTTTGCCTGAAAACTCTACCTTAATTTTATAGTGAAGAAAATAACATTACTTATTACAGAAAAACATATTTAAATTGATTATAATTGTTCAAATAAATCAGCAAAGCACTACAAATATGCGCATGATAAAGATTCATTTTAATTCTTACTCCTGATCATCTTCCCTTATACATCGATGCTGAAAAGAGGTCTGATCATTCTGATCACACGCGCGTATTTTTGATTACATGTACACGTATGAGTCAGTCAACATCCACCGAAAAGAAATGACTCAGTGAGTCGACTCGTTGACAAACGACACGTCATGTCATTATTACAAATGTAAGGAGCGGATTTCTGTAGTCACGTGTTCGGTCCACCAGCAGCGTCTTTACATTGGTTTGTTTCAGGTCGTGCTTATGCGAGGGTTGAATAAACCCATATAACGTAGCGTACAGCAGAACGTCGTTTAATCTTCTGTTCAAATTCTGTTCCCTACAGCAGGGGATTTGAGAGACCTCAAAAATGTGGACTGTCTGGGGGTCCAGTTATTAAAGACCAATTTGGGAAACCATGCTTTAACTAGTGTAAATAGCAGAATGATGTCATTGGAAGAGTACTGCGAATAAATTTGTGTGTTAACCCTACACTTCGGATTAAGATCAAATTTGAAAACTCGAGAGAACAATAATCTGCTTCAGAGAATGGCAAAAAACGAGGGTATTTTAATTTTCCATTCAAAGTAAACTACAGCATATTCATACTGTCGCTCATAATATTGCTTAATGCATGTTTTGCTTATTTTTGCTCAATTTCATGAAGGTTGGCAATAAGTTTACTTTTATCCATTCTTTTCCTAGTCACATCAAACCTGATGCATTGCAAGTTAAATCCCATTCCCCCCAAATATTTCCAGAAAACTTAACAGTTCTATTTAAGTAGGATATTTGTTCAGTGGATTATTTATTGGTGGTCTTGTTTTTACCATTCAGCCTTGTGTGTCTTGATTATAAAATTTTCAGGTTTGACCTGTAGCAGGCTTTGCCTTAATTAGTATTTCATCTCATCCAAGTTCAGATATAATCAGTTGAGCATGTGTTTGTGTTAGGGATATTTATATTTACCATCATTTCCATTTATTGTCTTAGAGCTTTGAGGCCTTTTCTCCAAGACAGATTTTTAAAAAACTGTTACTTGCCTTTCAGCGGACCAGCTCTGTTGTGCTGTGCGACAGACTGTGGTTTTTACTGGCTGCCAAAGACTATGTTCATGCCTGACTACGCTATGAAATAAAAATATATTGGGACGGTTTTCCAGACACGACTCGATTCAGTGCTTGGATGTAGGAAAGCATGGTTGGGGTAGGTGTTATTTTGTCTGGACGATCATCTCAGGTTTATTTCATGTTGTTAGAGACACTTTTAGCAAACTAGGACAAGGTAGAGGTTTACGTGAATTGTAATGGAATACTTTCAAACTCTTGATTGTGCGTGTATGAAAACGCAGATGCAATTCTGAAATGCACAACATAAAAAAAAAACAAAAACAGGTTTTCATGGTTGAGATTGTTTATTCCACTTTTTCAACTGGAAATGTGAAAAAAATTAACATTACAACCTTTTAGTGATGGCGATAGTGCAACCACAAAATGGAATTATTCCAGACTAGTAGCTTTCGTATCTCTTAGCAACATCCCTTACTTTATGTTCACACTAGCAAGCGTCATGTAGTAGTTTGTATAGTTTTTTTTTTTATTCTAATAAGAAAAGGTTGGATAAAAATAAAATAAAATAAAATAAAATAAAACCCCTCCTGAGAGGGGGAAGCATTACAATCCCCTCCGAAAGTATTGGAATAGCAAGGACAATTCTATTGTTATCGCTTGACATTGAAGACATTTGGGTTTGAGATCAAAATTTCAGCTTTTGTTTCCACACATTTACATCTAGATGTGTTAAACAACTTAGAATATGGCACCTTTTTGTTTGAGCCCATCTATTTTTTCAAGTGATCAAAAAATGTTGAACCATGTGATTGATAGGTGTCTCTTGCTGCTCAGGTGTGCCTGGTTAAATTGATTGTTTAAACAATTAACAGCTCTGAATGTCTACTCTTGGTTTGAGCCCTAGGCTTCATCTGTGAAGACTGCATCTGTTGTTAAAAAGGATAAAGCAAAATGAAGACCAGAGAGCTGTCTATGGGGGAAAAGCAAGCCATTTTAAAGCTGAGAAAAGAAGGAAAAGTCAATCTGAGCCATTACACAAGCACTGGGCATAGCCCATACAACAATTTAGGATGTCCTGAAAAAGAAAGAAACCACTGGTGTACTAACAAGCTGACATGGAACAGGTCTTTAATTTACATGAATACTGGTATGTTCCAATACTTTTGGTCCCATAAAAATTGGATGGTCTGATACAAAAGGTTCTTTGTTTTATGTTGTTTAACACATCTAGATACCAGGAAATAAAAGCTGAAATCCTAAACTCTTATATTCATCTTTTGATCTCAAATCCAACTGTCTTTGGTGTTCAGCACAAACAAATTAATTGGCCTTGCGGTTCTGATAGTTTCTGAAGGGACTGTGTTTTCATTGTCATTACAAAAAAAGGCTACAATTTATGCCTGCTGTCTGGGATTCGAGATTCTCTTTCGTATATCATCACAAGAACAAATGGTTGAATGTTTTTATAGGATTTATCTGAAATCGTCATCATTGAAACCAGCAGATGAACTGCTTAAATTTTGGAATTGCTCCAAACAGGGTCACAGTCAAATGTCTGAAATAGTTTCTCTTCCATTGCTTCCTTAACATTTGAAGTGCATTTTAAATGGTAGTTCTGGCATACAAATTAGTAACAAGGAGGACTAGACTTGGTGATGGAGGTACATCCCCGTCAGGTTCGACTTGTTCTTCTATGTCTGTGCGCCAGACTGCACGTGCCAGTGGATTGGTCCAAGGAATCATTTGAACCAAGCGTTTGGATCATACTAAATTTGCATAGGATTAAGAAAATCTCGATTCAAAAGTCGCTTTTTGTTGATGCTGCTTTGTGTGCCAGCTAGTGTGAACTGAAGGTTACTGTCGCATCTCCAGTGCAAAACTCAAGAAGTAATCTTCAGCCATCAATCACACAAACATTTTATTTTTGGCCTATTCATTTGCCCATGTTTGACACTCATTCTATTACAAGATACTACAAGAAAACTTAAATGGAAAAATAGATATAGTTGTAAAACAATGTAGAGAAAGGGGGAAAAATGAACTAACACGCCTAACTGCGGTAGGGTTCCCCACACTCCTATCGCTCGCCAAAATAAGGCTTCATCCGAAGATGACCAAAACACACTTTTTTTAAATTAAAAAAAAAAGTTGCAGCTGTCAGTTGCAGTCGCTCACATGAGCCGTGAGGAAAAGGTGCGGCTAGGTTTGATGTCTGAACCCTCATTTCACTGTCTGGGTTTTAGTGCCGCTGCAGCGACGCCCACTATAATGGCCACGACGGTGAATCCTTGGGCAAAGATGCGAGTGCGCATGAGCAACTGGGACTGGCGTGTCTTCCCCTGTTTGAAGGCTCGGAGGCCGTAGATCAGCGCTCCTGCAGTGCCCAGGCAACCTGAAGAGCCGGAAACAATTCAATTTTTTTTTTTAAATTAAATAAATAAATACATACACAACCATCAAAGCATACCAATCTGATCCGTGATCCTTAGGGTCATGTCCAGATCCAAATTATCCAAGTAAATGCACCCAAGATGCATTTAAAACAAACATGAATCCTTCAAAGCAACCTAATGCAGTCCGAGATTCCTTTTACGCCTGATCTTGTGCTTTACAAGAAACACAGAACCCTGAGGATGTAACATATTGAGCTGGTTTGGATATTAATATTAACTACAGCAATCAGATTTCAATCAAGTGTAAAATGTGATAAAATTGTGAGCCTGGATACAAAAACGCATTAAATCACCAGGTCTCCATCAGTGTCGCACATATGGATCCTGATATTTTTGCCCATTCTTCTTCTGTCAGATTGGACGGAAAACATTGTTGGTGAACAGCAATTTTCAAGGAGCTTTGGCAGTAATGATTAGAATCGTTGTCCTATTAGAATCTGATCCTCTGTCCTGGTCTCAAACCTCTTGCAGACTTTTAAAAAAGTTTCATCTAGGGTCATCTTTCCCTCAAACCTGACCAGCACCCCCCCCCCCCCAACAATGTGATACTACCACCACACTTCACTGTACAGGGTAATGAGCAGTGTTGGGTGTACGCCACAAATAACGCTTTGTATCAACACCAAAAAAGTTCAACATTAGTCTCAGAACCTTTTTCAACATGCCAAGTCTCTAAACAGCTTTTTTTCTCTCCAATAACTGCTTTCTTCTCAACACTCTTCAATAAAGCCTAGATGTGGCTTGTGTTGGTATATGGTTGTTCTGTGAACACTGCACATAGGGGGTGAATACTTATGCAAGCCACTGTACAAGTCCATGTCAATATTTAAAATTCTGTGCAATCGCATCTCAGACGGACTCATGTTTGGAGTTTGACAGTCCGTTTTCAGTGTTGTTGATTTAAACAGCCGTTTCCTGTTTTGGTTTTTTTGTGCACAGGCTGCTCATACGCGTCACCAAATCCCCATGAGGCAGAGGAAGGCGAACGAACTGTTCCCTCTCAGTGTTCGGGAACTCCACAGTCACCAGGTTCAACTCCTTGCCACTTTAAACAATTTGCTAACTTTGCCCAGGTGCATTATTTTCATTTTATACTACAGCACTGATTCTGATAGGTCATAAGATGTTGATTCATTTCCTATAACAGCAGCTCCGGCTGATTCATTAGCTTTCCAATGTAACAACTTACTCAGGGTCATTTATTTAACATTTAAAGGAAGGCATCTCCACTGGCAGCTTTCTGACAGAGGAAAGGCTTTACAGCTTAGCCTTGCGATTTCTTAGTAACATGACAAGCTGCATTTCTTGTCTTGTTAACTTTGGGAAAAAAAAGAGAGAGGCTGTTGAAGGAAAGGCTGTTTATAGTTGTTCAAATGTTAGAGAAAACATGAACTAACTTGTTTCGCGGGCATGCTGCGACATTACATTTCATTAACATTAAATATTAAGTATGTATAATTCTTTAATAAATAGAAAAAAAAAATAATTGTTGTTAAACTGCTGTGGTACAAGAGGAATAAAATACTTCAGGATGTGCTGGTATGGGAAATGTTGATTATTTTCCTATGACAGCATGCCCCCTTGCAAATGGTTTATTCCTTACTCGAGTCATTATAGTGTCGTGCTCTATGCATAGCTTGTCATTTGCCTTTTTTCCCCCCGATCACAGAAAGCATTTATCATTATAATTATTAAGTTCAATAATCAACACGTATTGAACTTCAACCAAATACTGTAATGGTTGTCATGTGTCCACTGTCCTGCTATTAGAAACTCAGAGGTCACCATTTAACCAAGTGTAACAGTGTCTCAAGAAGGACATAAAGCTTCAGAGCAGCTCCTCGACAAGAACAGACATCTTGAGTAAAACTTTTTTTTTTTTTTTAAATAACATAAAAAGCAGGTCAAACCGTTCATTAAATTCAAACCAGCTGCTTCATTGCTTATAACTCACCGATAGGGACAAACGGGTTTTCTTTGGTTTTTCGTATGAATTTGTCTTTAAACCCCTCTTCTCTGGGCCGGGAGAGAGGAGTGAAGCCGTCGATGACCGGCGGGTCTGACAGGTCGAAACCAGCGGCTATCGGCGGCGCTGTTTTAACCGCTGAAGTTTGTTCTACCCGACTGGACGCAGCCGCCATGATGAACCATCTACACAGCACGAGACACTGCGCATGTGTGAAAGTGTTGCGCATGCGCTGTAGGCATTGGCCTGAAGGGACGCGGTTTGAACCATATGGTTGGTACACACAATAAATAAATAAACAAATACACGTATTTATAAAAGCCCATTTCCGCCGCTTAAAAATATTGTGTATTGTGTCATAATTATATAGAAAGTCATAATTATGAGATGAGTAATCATTTTTAATTACACAATATTGTGTTACGTTAGAACAGTATCTCAAAACGATAACTTGTTATCTCATAATTATGACTTGACATTTTGAAATTATGAGATAGTATCTCAAAATGTTGAATTGTTTTCTCACAATTTTAACTTTGTATCCGGTATGCTATGTTATCATTATTATTATTATTATTATTATTATTATTATTATTATTATTATTCATGTAGATGGCTAGATTCTGGACATTTTATTGAGTGTGTAGAAATGTTCTTGGGCCATTTCAGTTATTTCTAGGACATTAAGTAAGGAATAAAACATGACAGGGTGTGCTGTTATAGGCTGCACATTGATTATTTTCCAACAGCACGTCTCAGTGTGTTTTCTTCATTTTATACCACAGCAATTTTCCAATACTGACCATTAAAAAAATTAAATAATGATATCTTTAATGTTGTGAAACATAACAAATTAGTTCAAGTCATAGCAAAAATAATAATAATAATAATAATAATAATAATAATAATAATAATAAAAATAATAATAATAAACAGTTGTTACCATACCAACCTCTCTTTTATTTTCTCTTTTGAAGTTAAAGACAGCCTTGTGTCTCCTTTGTTGTCATTTGGAGCACAGCCTTGTGTCTCCTCCAGAACAGCAGGCGGCAGGCGTGAGAGCCTCGACGTGACGTTTGACGTGTCAGAGGACGTCGCCTTGGCTTAAACGTCATCACGTCGTGTTCGTAGGGGATTGGCGAGGTAAGATGGCGGCGCCAGAGGAGCAGGAATTATCTCAGGCTCAAACTGAGAAACTACTCCAGTTTCAGGTAGCATTTGCTTCGTTTTCCGTTTTGCTCTGAAGCGCAGGTTTGTTTTTCCCGTGAATGTTTATTTCAGCTAGGGTTCAGTTCATGTTACGACAAATCAGACTTTAAAATGATTTTTTTTTATTCAGCTAAATAGGCAGCTAACGTTAGCTAAATGATCTAGCCAGCCTCCGTCAGCGTAGCTAGGTTACCTAACTCAGCGTTTTACTTCACTGTGTTTAGTTTCGTTTTCGGATTTGCACGAAATATATTTGCGAATATATAAAGCTGATAAAACAACGTACCACCTGGATTTCTACTTAATTAAAACAGATTTCATTAAGAGCTGTCAATTAGTATCAACTTTGTTAGCTAGCTCTGCTAGTTGGCTCGGTGAGTTCCTCAGCACACGAGGGTTTGCCATTCTGTTTGGATCGACAGCTTGCTTTTATTGCTGCATTTAAACCTTATTTTCATATCTATCTATCTCCTGAAAATATTTATTATTATTATTTGCATTTCCGGAGATAGCTTGCTTGCTACCTAGGATGACAGCCAGCTCACGTAGAACGAGGCATTTGCATATAAAATGTGTTCATTGGAAGGTTTTGACTCTTTGACAGCTCAGAGGATTTGAACTCACAACCTTCTACTAAATAGTATACAAGCTGTTGTGTATATAGTGCACACTGAGGTACCAGCAGTAAACAGTAGGTTCTATTCATTATGTTAAAAGTGTACGAGTTCTACATGGGGTCACATTTTTCCCCTTGCATCATCTCCAAAAATGTGAATATCATGGAAAAGTTCACTTTTTCCATAATTTAATTCAAAAAGTGGAACTTTTAATATATTCTAGATTCATTACACATAAAGTGAATTATTTCAAGCCTTTTTTGTTTTGTTTTAATCTTAATGATTATGGCTTACAGCTCATGGAAATCAAAAATCCAGTATCTCAAAATATTAGAATAAAGAATT
>JANDJT010000102.1:21191644-21202008 GCA_024331685.1 Stegophilus panzeri
GAAATGTCACTGACTCAGTATCTGATTAGTGCAGCGTGATTATTTTAGAGACGGACCACTCGGCAGCAAGCAGAAACACCGCTCGAGTTTCACACACACAGATGCGTCTCGCAGTGCCAGATGTTGATCCGCACCCAGAAGGCTTTTCTGTTGTGCTTTGCATGTGTTATTGATCGAGTCGTTTCAAACAGGTCGGCCATAACCGGCGCGGATTCAGCGCCATTACTCGTTTAGCCAAGCACACAACTGTTGGTCTGATATCCTCCATACTGACTGCGTGTATGGCGATCGGCGTTCTTTCTGAGAGAGAGGAGTTATTTGGTCTTTTTATGTACGATTTTTATTTATTTTATTTTCAGGCTGCAGTACAAGACAGACTAAATGAGCAGGAAGGAGTTCCGAGTGTGTTCAACCCGCCACCTGCCAGACCTTTGCAGGTCAACACAGGAGACCACAGAGTGTATAGCTATATTGTCTCAAGGCCTCAGCCTAGAGTGAGTGCTTACCTTCATCCCTGCTCATAACATCAATCTCCAAATGTTTTTGTTTTTAAGCAAATATTTAACATTTTCATTCTCTCTCTCTCCTTTATTTTTTTAGGGCTTATTAGGTTGGAGTTACTATTTGATAATGCTCCCATTCAGGTTTACATATTACACACTTATGGACATATTCAGGTAATAATGACACATCAATAAACTGATAATAAAAATGTAATTGCTCGACTTCATGGGTGGTTATATGGAAATGTTATAATTTTAAAAATACAATTAACCGGTGAAAGTTTGTGGACACCCGGCCATCATGCTGATATGCTCGCCATATCGTCATACCGATCGCGTCAGTTCAATTCCCGCTCGTCAAAGTGTAAAATTGGCCATGCTCTGTGAGTGGGAGGGATGTCCTACCCTCTGCCCTGCCGATCAGAGCAACACTAGCTAATCATTGGCATCTGTGAGCTTATGTATGCAGGAAGAGGGCAGATGGTGCTCTCCTGCAAGTGTGTTGCGCTTCTAAACTTCTCAGTTTAGAAGAATGTAGGCGCTTATTATTAGGAGATATCGTTTTTCAAAAATTACATTCAGAATTAGATACATAAATTGGAAATGTTATTGATTCATAAGTGCAGTCCTCAGTACTGCTAATCATTTTAATTTATGGAATTTCCACCTAAAGTGAATTCTTGTGCTGCTAAAGAAGAAACCTTGATTTGTCTCATATATTTATTTCAGCACACTGAAATTCTTTTATCACCTATCCCGGCTTGTTAGGAATCTGGGGTCAGAGCGCAGGGTCAGCCATGATAAGGCAGTCCTGGAGCAAATATGGTTAAGGGCCCAACAGTGGCAGCTTAGTAGTGCTGGGGCTTGAACCCCCGACCTTCTAATCAGTAACAGAGAGCCTTAACCGTTGAGCCACCAC
Organism: Stegophilus panzeri; assembly: GCA_024331685.1. NCBI lineage: Eukaryota > Metazoa > Chordata > Actinopteri > Siluriformes > Trichomycteridae > Stegophilus > Stegophilus panzeri. Next base: position 21,193,067 of record JANDJT010000102.1, read on the forward strand.
TTGGGCAGAACGAGTTTGGAAATTTGTGACTTTATGACTGTTTTTGGCGTTGCGTCCATGTACAGTAACTTCTGACAGCAGCATAGCGAGCTAACATGCAGTATATAGCAGTTTCCAAATGCTGACCTAAAATGGATGTCCACACTCTTTTCAGTATTCTCTGTAGCGTGTTTTGCAGTGTATCGTGTAAGCGACAGCATGCCTAGACAGGAATTAAGAATGAGTAATATTTGATAGTCATGTGTTTTTGAATTCACGATATAGTTCACGCGGTCTTGTCTCTGTATTCAGGTTTGCCCTGAGATTCATCAGGCCAGATCCACGGGGTCGCGTCACGGATCCCGTCGGTGACGTCGTGTCCTTTATTCATAGTTTCGAGGAGAAATACGGACGGTCGCATCCCGTTTTCTACCAGGGAACATATAGTCAGGTACGCCCGCAGATGAGCCTGCCTTTTACGATAATGTATTGGAAAGAGCGCATTAAGATAAACATGTGATTTATCTTTCTGTCAGGGCTGCGGTTCTGCTTAAAAAGACAGTAAACGCTTCTTTTTCCTCTCTCTTTCAGGCTCTGAACGATGCCAAACGGGAACTCCGCTACTTGTTAGTTTACCTTCATGGTGAAGACCACCAGGACACCGATGAGTTCTGCAGGTTTGAACTTGGTGTACTTTATGTACTTATCGGTATTGTTTATTCGGGCACTCACTGTGAATTCACGTTGTTTCTTTTCCTCCAATCCCCCCCTTAGAAACACGTTAAGTAGTGAAGAGGTACTGACCTTCATCAACACCCGGATGCTGTTCTGGGCATGCTCCACTAGCAGGCCTGAAGGATACAGAGGTAACCATCACACAGTCTGCATCAGTTTTAGAATTTTTTTTGTTTTCCCACAGAATATTAGTGCCACTTCTGGGTTTTTTTTGCACTTGCGCTGTGACATAAGCGGTAGATTTTAAAACTTTTGGAGTCATTCTTTAACCACGGTGTGCTCAGTGTCTCAGGCTCTGCGGGAGAACACGTACCCCTTCCTGGCCATGATCATGCTGAAGGATCGCAAAATGACTGTGGTGGGGAGGCTGGAGGGCCTGATCCAACCCGAGGATCTCATCAACCAACTCAACTTCATCATGGAGGCCAATCAGACTTACCTGATGTCCGAAAGACTCGAAAGGTAGGCGGTTTATTCGTATGCATAACTGTTAAAGACACACATACTTAAGGCGAAAGCTTAAAGACGATCCTGACTTCGGATCGCGTGTTTTTCAGGGAAGAGCGGAACCAGACGCAGGTGCTGCGGCAGCAGCAGGACGAGGCGTACCTGGTCTCGCTGCGCGCCGATCAGGAGAAGGAACGCAAAAAAAAGGAGGAGCAGGAGCAAAGACGGCAGGAGGAAGAGGCGGAACGCCAGACCCGCCTAGCCGAGGAGAGGAGGCAGAGGGTGGGTGACAAAATCCATGCTTCTGTTCAATCATGACGAGTTGATCTGGTCATGTGTGTAATAGTGCAGTCCGTGTGTGTGTTTCCGTCCGTGTTCACAGACACTCGCTGAAGAAAAAGAGCGCAAATCCGAGTGTCTTCCCCCCGAGCCGCCGCAGGACGACCCAGACTGCCTGGAAATCATGTTCAAGCTCCCCAATGACACACGCGTAAAACGACGCTTCCTCTTTTCCCAGTCTCTGACGGTAAACACACACACACACACACGCCCCTTGCATCATACATACTGGATATGGGAATGCCATGGCACAAGTGTATTCAGAATTCCAGGTCAATAAAAAGTGCAGTAATCCATGCAAATTATAAGATTCGATGTCAGTCGGGTTGAGGTTTTACATGGAAATTTAACTCCGCCCCCCACCACACAAAAAATAAAATGTTTAGTGCAGCGTTTTTATGAAGCCGAATTTGTGTAAATGTCCATCCAAATGATGTACGAATATGTTTGTTCGTATCCAGCTTGATAAATGATTTTCATGGTTCATGAGTAAACAGTGCTGCTACGTGGTTGAGGAAAACGATAAAAAAAAAAAAAAAAAAAAAAAAAAAAAAAAAAAAAACAAAAGGCAGCACGATGGCAGAAAATAAAAGACTTTTTGTAGGGAAACACCATTGCTGCTTCCCTTTGCCCCTGTCTCAACCCGTGTGAAGAATCTCATTAGTATAGATTGAAGAGTCTGGTCATGTCCATTGCTATATCTAGCTGATTGGGGTGATATTGTGTACAGATTGTAATACAGCTGTGCTGATTCTGGCAGCAGTTTGTTAGCAATAATCTCAGTAAAGCTTAAATGTCCAGGTGATAATGATGTATATTGAATGTGGGAAGTATTCAAATGTTTTATTTTTTTCCTTCCTTTCTCCCTCCATATTTGTTTAGGTAATCCATGACTTCCTGTTTTCCTTGAAAGAGACGCCGGAGAAATTCCAGATCGTGACGAGCTTCCCACGCCGTGTGCTGCCATGTTTGACTACGGAGGAGCAGCCGAACCCTCCGACGCTTAGGGAGGCCGGCCTGAGCCGCTACGAGGTGCTCTTCGTGCAGGACATCACAGACGATTGACATTCACATTCGACCCAGAAACACCACCACAACCAACAGCACCGAACCCCCACCTCCTCCCCACCACCCCACCCCACTTACTTTCACACGATCGCACTCGGCCCTTTTGTTCGGCTCTGTGAAACGACCGCTGTGTGCAACGGATGGCCGTATCTACCTTTTTGATTAAATTAAGGATCTGCCCTCACCCACCCTCCTCACAGGTAACGTTTTATGTAAGTGGAAGATGAACAGCTTTGTAAATACGACCTAGATATTTAAAGACAAGCGTGACTATAATAGCCCAACTTCTTTGTTTTTGTTTGTTTGTTTTTTTTAAAGCGAATCAAAGTTGACCAGCTAACATACAATGACCATACGAGGGTCGACAAAAGTTTGTGACTCATAACATTAAATACACCTGGAGGGGGCAGAGCCACAGCTTTGCTCTGCGGCCATGTACGTTATAGTAGTAAAGTCTGCCCATAGTGTGCCTGTGGTCATTCATAAACACCTCCAGTCTTTCATCTGAACGGGGCTGTCCGTGTAAAGATGTAATTTTCCTATTCTAAATTAAACATTTTAAAACCGTTGTTGTTGTTGTTTTCCTCTGATAACATTCTGGTGCAGACACCGTTAACCTTCAAGCCATGTTGACGTAAACTTTTTTGTAGGGGAGTAAAAGAATTTTTAAAAAATCAAAAATGATGCCAAGTTATGGGTTACAATATTTATTTAAAAGCATACACAGGCTTCGTTATTGTGAGAACAAAATGCTGTGTTCACTTTTTTTATTATTAATAAATGCTGAGGAAAAAGGTTCAATGAGACAAAAAACAGTGTGAATGTTGATGTGGCTATTTTGAGCATAATTTTAAAGTCATGATGAAACAAGCTGCATTGTTACTCTCCATGGGTCGCAAAAGCAGGCAGAGCGGTAATCACAGACAGTTGTGAGCTCACGCTTCGTTTCATAATGCTGGGTTTTTTTCTGTGAAGGCTTTATTGCTGTTTCATTAGCTTTTCTGATTAACGTCATCCGGCTAACCTGAATGCAAAATAATAACGTTTGATCGTGTGTAAGAAAGCTTCAGACAGATACTGTAATGGTAAACAGCTGTATTGTGCAAGATTTGTTAAAGCAGGGATTACTTAGTCTGTGTAGTATTGGTATACATCATACATTTATTAGTGAACAACCCTCTCAAATCAGCCACAACAATTGAAAAAAATATGATTGCACTACTCGGTAAAGCAGAACTAGCAACTTTCATTTTAAAAAAAGTACAAATCTTAAAAATTTCAATCAGTATACAGACGTGTATATAATAATACACTATACCTAGTTATATGTTAAATGCTACAAACAATATGATTCAAATGGAATGAAAATTATAGCATTAAGAACCATTTCCTATATATAATATATATTAGCTTTTTGAATTTTTTGCTGTTTTTTTTTCTCTTCCAAATACAAACATGGCAAAAATGAGGTAACTGTAAATGTGCAAGTACCAAAGCAAAAAACAAAATGAAGAAGGAAAAAACCCCAAAAAACTTCCTAACACAGAACAGGTGTGGCCCTGTTGTTGGCCCCTGGGTGTTGGTGGTGGTGAGTGAGGGTGGGGCTCCGGTGTTGACGCGGTGTCCCCTACAGGCCAGGGCGAGTATTAGAACAGTAAACAATTCACGAGCCCACAGCAAGAAAAGAAAAAGGAAAAAAAAAAAAAAATCAATCATTGGTAAACAATCAGTGGCATCTACGGCGCAATCAACAAATCACAAGTCCTAAAGAATTGGAACTGCTTATTGGAACACAACTGCACCACACAAGCTGTGAGATTATTTATTAATCAGATCACAGAAAGACTACAAGATTCTATGTGTTTGTATGTGTCTTTTTTTTTTTTTTCTTTTTTTTTCCAGTACAGGTAACACTGAGGTTCAAGGAATCAGATTATTGTGAAAATTTGCTTATAAATCTAAATAAGAGTACAGTATAAATAGCTGTCAGGTCCCCCTCATTCACACCCCCCTCCCCTCCCCAAGCTAAAATGCTTATGTATATGGCAGCTGAATTCTTTTTTTTATTTATTTATTTTTTTTTTAAACCATAACAGTTACAGATAGTGCTTGTTTAAGGTAAAAGACCCTATGGCAGGTACATATTAAGTTTTGGTGAGAGCAAGACGAACGCTTTTAAGTCCCCTTTTAATACACGCTTTTAAATTTAAGGCAGATGCACTTGATGTGATCGCGCGGGCAGTAAAATATGACGCGGCGAGGACGCGCTATGAAGGCGGCGTCACGCGCTTAACAGTAACCTTTAACAGTTAAGAGATTCTCAGTCAAAAACAAAAACAACCAAATAAAGAAAATTAAACCCCTGTTGAACGTTGCTAACTGACCGTTTTAGGGGCACTACTAGCACGGCATGCTATAAAGAGTACGTGAAAGTCATAGCACACACACACACACACACACACTATTGCATTCCTGTAATGTGAATGGAGCGACAGACATCTAGCACCGTTTCACTATATGGCTTTCAGTGATCGAGTTTTTCCAGGCAAGTCAGTTTCAGTCGCTGAGGCAACAGCAGAAGCACGAATGTGATCGAGAGCCGAGGAATAAATAAAACTTTTTAAAAAATTAAAAACGGCCTTCACCATCTACACCAAGCCAAGCACGCTAATTAGGATCGGCTTTAGCGGTTCTTAAAAAGTCTCGCTCTGTAATCGCTCGGGTTCTGTGCAGTACGACGCATGGCAGTTTTCAGCTGAGCCGGAAATCCCCGGAACCCGAAGCCAACTAGAACTTGATAAAATTAATAAAAAATAAACAAGAAAGACTGAAAAAGAAAAAGAAAAAAAAAACAAACAGCCGGGACCTGGTTAAGACACGCATGCATACTGTGCACGATTAAATAGTCGCCCACACATGTCTAGATATTTCACTGAAATGAAAAATACAGGTTGCTTTTCTCTTTTTTTTTTTCTTCTTTTTTTTAAAAAAAACATTTTCCCCCATGCAAAAAAAACAAAACAAAAAAAAAACAAACAAAAAAAAACACTTAATATCTGTAAGTGGTTTAGGTAGGATAATGCGCTCGGCCGGTTGTTTTTTTTCCTACAATCAACTTTATTATTGTTATTATTTTCCTCCAACATCAAGCACGAGTTCTAAGTACGAAAACGTTCTGCGTGACACTCTGATCACTGTGACACGTTGCCTGTTCTCGCTTTTTTTCTCTTCTTTTTCTTTCTTTGCATGCCGGTCTTTAACTGGTGTGATGATAAATAGCATTTAAAAGGATTACACGTAAAATATGCACGGCCTGAGGAAAACTGAGAAATTGTCAAATCCGTCCCCTCTGCCTGTTTTCCTTTTGTTTTAAGTTAACTAAGAGGCCCTGAGAGTATTTTTCTTTTTTTTCTCCAAAATATATGCCAGTGAACGGATATGTATACACAATATTTAATATCAAAAAAGTGTGGTTTAAATTCATCACAATGGCTTGTTTTTTTTTTTTTTGTTTGTTTGTTTTTTTACCTGGTGAGCATCAGTACAGACTCGCATGCTAAAATCATGGCGATGTCCCTTCACCCATAAAGCGAGTCTGATTAGAACTGCTACTCTGTGTACACAAGGAAGCAAGAATATATAGATTTAGATTTTTATATATATATATATATATATATGTATATATATATGTATCATATGTGTGTCCTATAATTAGCATAGCAAAAAAACACCCTATTTCAACATTTCATCCGTGTGTTTTTTTTTTGTTTGTTTGTTTTTTTTTTTTTTTAATTATTATTTAAGAATTTTTTTGTCCTTTTTTTTGGGGGAGTCTTATGCAGAGCAAACCAAGAGCTGAGCAGGTTTTACAGTGCATTTCTAATAACGACCTTTTCTCTTCGAATCGTGGAAATCACTACAGTCAGCTGGCACACACAAGCAGAGTCGACGACGCGCTGCGGGGCGTTTCCACGTTTCTTTTTTTTGTCTCAATACAAGACGGCAATAAGGATGCTATGCGTACAATGCTGAATCTTTTTACATCACATCACTTCACATTGCTACTGTGCCCCCACCCAACACACACATACACACCTCACCCCAAAGATACACCGTGCTAGTGCTCTGCCCATCAATCCAGAAGATAAAGCCAATAAATAACACCAGTTTTAAAAACCTAAAAGAAGTTAAACCGACTACGGAGTCTACTATTTTTTTTGTTTGTTTGTTGGTGTGTCCGTTTACGATTAGTAACAAGTTTGTGCTTGTCAACGTCTTGAAGAAGGCAGAGCTGTATCCTTGGAGAGTGTATTGAATTATTGAATATTTGGCTCACAGATGAGGAAAAAGCCCGGTCCTCCGAAATAAAACAAAACAACAACAAAAAAAAGAAGGATTCGTTCAGGACAGACACTCGTTACACATATTGCTTTCTGCAAAAGGGACTGACACCTTTTTCCAAAGTCAGTTTTTTTGGACGTCGGGTGAAAGTGAAATTCCCTTCGCCGCTGTCCCGCTGAACCTGCGCGTGAAATGCAGCAAGAAGCTCGTCAAGTCAAAAGTATTGCTAACCTAAAAAGAACAACAGTCCGTGAGACACCATCCAGAAGAGAGCAAACGTAGAGAAGGATGGAGGAGATGAAAGGAGGGCTTCCCCGTGCAGTACAGCCAGGGTGGGAGGCGGACAGAGGTCATAGGTCGCGCCAAGGTCCTCATCCTTGTGACCTTTCCAGTGCAGCAACAGTGCAAAACTCCACAGCGATGAGGCCCAGGAGCAGACGTGTATATATACACACACACACACACACACATTCATCCTGTTTAGTTTGTAGTACATGTTTGTTTTTGTTTTTTCTTCGTCGTTAGCTCAAAAGATTTGGAGCCACTGCCGTTCACGCTCACATTAGCAAAGCTGGGATAGAGCTATTGAAATCATCAATACATTATTGCAAAACATACATTATTAACAAGTCACTTCAGCCCCATCACCTATACAAACATGCAGCTAATGATCAGGCGATTCGTTTCTTTTTTCTTCTCCAAAAGACAGTGGCATGGACAAACCAAACGTCGGTTGCCTTTTCTTCTCCTTCCCGATTGAGCAACGTCCTCGAACCCCCTCCCCGTCTTCCGTTAACACCACTACAGCACAGCTTGGATTATTCGTAAGCGAACAGCGAGAACACATTCAACCGTGTAAACAGATGCCAACACCACACATGTTAATCTTTGGAATCGGCAAAAAAAATTCTAATAAAAAAAAAATTAATAATAATAATAATAATAATAATAATAATAAAAATAATAATAATAATAATAATAATAATAAGGGCGGGGCGGATGAAAACTGGAAAACGGTGCTTGTGGGAGTTGGCCGGGCTCAGAGGAGGCAGTAGCTTGCGTGAGAAGCACAGCGGAGGTCTAACACAATCCGTACAAATTCCAAGATTGCTTATTGGTCGAATGTTTGGGAGGAGGGGGCAGTTGGAGTGTGTAGGAGATGCTTCTACGTTTTGCTGGAGGGCACAGGTGTTGGGTGGTGCGCACATGTATTATGTGAGTGTGAGTGTATGTGTGTGCCCGCTCCCACCACACACTCCAAGGTTTGTGCTGTTATCCAGTGAAGGACAAAGGCCTGGACTCACTCCACGTCACGGTGAACTTCGGAAGCGTCCGCACGGCAGATCGGACACGTGCGGTTACTCTGGGAGACAACGAGAATGGAATCAAACGTTGGTCATTTACACACACACACACACACACACCAGTTAGCACTTTTAATATAGACTTTCTAAGAAACTTCCAGCAAACCTGTAGTGCCACATTTAACCCTCTACTGCATGAATTATTACATTTACATCAAGTCCACGTAATAAAAAGATTTCGAAAAAATCTTTTCAAAATTGCCGTATGGCAACAAAGTGCAATGGTGGAAAGTATCATCTAGTCAAAAATAGCACAAAATGTATGATTACAATTCCAATTACTGCATTTTCCAGACTATAAGTTGCAGATGTGTTTTTTTTGCCACCTAGTAAACTTCTAGAAAGGAATTACAGTTGTAAAAGCTCACTCAAAATACATGCACAAATTAGATTCAAACATTTTTTGGGGGGGGAAGTATATTTTATTCTTTCTCTTGAATCATAACATTTAGAATATAAGGTGCAATAATAAGGTTTTTCTTACTTTAAATGTGAAAAAAGGTAAATATACCATTAGTGGATCCTTATTGTAGCAGAATTGTTTGTTTTTTTGCTGTGTAGGCCTGTTTCAATTAATGAACACACATAACAGTTCCATTATTGCATATTGTTGCCATATGGCAACAATTACATTTTACCACTTAACAGAATACTCAACACACACATATA
>JANDJT010000102.1:21204342-21253549 GCA_024331685.1 Stegophilus panzeri
AAAATGAAACTAGTCTGAAATTATACTAGTCTGAAATACTAGTCTGAAATTATTAATAAATATAGGCCATGCTGTAGGCACAATATGGACTTTAGCTGTTTGCAGTTACATTATTGACGTTGCACATATGTGGTTATGAGAATTTCCTGACATTTTCACTCACCACCGCAAAGGGCAGCTCCTGGTGTAGGGGTTCTTGGGGCAGGTGGTACTGCAGGGGCACGGAGGGGGGCATGGCTGCTGGTGGGTGATGAGCCGCAGGGTACGAGAAAGTTCCCAAATGGTGCTGCTCTCCTCTCAGGTCCACCTCATTCTCCACCCTTTGCAGAGGCTGAGGAAAACATGCAAAAGGACATCCAAACCGACATGCTTCACTCAAAAATGCTAATGTGGCTAACAATAAATGAACAGACACAGGAAGAGAATGACTGTTTATATCTGTTTCATCATGAGGGACAACAGAAGGTAGCTTTTTTCGTACAAGAAAATAAACACAGTTGCAGTCAAAATTATTCAACCCCCATTGCAAATTAGGTTTACTGTCAAAATGTACAGACTTTCAGATGTTTACAATGAACAAATCAAACAAAAGCAATTGAAATAGTTCAACACGACGAATGCTTCAAGTGGTTTCTCCGAATTCAACTGAAAATGCAACTTATAATGACTTCTCTAGTTTCAAAATTATTCAACCCCCTGAATAGAATCCCTCACAACAGCACAAATATGCAGAACAGGTGTTGTCTCAAGCACACCTGATGTAATTAATCAATGGCTTCATTAGTTGCACCAGGTGTGCTTGAGCAGGAACACATGAAATACCTGAACTGGCTAGGGGCAGAAAATATATTTAATACCTGAACAGGGTAGAAAAAGGAAGCTATCAACGGCTGCAACCAGATATCTTATAAGGTAGGTTGTGAAAAACCCTCGAGTGACTGTAAAAGATTGCAACTGTATGATGACTGTATGATAAAATTTATAAATAAAGAAAAGTTTTACTAGACAGCAAATCGCTGTGGTATAAAAGGAGAAAAACATTTCAGGACGTTCGATCCTGAAAATTATGTATTTCGGGATGGGAACAATAACTTCGCTTCATCACAAGCACCCTGTAGTTGATTATTCTGTAGATGTAGTGTGCATCAGTAGTACACTGAATTTACACTACATTGTAGGTAAAATTACTGTACACAATCCAGGAAATAATCGTTTGTCCACTGAGAATTCCAACACTGCCCCCAAAAAGTGCACTATAGTGAACAGGGAATGGATTCAGACACGGCAAGAGACTTGCCCCAGTGAGTGACTCACCATGCGTGGGTGCTGGGGCTGCAGGGGGATGAAGTGGCTGAGTGGCGCCAGCGCCGGGGGCTGATGCGGTGCCACTGGTGGACTCGGGTGCAGGAGGAAATGCTCGCTGGAGATCAGAGGCGGAAAGGCCTGGTAAGACACGGGTAAATGGTGCATGGTGCACGCCTGGATTAGCTGCAGAGACACAAATAAACACCAAGTGTCACTTTCAGTACTGAACTAAAGTACACTTTCCCCATGAAGACTCTTAGATGACTCTTCTGTAGTGGTGTAAAGAACAAACAGGGGCTTTAAGTTGTGGAAACTACGGTGCCCTGGAAATAGGTCACTAAGCAAAAAAAACTGTGTAGTAGCTCACAGGTTTGACCACAAACTAAAGCATTACAAGATATGCACTAGAATGTCTGACAAGACAGAAGGCAATACCTTTGTGGCTTGCCAGTCCCAATAAAGGATGCATGAACATCTAAGAAACGCTGATGTAGCCTGTGTGGCTAAAGTAATCCATGGTGGAGAACCAAATGTCCAGGGATGGAGCTGGACCTGTTCCAACCTTTCCTATAAACCTGACCCTAATCCACAAGACGCTGCACAACACACTTATCCAGCCTAAAACGCACCGAGTTACCTCCACCTCCTGGACATTTAGTTAGGAGCTGGATTAGGTTCGACTCCACCCCCTTGACTTTCAGTTCTGCAGAGAGGGGTATTTGGCAGAGTCAAACCCAATAAAGGAGGCATGGCCTCTGTGTCTACACGTCCCCTTACAGAACTTGCATCACACTGAAACATCTCCAAATCATTTTATTGAATTGCTGGCTGCTTAAAATGCATTTTTTACACCTCAAATCATTGATTATGTTAATAATGATCAATAATTTTCAATTCTGCACCTTAACTGAAATGTAGCTGCTCTGCTTTGATATTTGAAAAGCTACAGTGGTCGCACACATACTGCACAATCAGCCATTTTTCTGAAATACCCTGACCCATTTTAACCAACATAATGCATTCACAATACACAATACGAGGGTGGGAGCTGCCATGTCGACAAAACAGATGCAATGAATTAAGCAGATGGCTCGATATACTCTCAGATGAAAAGGGATAAATAATGCACAGTGGCTGTAATGATGCTCTGATCTAAATGCATTAAGGGAACTGTTTGACCAAAACACTGAGAAGAGAAATCATGACTGGCAGCAAGCCACATTAGTATTTATTTTCTCCTTTGGTTAAACAGTTCTTTTAAGTTGACGTTAAGCTGGAGCGGAGTGGAATGTGCGCTCTACACAGACGGCACTGACGCTTCCGGCTCTTCCTTGTTCAAACTCACAGGAGGAGGAAGGCAGCAGAGCAGAGAGAGCTGTCCGCTGAACATTACCGAGCATGCTGGGAGCTGCTGCGCGTTGCATGCTGGGATCGGCTGCCCCGTGTGCATGGGAAAGCCGTGGGTCGTCACCGTGGTAACTGTGTAAGATATCGGAACAGATCCTTGGTGCATCTTTAGGAGGGGAAACAAGAACATTAGTTAGAATTAAAAATATAAGTTAAAAAATAAAACTATTTAAAAGGTGCTTGAGTGGAATTACAAAAGTGTGAAACTAAAACTATTTATGAAACTACAACCTCAGTACAGTTCCAAGTGTCATGCACAGCAATAAACACACAGATTAATATACATAAATACTAAATGAGAGAAAAAGCTCTCCAAACTGGTGAAACTTAAGTCTCATTCGGTTTGTTCTACAGGTATGCAAACTTGCAAACAGCAGGAGAAGAATCAGGATAAACCAGGAAGTCAACCTGTTGTTTACAACAGTAAATTTTAAAGCGTCAGCTATAACGATCATCTTTACAATGTCGAGCCTACTTGTTCATGAAGGTCCACCATGATGGAGGTCTGCTGCGGCGGGTGTGTGGACGGATGGAGCATGCGGGGTGGCGCGCCGGCTTGGCTGTACTGCCTCGCCTCCTCTACAGGAACGGCCTGGTGCTGGTGCTGGTGCTGCTGCTGAGGGAATGCGGCGTGAGGAAAATTCTCATCCTGCCGCGGGGAAGCGTGCACAGCCGCTCTGTCTCGCTGCCCCCACTGCCAGCGCGCTGGAGGACTGCAGAAAAAAAACAGCACATTTCCACAATGCTATCGACTTTAAACATCTGAAAATATTTGCACAAGGTCGGACAAAAGAGACAGGAGGACACAATTTACTATGCAGACAAAAGCAAGTCGGGTTGATGAGCCAATCACGGTTCCACACAGTTCGGCATCATCACGCCTACAAACCTCATATCAACAAGATAAGCTTAGTGTTGGAGCAGGAAATAAGTCCAATCATGCAGCACTTAAAGCAGTCATGATGAATTTCAGTAGTTAAATTTTAAAATAGTATGTATTCAAAAGCAAGAAAACATTCAAATATTTAAGTTCCAACAAGTCCGGGCCGAGTCTGAAATGGCAGTTTATTAGGAATGCAATGCACTATGTAGGGTCTACAATACTATCATCTACCCTATATAATGTGTACAGTAAACAGGAAGCTTTTGGGGTCTTGGATCCTACTTAGGAAAATAAATATCAAGCTAAATATCACCAAGAAAACTGTAGAGAAATCAATAAAACCAATTGGTAACCTCTGAAGGAAATATTTGCCTACTCTAGCATCATCTGCTAGTCTTATATTCATCTATATTAAATCCTGAATACATCATATTTCTCATTCTTGGGATGGTGTCAGAACACACCAAGGTCAGAGGTGACATATAGTCTGGCTGCGCCTGCTCCTCTCTTATCTCTCCCCTCTCCCAACACTTCTTCTCTGTACACAAGCTGGCCTCTCCATCTTGAGAGTGAGTCCACAAAACCTTTCTGAAGTTACGCTTTTTCAAGCACATAAACATCAGAGTCTGAAGATCAACATCAGCCTCCTGGTTCCTGTCTCGAATATCTAAGCACTGGGTGCCATGACCTGGATGGACACTAAGACCTCTCTGGTGAATTATTTGATTGTTTACTAATTAAGAGAATACGATACAAGCTAATAATATGGCCCAACTGCTAATGATTTAACATATGCATTAATATTTGAATGCACTCAAATACCTTTTAAGTGAGCGAAACATGAACACACTTGCTCAAAGAATGAGAGTTGTAGCAGCACAGTCCCACCTTCTCCTGAGGTGCAAGGGCGCGTTGCAGGGACCCCCGATGAAGCTCCTCTGGTTTAAGGGGGCTGTTGGCGGCCGCCTATTCACAGCTATTTCCCATGGTCGCATTGGGGATGTTGTGAAGAACGGGTCACAGCCACGGGAGGGGGAGCAGTGGTGCTTGAGGCACTCTGGTACGGCGGCCTCAAATTCTCTTCAGCTCTGTCTCACACACACACACAAACACAGTAAAGGTTTGACTGAAACTTACAACAGTCTCAGGGAAAATAAAAAAAAAAAAACTCAGTGAGCGGCAGTTTTTGCAGTCTTCAACTGTCCGGTTTCGGTTCACACTGTAGCCTTGTATTCCTGGTCCTGACTGACAGGTTCAGAACCCAATGTGGTTTTCTGCTGTTGTAGCTGATCTGCCTTGAGGTTTGGTATGTGGTGCATTCTGAGATGCTTTTCTGCTCACTACAGTTGTAAAGATTCACTGTAGCTTCCCTGTCAGTCTCTGGCCAGACTGGCTCTTCTCCTCTGACCTCTCTTATCAACAAGGCGTTTCCTCACGCAGAACTGCTGCTCACTGGATATTTTTTGGGTTTTTTCACCATCCAGTATCAGTGCTTTTTCTTTTTTTTTTTTTTGTAACAATCAGAAGTAAAGCTGTAACTGTTTCTCTTTTTTTGTCAACTGCAACTTGTTTCACAACATCCCACAACGTGAAATCTAACTATAAACAGATAAAAGTACATGGTGTTGTTTAATTTACAAACAAAAAGACGAGAGGAATAGAATATGCTCCAGAATAATCATGTTCCAATTCATAGCAGTGTTGGTAATTATTTTTCAATACCAGCATGCCTGTAAATGTTTTATTCCTTATTTAATTCATGTGACCGGTCAATAACTAATATCAAGCATAACTAAAGGACCTTTGATAGTGCTCTGTTATTTAATGCTGATCAGCTGGATAAGCTTTACAGACCACTCTTTAAAAACAATGAGCGCAGACGACATCATATCTGCAATCGCTGTTGACTATTATCAAAGTGGATATTCAAATTAATGCCACTCATGGCGATTGGACTTCTTAGTGGATGCTGTAAAGTATAAATAATAATAACAACAACAACAACATAACATGAATAACATGAATCTGAGTGCAATTTTAAGAAAACTAGCAAGGAAACTGGTGTTGATATGATGCAATTAATGCAGTGCCAAGTATCTGTAATTACAGATGAGATTTGACATACGTGCATTGTGATTCACTGGAGTACATTAGATTAGATTTACATTAGATTTGAAACATAAAATAAATCTGTGCAGCCATTGTACGTGCAAATATTTTATACTTAAACTGAAAGTTGAAGACCTGGATGCATTTTGAAGTAAAGCAGATCAGCCCTACATGAGATGGGTTCCCTTCCTTGGATTCTTTATTATTAAATAACAGTGTAATTTGTATTCTACATAGTGTAACATATTTGAGGTCATTCAAACTATTAAAATTGGACGATTTTGCATATTCAGTTGTGTCCGTGTCATCAGTGCAATATACAATGAGCAAAAATGCCACTGTTGCTAGTGTGTTATTTAAAATGCACCTATTATGGT
Source organism: Stegophilus panzeri (assembly GCA_024331685.1). Taxonomy (NCBI): domain Eukaryota; kingdom Metazoa; phylum Chordata; class Actinopteri; order Siluriformes; family Trichomycteridae; genus Stegophilus; species Stegophilus panzeri. The sequence continues at coordinate 21,210,424 of JANDJT010000102.1, forward strand.
TTTTAAAAAATGCAGGCACATTTCAAAGGTCTCACACAATAGCTTTACATGCATCTAAGGTAAAAAACACTTCAACGTGCTCATAATTTAAACTGCAGCACTACCCCCCATGTGTCAAAAACGACTCATTAAATGATCCATTCTAAAGGATTCATTCTAAACTCCTCCTTTCAGAGAGCATAATCTGCTCTGATTGGTCAGATGTCCCAGTCATGTCCGCTGTCAGCGAGCAGCCAATGAAGACCAGAGACGGGGCTTTTTGTTACAACCCTATGTAGATTAGTACAGGAAGTAAGTCTGGAATTACTAACGACTCGTTTCAGCGGTTCAGAATCGCTTCCATGTTTTGGGAGTCAATAACTCCATTTGTGGTGTGCTTTGATTTTTGAAACTTTGCAGACTTTTTACATTCACAAAACAGCTCTATAACACACTACATGAAAGGTCATATCTGAAAAACCATAATAAGTGCACTTTAAATATCATGAGTATATCACTTGCAATGTCGCACCAATAAAAGTTTCTAAAAAAAAAAGAAAAAAAAGTGGTATGCGTGTTTTAATAACGAATGCTGTTTTATGCATAATTAAAAGCTGAGATGTTATTTTAAGGTGTCTCCAGTGTCAGCACTTTGTAACAGTCAGCTGTGAAGCTGTAATGGCTTTGTGGTGGGTTTTTATTCCTTGTCTTATTTATTAAAAGACTTACGAGCGAGAGGGGGGAAAAGAGGATGGTGAAGGAACTACGTTCCCCGCTTCGTATACATTCCATAACAATAAATGTATCTGTAAATGGCTTTAAAAAAAAAAAAAAAAAAAAAAAAAAGTATTACAAGGGGGGGATGCTTCACACTAACCAGTCATGGCTTATTAATTTATCAGCACAGATTATCAGGGTGATTAATAACTTATTTTTTTCCATTATTATCCGTGTAACACGAGTCGATATGCAAATGACTGCCAATATGCAAATTACGCGATACTTATGACGTCACATCGCGACCTGCATTTACTTTCTTACTTGCTACTTTTCAACTACTAAAACAGGGAATGTGGCGTATTAAAACACGTCCATGTTAATTAGCACAATATCTAAAGGAGTAAAAAATGATTTGATTCATAATGACCAGGAATAAAGTGTCGATTTTTGTAATATCACACGCACAATGTCAGTCACATAAAAACAAGGACCTAACGTTGCATGAAAGATCCGTTAAAAACGCCGAAATAGCACAAATGTTCTTCCGTGTCGATAAAACTCTTGGTATGAAGGATTTAACAAAGGATAAGAGTTTTTTTGCATGATTAAAATCAAGGGATGGTGTGGAGTGAAGTGAAGCAGCGCCATGTGCTCAGAGACAAAGCAAAACAACAAAGAAGAGACATGAGCCGAGTGTAATCTCTCTCTCTCACACACACACACCTCACACATATAAATACCGCCTGGTGCACGACATTTATACTCGTAAACGAGTGCAAATCGTATAAACGTGCACTCGGTGCTTATAACATGTGTATAAGAGCAGGGGGGATGGAGCAGTGTGTGAATATAAACAGCTAGCACAAAGGGCACATGTGGCTGACTTTGTTGTTAGCCACTGTTAGCTTCACGAGCTAGCTTGCTTGGCTAAAATGCAGACCAAATGCAAAAAAATAAAGTCGGACAGAAGAGCAACATCCAGAAATAATGGCATAGTGCGTTTTAAGGCGTGCACAGTCGACGTTAGGTGAACTAGCTGTTATTGTTGCTGCTGCTGTTCTTGTTGTTTATGCAAACGAGCTGAACCCAAACAGGAAACGCACAGCTAGCCTAGCCAATCTTAGCTGCGTGCAAAAGAGAACAATTTTGCTAACCTAAAAAGAATCCGCCCTTGGTTAAAAATGATTTCACGAACATTTCGCTCTCGTCTTTGCAGCACAGGAAGTGGTTATATTCACAGCGCTAACATTTTTGAGCAAAATATAAAACCAAACGCTAAAGCTTAGAAGCTTAAAGCTAGCTATTTAGCGTAGCTTACTTGTTTTCTGGCGGGTCCGACACGTCCAGACACTTCTTATCCTTAAACCGGGTTTATTTTTTTTATGATTTCGGTTTGTTTTTGTTTGCAATTTTTTAAAAGCAGTAAACGTTAACTTGTATGCATGCTTGACTTTAGGAGTCGTCTTCTCCGCTTTGTATCCGCTGCGTCCCGCTTGAGCTTGTTGATTGGAGCTGCTGTGTTTTCATGTCCAGCAAAACAGCAATAAACGCCACTCATAAGCGCTTTTTTTGCTATTTCAACTATTTAACACTCAAAATCCGAAACTAAAAACTGGTCTAACAGTGAAATTCTTCAACTACATTTATATCACAAGCATTCCACTGCGCGTGTTGTCATTGTGTTGGGGTGCTTACGTCCCAGTTGTGATGACGTCACTCCGACATAGCCCCGCCCCACATGTCAGCCAGACCCAGAGCAAACGCTGTTTTTAAAGTCCCCATGAAATCAAAATAGAAGTGTTGTGGCTTTTAGTATGAGCATGTTAGTCTTAACGTTGTCTATAAACTAGTGCGCTCCAAAACAACTACAACACTCGCATGCAGAAGATATACGCATTCAAAATGTATAGTCTCTCTCTACCACCAATATGGATCAACGATTTTGATGACATCATTCTGCACTTTAGCTTCTCATTAGATTTTCTGTCTAATCAAATGCACTCTAGAATCTGAGGTGTTATAAAACATTATAAAAATCATCTTGTTGAAATCACTGTTGTTGAGCGAGAGAAATCATATCAGCAAGCATGGGTTGTAAATGTATTTTTGGCTGTTCGAACGCATGCGTTTTATTCAGTTTCCCCAACTGCAAGCTGGTTAAGAAGGAAATAGCTTGAATTCATTCAATCTGAAGAAAGAAGTATTTCTGCCAGCTCAAGCCTTTATGACAAGTTTTATCCTTAAATGATATATAATAATATCCTAAAATAAATAACCTGCAGTGATTTGTTATGATATTTCGGGTTATTAAAAAGGAAAAGCAGTGTGTTTTGTGTCATAATGGTAAATCAAGGCAGCCGGTCTTGAGGTAAAAAACTGAATCGAACAATAACATGATGCCCTGTTTGGATTGGCTTAGTTTTACATAGAGAGGTGTGGCAATGCAGTTATGCTACAATCGAGTGTACTCGGAAAAAAATTCTGACCTCCGTCATGGAAAAATCATTCAAATTGGAATTCCATGTAGGGAAGTCAGGTGACATCTACCTTGCCCACATTCTCTGACATAAACAGAATGCCCTTTGCAATATTTTCTACTTGATAAAACTTGAGAAAACTAGGTGGGATCTTCGAAAAATCAACTTGGAGTCTGGAGTACAAGGGATTGCAACAGTTTTAACATGAGATGTATGAAGTACGCATTGAATTTTTAGTTTGACGACCATGTGAACGTCATCTCTGGTGATTGCTTCTTGTGCAAGTTGATCATAATTTACATTTACATTTATTCATTTAGCAGACACTTTTATCCAAAACAACTTACAAATGAGGAAATGCAAGCAAATAATTACTACAAATGTCCTTCAGTAACATTACTCAACATACATATGTCCAGAAATCTTATCCCACCCGAAAAGTATTTTATTTTAACAATCTAAGTTAACCTGAGCAAGTTGTGGGTTGACATTAGCTTTACAGGCTAGTCCAGAAATATTGGCAACCTTCATCAAAGGACTGGAGATACATATAGCAGGATCTTGTTCAACTTCTCCAAATGCAGAACATTTTAAACTGCTTTATATCCTTAGGTTTGTTCATGTGAACTTCCTTCTTAAATGCAGACCACATTTTCAACAGGGTTGAAAGCTAAAATATTTTTTCTGTGATGTATATTTGGTAATTAATTATGTTGGTGAATGATTCACCTTTGCCCAAATCTTAACCTCTTGGCAGATGCAACCAGGTTCTGGGCTCCTGATTTTGTATTCCTGGCTTGATATGTACAGTATGTATATTTAGGGTCTAGTTGAAAGATCAGTCTACGACTAAGTCTTATTCTCCCGGCAGAGGCAACAAGGTTTTGAGTCTAAATATACTGACAGAATTCATGCAAATAATTTCACAAGAGCCCTTGGACCACCAGTTGCAAAGAAAGCTCCAACGAATCAATGATCTTTCATCAAGTCACTTTAAAAAGGTTTTGTTTTGTTTGGTGAAGCACTGCATTTTGTGTTATAATCTTGTCAAACAGTTTGTTGTTCTTGATGTAGTGGTATCTTATAGCTGATTTTAAAAATTGATAACCACAAGAATACACAAACCTGTGCAATTCTGAATGGGTGATGTTTGGACTCTTGTTTACTTCCAACATCATCATCCTTACTGTATGCTCATCCTGTTCCAAATTTATCCTGTTCTAGTCTTTTAAATACACTATATGGCCAAAAGTTTGTGGACATGTGACCTGACCCATATGTGGTTCTTCCCCAAACTGTTGCCACAAAGTTGTAAGCACACAATTGTATAGAATGTCTTTGTATACTGTAGCATTACAGTTTCCCTTTACTGGAACTAAGAGACGCAAACATGTTCCAGAATGACAATGCCCCTGTGCAGAAAGCCAGCTCCATGAAGACATGGTTTGCCATGGTTGGTGTAGAGGAACCTGACCTCAACCGCACTGAATACCTTTGGGATGAACTGGTATGCCGTCTGCACCCAAGACCTCCTCGCCAAACTAATGCTCTTGTGGCTGAATGAACACAAATCCCCACAGCCACACTCCAAAATCTGGTGGAAAGGCTTCCCAGAAGAGTGGAGGTTATTATAACAGTAAAGGATGACATAAATCTGGAATGGGATGTTCAACAACCACATATGAGTGTTATGGACAGGTGTCCACAAACATTTGGCCATAGTGTATTTTCTTACAGCCATAATTGAATAAGTTTTTTTTTTTTTTTTTTTTTTTTTTAAATAAATAAAGACAGATGGTGTATTACCTGATTTTTTAAAATACAATTGGTTGAAGGCAATAGTAAAGAAATGTTTCCTCCCTTTCTTGGATAGCTCTCATAGTGTGTATGGTTTATACAGTAAGGGTGCCAATAATTCTTTAGCTATTAATTATCATATTATATTAATGCCTTTTAATCCTGTTTACTAAATTTACAGGTCATGATGCCACCTTGTTTCAATGCAAGTCACAGATGAAATTTTACTGCAGCCTATATTAAGTGTTTTCTGGCCTTTGCAATATGATATTCACAAAAGACAGGAGTTATCACTTTCCATTCGATGCGTCGCCTGGTGAATTGAAATTACAGCTCAGCTGAGACTGAGTAAATGTTCACACAAGGTGTGAAGTCCTACAAGGTGAATTTAACTAGTTGCTCGTCTGTTTCAGCATACTGTAACTGCACCGTGTTCTTGTAGGTATTCAAGCATAAACAAGTTGCAGACTGAATTTTTTCAGTCTACACACAACTGCTTATTGCATCTCACTTCTCATCAGCTGGTTCATGTGAGGTCTCTCAGGCAGCACTTTTCCATCATACAGATGACACAGCATTTTTCTCTTCAGCTGAAAGAGCAGGGTGTGTTTCTTTAGCAACACTAACTAATCATGCTCATTTATTAATGAAGTTTATCGCATTAACACCATTGTATAGACACCATTAATTACCTTGCTGTGATGAGGAGCACATCTGCTTAGCAATTCAGGAGTGATGGGAATTCCGGCTCTTTTCACGGAGTCAGATCAATAAGAGTCGACACTTTTTGGCTCCAAAATGACTCGCTGACTTCTTTTTTTTTTTTTTTGTATCTAACCTCATTTATACTGATATAATCACCTCCAATACATTTTAAGAAGGAGCAGTGCAGTGGATCGTACCTGTCATGCTGTGTCATACACACAGCTGAGATTCAAACACACGTCTAACCATTCACACTAACACAATTTCCCTGGAAGCCTTCTGATTAAACAGTCCATACAGGATTTGCGGAGGTTTTTTTTTTTGTGATTGTTGTTGCCAAAAATACTTGATTTTGCTGCGGCTTTTTCTTTTTTAAATTTTGCGATGCAACTTGCGGAGTTTCTTGTTATTTTTTTTTGCTTGGAGGAAAACTACTTGAATTGGTGAAATCACAATAGCACGAAATTTTTTTGCACGGTCTTTCACAGTGATGTTTGTACTCATGTTTGACGCACTTGAATCTGAGAGGGCTTTGGCTGAATGCGCGTTGTGATGACGTCACATGACGCATCTTGCCCCAAATCTGCAGAAAATCTGTGGTAATTTTGAAAAATTGCAAGCTCCTTCAAGTTTGCTTGATTTTGTGTTAATTTCTGCAATTGCAAAATCCTGGAGGGACCGGTTAAATTACACTTCAAGTGTAATTGCATATGTCTATAAACATATATATATGCACACACATCTACATTTAGAAAAACGGATCTCAACTTTCCACAAACTCAAAGAATCAAGTGATCACAACAATTGCCAAAAAAAAAAAGAAATAAAGATCTTAAACCTCACATCTGCAGCATCACTTAAAACAACCAAGCTCTCATAAGGTTTCTTAAAATACCTCAGAACAGCATCCATCATCTAGCAGTATTAAACTGCATGGTAGTGATATGACTGTGATAAATCATAGTTGTTTCATGATATTTTTCACAGTAGCTTATTGGTTAGAAGGTGGTTAGTTTGAATCCCAGGAATCATAGCAAGACCCTTAAAAAGAGCAAATCCAGTGACCTATATTCCTAAGACAATGACATAATTCCGTCAGGTCAACCAAAAAAAGATACTCTCCGAGTACATACTTTCCAATAGAAGCAAAAAATAACACGCAAACAATAACACCATGAGTCGGCAAAATGTTTTTGCAAATATTTACAGTACTCAAAGATTACTGTACACTCTATCAAATGACCTTAGTATAAAGCTGCATTATACCACAGTGCTGTTGAATTCTCAAATTTGATTAGTCAGAAGGCGTCAAAATTTTTTTTGTTATATAATAAACGTATAATTGTTGGTATGGCGAAGTTTATTTAACATTTATAAAAGGAGTCTACAGCATCAGCACTTTACAACACTAAGTTTTCCACCACAGGAAAGTCTTCAGTAGAGAACTTAATTTCTTTGTATGGCGAAATAATTTTTCTCAACTCCAAAGTTCTGAAAAAAAACAAACAAATGCTGGATGCAAAGTTCCAGAAAGTAATGCAGCAACTCAGCAATAAAGCAACTCAGGTCAGCTAGTTAGTAATGTATGAGACAACTCAATGACAACTGTGTAAGCTGATCTCTTTGAGCAGAGGGTACAGATGCAGATGTGAGAGAGCTGGACAGAATAAAGTACTAAAGCGCTGCTGCATCGATCTCTGTAGGTAGAGATGAAGCAAGGGTTAAATCCCATGATGCCACTAGACAAACAGCACTGTGACTAATGTAGGAAAACATTAACCAAAGTGGCCAACATGTTGATGAAAGCAGTTTATACACACACACACACAAAAAAAAAAAAAAAAATTCAACTAATTTTCAATTTAATTACAGATTAATTATTGCATGCTGTTAAAGATCACATGTTAATTATAAATATTCAGGGTGGAATTTTGTCTGCTACATGTAGGTTGCTGCAAACTTACAAGATATTTCTTTACAGTGACAGTGTCAGAGAAACGAGCATGTTCTTCTCAGTCTTACAACACAGTAGTAAGATTTGATGGCTTGTCAATCAAATAAGCCACACCACTACTTCATGGTGATGTCACAGCTCACAAATGATAAACATGGAGATATCCATGTCTATTTCTCCACTTGAAATTTGTAATATTCAATACAGGGTGTTTCTGCTTGAGGTGGTGGAATAAATTTTGCTGTGTTTGCATTGTTTGTTGATACGGGTTTTTGACACAGTTTACAAATCGCAGACATTTGATTCACATCTGAGCTTCTTAATCCAAACACTTACGTATTATTGAAGAAGCTCCCTTTTTGGGGATTAATTCTTCTCCCTCGTCTAGGGTTAGAACTCCGCCTTCCATCATGCTTGTTCTCGTTCTACGTACGAGATGCGCACGTTGCGGCACGTAAACACGTCATCAACTATATCGTCAATATCGTGGGATGAAAAATTCTTATCGTGGGGAGGAATTGTACCGGTCTATGACAGACGAAACGATATGGCACAGCCCTAATAATATGTATAATCACACAGAACCTAACAATTATGTGTATGCATTTTTTTTCGTCGAGTGTACATTGCCAGCTGTTTATTCTACACATGCCGGCATAGGTTATTGTTTCCCGTTTTGGAAGCTATATCAGTAACATTATGACAAATTTGTAATGTAAATGACGTAGTTTCAAGCTTCGACTTCCCACTTTTGAATTATTAAGCAACATGAACTGAACTCACAAGTATTTTAGTTGTGAAGAAACTGGTAGAGGAATATTATTTTTGTCTAGACTCAGACGTGATCAAAATAAGGCAAATTACATGTTTGTTTTTTTTAAATAAAATGATTCTTATAATGTGCTGGATCAGTGTGAGGACAACAACATCTGATGGACATGTCTGTATAACTGCTGTGTCATAATATAGAAATACGGTTTATGCAAAAAAATAAAAAAATAAATAAATAAAAAAAAGTGACATTTGGACAAAAGAAAAGGCAAATATTGACTAAAATGTTGCAAATGTTGTGTGAAATGAACCTAGATTTATTGTGGGTGAGAGAACTCTAAGAATAAATCGTGATGGAAGCAAATATTTGGCCAAAATAAATGCAAACTACATTATAAATGGACAACCTACTCTCGCTAGGAGTGTTCCGGAAGTGACGTCACCTACTTCACCCTACTGTGGCGACTAAAAACAACGCCTTTATTATTATTATTATTATTATTATTATTGCACTTAAATCCGTCGATTAATTTAAATCTGATGAATGACTGGGAACCAAATGAAACAGTGAACTAGCCTATACAGGGCGCATAAGTAGTTGTCTGTATGCTATGAAGTGCACTTATGTAGGGAATATGGAGTCGTTTGGGATTCATCCCGAGTTACGTAAACCTTTGCGCCAAATGACCAGCCGGCAACAACAAAAAAAAAATAATAAAATAAAATTAAAAATTAAAAAGAAATGAGTAATGTGAGAATTTTACAGATGCTTTTTCAAAACAAAATGCAGCCTAATAAAGCTGAATTTGTTAGAGATGTTTATATTAACTAATTAATAAAAAGCATGTCGGACATGCAGAAAGCCATGCAGAACATAAGAGCAAAAGAATATCATGTTGTTGCTTTGTTTGTTTGGTTGTGGTTTTTTTCGCACATCTTTAACATCTGAAGCCATTTTTTTTCTTTTTGAAGCAATGTAAGTTCCACGCTGTAATCAGAGATGGTACATCCTTATCAGAGGCTGCAGAAAAGACGCCAGAATAAAATGCGCAAATCAGTTGCAAATCAATCAATTACTGACATCAGCCTATTAATCACTCATGATTTAAGCATAAGGTCATGTGAACTGCATGTTTCCAAGCCTTAGCAGAACTAGGACGCATCTTCATGCACTTCTAGTCCAGTGTGTAAACACTGGAGCAAACCCGAGGAGCTCTCCAAAGGCGCAAACACACACACACACACATGCACACACCCGAGCGCGCATGCAAACATCCCAAAACATAGCCTACCTGATTGTTAATCTGCACGGATTTCACTGTCTGGTCCCATCTCTCATCCGCGCGCGCACACACGCACATACACACACACACACACACACACACACACAGAGATCCGGTTTTGCCGGGATAATCCGGTTCAGTGAATCATTCCGCGGCTTTCACCACTGAAAGGGACAAACCGGCGGTGCATCAAGCCAATCCCAGTCCACCCGAGCAGATATGTGTGCGACATGTCTTGTCTTCTGTGTTGTTATTTAATAAAAAACAAAGGCTGGAGTTTTGACTGAACACAGTGACTCCATGTGGCTTGCTGTCATGCTTTAGGTATGTGCGCAATTTTTCGGATCTACCCCTATATGGAGCAGTTTTAAAGGGAGCTCTGGAGATTTATTTATTTATTTATTTATTTTACCGTAATGATTGTAAAAGTTCTGCCCAACACGTCAATGTCATATCGCCCACCTTCACTGCGTCTTAATATGCCCTCTTCGACCTGCCCTCCATCATTTTAAAGCAATATTCCATAGTTTTTTCCAATATAATCCTGTTTCACTGCACAGAGAAAAGCATAATTACTCAAAACTCCCTTATAACAGAAGTCTAAAGGCAGTTAAACACGTACAAAAGTTTGTGGACACGTGACCATCACATCCATATGTGTTCCTTCCGCAAACTATTGCCACACAATGGCAGTGTAACAGTAAAGGGGAACTAAATTTCGAATGGGATGTTCAACAAGTACGTATGGTCAAGTGTCCACAAAGATTTGGCCATGTAATGTGTCTCTACAACGTGACTTTAAAAGTAGCCTACATTATGAATACATCTGAATTATTCTAATGGATGGTACTCTAACAGGAAGCACATAACGCACGACGGGTCATGCTGTTATAATCCACCATGATGTTTTGCCAACGATTACAATTTTCAGTTTATTAATGAACAACAGATTGTCGTTCCCACAACTTAATTATCTCATTCTCTCACACCACTTAGTTGTGGCCAAAACATAATTATCTCATTCTCTCATTTAGTTATACACAAACAGTTGTTCCCACAACTTAATTATCTCATTCGCTCACATTACTTAAATGTGGCCACAACATAATTATCTCATTCTCTCACACTACTTAGTTGTAGTCACACATTAATTATCTCATTCCCTCATGTTACTAAGTTGTGGTCACAACTCAGTTATCTAATTCTCTCACACTACTAATTTGTGGCCACAATATAATTATCTTATTCATTCATGTTACAAAATTGTGGCCACAACTTAATTATCTCATTACTTTGCACTAGTAAGTTGTGGCCACACGTTATTATCTCATTCTCTCACACTACTTAGTTGTGGCCACAAATTACTTATCCAATTCCCTCATATTACTAAATTGTGGCCATAATCTCACTCCCAGAGGCTAATGATCTTATTCCCACGCAAGTCATGACCATGTATTATTTATTTATTTATTATCAAGTAGGGCTGTCTCAAGCAGGGTTCTGTAAGTCTCTGAGTTATACATAAATACATCCTGTGATTTATTTATTTATGTATTATTGTAAATACCACTAAGAACAGTGATTTTGCTGTGTGAGTAACCTTTATTCTCTGAAGTGTATAGTCTGTTACCAACCACAATAAATCAACAAGCCTGGAAAGGACACGCAGATTTGCTTATCTGATTGGTGACTGCTCTTACAGCTGGATATTTAGAGAACAATTATGATCAGATGAATAACAGCTGCAAAATACTACATAATGAGGCATAAATTGAAAACAGCATTGTTATTCAAAAGGTTTGTACAGGAAATGTGTTTTGGACTTCAACCGTCCAAACGCCCCACCCCATCTATGTATGAACCTATCTATGTAATAAACCAAAGTCTAAGAGGATAAGATCAGAACCTCCTTTCCTTCAGAGTTATTTACAGTAAACCAGATTTAAAATCTGATACTTGACCCGCCTTCAGATTCAGATATAAGCCACACCCTTAATGACAGCAGTGTGTTGCTAACCATACTGCATCATAGTTACATGATCTTAAAAACATTTTATATTTCAGTTGATTGCTCGAAAAGATAAACACAACATTGTAATATCTCTGAAACTGCAACTATTAGTCACATAATGGATGTTATATAATGGCATATAAAGTAAATCTGAAGTCGACATTATCCTATAGGGTACTCCAAAAATATTGGCACCCCTCAAAAGCTCCATATATACAATGAATAACACACAATGAGTACTATGTTGTATAGTTGTATAAACACTTTCGTATTTTAATATTCTTTTCAAAGATTAAAAATAAAATAGGGCAAATTTTCCAGAAAAATTATTTCAGAAATATAGGCACCCCCCAAATTATTATTCTGTGCAGTCTTTTCCCCTAAAGAGTAGAACAGCAATAATCCTCCTCCTGTGATGACTGATAAGGTCAGAGACCTTAATAAGATCTTGTAGAAGAATGTACTTGTAGAAGATCATGAACAAAATTCTAAGCTGCACACATGTATTATTTATACCCCAGGGAAACAGAAATATATTTATTTAGCATATTTATAGAGTATATTAACTTTGACGAACACCTTTTGTTCTTTGACCATTTCCTGTTACCTACAAGTCTGAGAAAAAAAAGGCTATTATGTAAAAATTGAGTCAGAATTTTGTAATGTTTATGTTAATACAATAATTCCTGGTTATCATCTTGAAGGGTACCAATAATTCTAGTATACTAGAATGTATCTTTACACTTCCAAACTACTACGCTATGCTAAAGTTTAAATCTTATAATTGATGTTATGTACATTTAAATTGATTCCTATTTCACACTTTAACACCTTTTGAGTAACTGTACTTTGTTACTATACTTAAGTATAATTTTGTGGCATTAATATTTTCATTGCGTGTTATGGAAATTAAATTCTAATTAAATTAAAATTAAATTTACAAGAAAAAAAAATTGTTGTTACGTTTATATACAGACCTTCAAATTTAGACACAAATTTCAACGATCCAGCCAATGACTGTAGGCTACAGTACACATCAAAGAAATGGGCTCCAGTGCATTTGATTCACATTTTATTTGCTTTTTATTCACATTTCCTTTGAAATGTTTGATACTTCAAAAACCATGGAGACATCAAATTCCATCCTATGGAAACATCTACATTAGCTAGCTGAATGAGCTAGACAAGCTATCCAGATGTTTTGATGTTTTATGATATGAAAGCTCTGTATTAAACTTAAAATGTTGTTTTGATATTTAATGTTGTGTTAAAATATATCTAGTGCTGCTATAGGCTCAGTATAATGTGTAAGGGTTATCTTTGCTAGATATAGCTAACTATGTAGCTGGAAACATGTATGAATTAACAAGAGCTATCTAGCTATCTCATGAACCTAGCAAGCTACTGAAACAAACAGCATTTGGCTTAGATAGCTAACCAGCTAACATTACCTTTCTTGACATGAGAACAGAATAGAAAATAGAACATTTTCCTCATAGACATGTTAAAAAGTAAATTGTTATGTAATTCCTTAAGTAGTTTTTCAACAGATTGTTATACTTACTGATTGTTATAATTTTCTTGGTCACTACTTTTACTTTTATTCAAGTGAATTATTACTACAGTAGCAGCACTTTTACTGTGTTTCATTCTTTCCACCATTGTGTACCACAGCTGAACCACAGCAGAAAAGCCAAAAGCATGAGCACTGGGTTCTCGTATGCTTGAGAAAATTAGTGGAATTTCTACCATTGTTTTCTGCAATGAATGATGACACTGAAAGATGGCCATTTGTCTCAGGTCTTTATGTGACAGACAGATGAAGGGGTTCATTAGTGTTGGTCAGAGGAGGAAGCTTGGCTCAGGGATTTTTCACCCTGCGTTAAGTTGGGTGGATGCTATTGTTTTTCCCCACAGTCATTGCTGAAGGTGTGGCTTAAATAAATTAGCCTCAACGGACGTTAAATCTAGCAATCTAGAGGAGAGTTTCACCAAAATTTATTCATCTGACACTACTATCGATGATAAGCTGTGCAAATCTACTGTCTGAGCTAAAAAGAAATCAGCCCCAGGCTTTTTTCATGCAACCACTGGTGGTGCTGTTGCACTTGGTTCCAATAATGTCATAAAATAACAACTGATCTACCTCAAGACATCTGTTAACAGCAAATAAGATGTGGATGCCAAGAATTTAGCCTTTTTTATGTACATCTTTTGATGTAACATTCATTCAGATCCCCAGACCACAGCACTGTGCTCTGTATTGTCAGGTGAGCTCAGTAGTGGTGTTGATTTCCATTCACACTGCGTTAATGATTCGCCTTTACAACAGCAAGACAGTAATCAACAGGGCTGGTACCAGGCAAAGGTCTCCCCATGGTCACAGTTTCACATCACTCAAGAGAAGACTTCCACCAGAACAACATCAATGACGAGAATGGGGAAGGTGAGCCATGTTTTATGAAAGCTATATTATTTAGTAATATGAATAATTGAGAATGAAATGAGATAATCTCACTCTGACTTTTTCGTCGTTTCAGAAATCTTACAATTCTAACATGAAATTAAAATCTCATATAAAGTTGTTAGTACAATTAGTACTAATTAGTACAATTAGTACAATTACTTTTTTAATGAGATCACTTGTTTAAATGAGATCTGCTCCTTTGTTCGTTTAATTTGACAAATATAGTGCTGATTTTCCCAAAATTACAAACATGGTACAGCACAAAACATATATACAAAACATATACAGAACATATTACTCTAAATAAAGACGTACTAAGAATATATTGTGCATATGTACATATTCTCACACAGTTAGGAGTATAGTGGGACTCTGTGCCTTTCATTTCATAGGATCCATATACAAAATATAGCAAAAGGTTTAACTCGTTTATCGTTTTTAATCTTCTTCCACATCATATAAGGTTGAGTTTCCCAAAAGTGCAAAGGTTTGAAACAACAGTGCTCCTTCCCATACATTATACGACCATAGAAATGTTAGATTTCAAATTCATTATGTTTATATCCAAAACTTATATTGCTTCTTGGAAAGTCAAAGGCCGAGCCTTGGCTTTAACCAGCTATGAGGAAACTAGCTAATGGTTTTGGTTTTAGTTTTTTTCATATATATACACACACACACACGAGGTTTAATTTTAATAATTTTAACCATTGGCAAGGAGAAAAAGGAAAAAAAGCTGCCTCTCATCTATGTTGGTCAAATGTTTACATGCGCACTCTTATTAATTACTGTACACGACTTCTGCTTGCTAGAACGGATTGTTCGTGTTGCATACATTTGTTCAGTGAAAACTTTTTTTTATGTAAGTAGGTTATAATATACAAAATCATGAACATTTCAGTTGAAGATAAATAATGGTAAGATCTCTCATGCGTTGTTCTCTAACATGAAATCATGAAAAATATTAAATGTTAAATCTCAGTAAGAAATAGTGACATCAATTTGGAGGTTCAACAAGCAGACAAAATAAATGGTAGCTTCTTGCGAAGGACCTCGTAACATTTTTATATTAAGTCAATTCACTGTCATTTAAAAAAATATATATGTGTAAAGAAACAGAAAAATCTCTGAGATATAGTCAAATTTCCTGCTTTTGGAAGCCGAAATCCTGAAAACTTAGGCTGTCTTGTAACATAATGGATGTTAGTAGATTTAGTAATTGATGTATTGTAGACCTCACTGAAATTTGATCCTGGTTACTGCATTGTTCTTAACTGGTCCAAACGGAATGTCAGGATATTATTAGTGAATGATTTTAAATGGTGTTTCTAAATGTTATGTAAGTGTGAGTTTGTATAATCTACTGTATGTAAAGGGTTGTTTTTCACCTACTCTTTGGTTGTGTGTTTTTGTGTGTCACTCTCTTTCATTTTCTAAATCTTTCTGAATCTTTAAAAAAAATCTCTTTAGCTCTGAAAAAGGCCAATATTTTTCAGGTTTTCAGCTAATTTCTAATAACTAAGCAAAACTGCATTTAGTGTTTTAAATGATTAGATACCTTAATTTGGCACATTCAATTTTTCTTCCTCATTGGCTTGTGTTATAATCACAGTCCAAAGGTGATACAGAATGAAGCAGCAGATTATAATTCTATACAGTATGCTGCAACCTGGGAAAACCCATCGGATTTCGCTGTTGCTGAATTCTGGAACGAAAATCGAGTATTGGCTGTCTGTAGTATATTTTGACACCTTTACTTTAACAAACCAAAAATATTTGTCACCAAAACAAAACAGAAGTGTTTTTATTTACTTTTTAACCTTGCCTATCTTCCTGCATAGATCACAGAATTTAAGGAGCCAGTTTAGCAAATACAATGGTTAAAAAAAAAAAGACAGTCAGTCTGTATAAAGATAACTCAAACCTCACTAGCTGTGTGATTTCCTCACACAGTGAATGCCACAATTTGATCAAGTTGTTGGATAGCTACGTGTCATAGAAAAACAGACATAATACAGATAACCGGCTGACAAAATGTCTGTGATGCTCCTGTGCCGCAGTCTGAATGTAATTTTCTCCTTTTTCACTCTTGGGCTGTAACCAGATTTTAAAATATCTGTTTGTTGTCGAATGAAAACCTTAGTCATGCCATAAATTCAATAGAATTTGAATAGAATTTCCCCCCCCCCTAGAGGAATCCATACATTTAAGTGCTGGAACAGTCGCACTGAACAAATGGAGATTGGAGAACAACACCTATTTACAATAAAAAAAACATTTCATTTGACTCATTGTCATGTATAGGAGAAAATATCCAAATTTCACCATGTGAAGGGTTTTCCCAGGACACCATACATATAGTAAAGCTGATTTTAAACAATACAATGCTTCCAGGAAAAATAAATGTGTCTGAACATTCATCGTATAAGATACAATATCTATCTTATCACGTGTAGTGTATTGTTATTAACTGTTCTGAGACCAGCATAAGGGTGGAAGTGTTGGAGCCCATTTACTATAACATATATTACAAACCTACTTTATAATGGGTTTTTTTTTTTTTTTTTTTTCCATTGACAGGTGGAGGGCAGGGGAATGGGGAATTTATTACTTCTGCTCTTAACTCTCTTTGCCACCTGTAAGTATCTAACTGACAGGTAAATTAGATGCAATGATACACTGATACATGGTTGCTACACTGCAAGAGTTCAAAGTCCAGACTATTATCTGAGCTATATAGTGATACAAAAGCCAATAATTCATTATAATGTACACATGTTCAAAAACATAGGCGGAAAAATTTTGTTTATTACTGACAGCGTTGGCAGATATTGTACCTAATACAGGACAAACCTGTAGATATGATTTCAATGTTATGCTCTACTGAGATAGATACTGGTATAGGTAATGATGTCACACACACAAAAAAAACCCCATTATTTCCAAATGTGTATTTGCTATATAAGGTATAAAATAAACCTACAATGTGATACAGTCAGAGTTACTGTTACCATGCCAAAGTTGATTATTTTCCTATAACAGCACATCCTGAAGTGTTTTACTCCTCTTATACTTCAGCAAACTTTACAATTACATTTTTTAAATTAAAGAATGAAACGTCATACTTTTCATCCATTTAGAGTTACATTTACTGTTGTGATCAGTTTAAATGTTGTAATCATTTACATTATAGCAGCTAAAACATTCATCCCATCACCAGCCTTTCATTGTTTTTCTTTCTTAAAGTTTTTTTTTTTTTTTTTAAGTCATGTTACTAAAAAACCGCAAAGCACAAACTCTTCTATCCTGAAGACTTGGTGGAAAACTTAATGTTACAGCTCTACCTTTGACACTGGAGACTCTTTCCAAAAATAATAAATAAACATCTCCCCACAGCAAACGTCATTATATCAACAATTACATACATTTACAAAAATCCATTTTGTAGAGAGCCAGGTTTGCAGTTCCCTATGTATGAGCTGTTACTATAGAAATGATAAGGTATTAGAAGGAGCACATTAATATAAAGCTGTGATTTGCCTTACAGCTGGAACTACTGTCAGAGTTGCTGTTATAGGAAGTTAATCAACACTTTCCAGCTAATCAGATTCTAGAATTTAACACTAATGCGTTATAAAAGATTTTAAAATATAGGTCACTATGTAGAAAGCAGGAAAAAAAAATGAATGTGTACACTGGGATATGTCATTTCCTAGTAAAATAATATATAAGAAAATTAACCTCTAAAATTGTAATGTTATGTTTATATTAAACTATTCTTGTAATAATTCAGGTTTTGTGTTTTCCCTAGGCTACAGTCAGAATGTTCCGGTCATTAATATGGCTGTAGTGACATTGAGGGAAGATCTACTTCCAGGTACAGTATGAGCAAACAGCTTGTCTACAGATGCAGGTCATGTGATAGTCTGCATCTGATTTTGTCTCTATGCAACAAAAACAAAATTTGTAACAATGTATCCACATCATATGTCGTGTCACCCGTTATGAACTAAAAACAGACAATTTCTCCACAGGTCAGTTCGCATTTAAAATCAAAGCATATGATCTAGACAATGACCCACTTACCTATCAGATCACTCAAGACAATAATCACTTCACTGTGATTGAACATACTGGTGATGTCCACATCAAAACTCCACTCGACCGAGAGGTGATTTTAGCTTAAAGAACATTTTCTAAAAAAAAAACAAAAAAAAAAAACAACAATAACAGTAACAAATAAACACACATATTCAGTAGTTATTGGTAGAGTTAAAGGGCAGAAGTTCACCTGTTGATTTTTTTTTTGCTTCCCTCAGGCTAAAGACTTCTTTGCAGTAATTGTCACTGTTAGCGATGGGATTCTTGATGCGGTAGGTTTGATTCATGCAATGCGGAAATCAGCTCGGGTTGTTCTTGAAACATCACTCTGTAAGTTTTTGTTTTCAGACATCAAAACATGTTAACATTGTGGTGCTAGACGCAAATGACAATGCGCCAAGGTTCGAAAATGCACCCTACAACATAAAAGTGCAAGAGGTGGGTGAAAAAATGAGCACGTACAATCATACATTCATACACACACACACACACACACACACACACACACATACACACACACATACACACAAAGAACCTGAGGTAGATTGTAAATTTTGGGAGAACAAACAGAGGCAGTGTAATTTGTTTACGAAACAAAATACTTTGCATATGACCAAAATATATTGAACAAATCTGTGTTTTTCTTCTCAATGTGTCCACTAACAGAACACCCCTGTGGGCACTACAGTGTTGAAAGTGACAGCGTCGGATCCTGATGAAGGCTCAGCCGGGATAGTCTCATACAGAATCGTTCAGGTATGTTCCTCTATATGTGGCTCTTTAGGTAAAAGGAATAAGATGTTGGAGAGCTTCTTCTCGAGACGTAAAGATCACTTAAAGAAGTTAAACAGTTAAAAAGTTTCCTCAAAGGGTCTTTGTTAAGGATTCTCAACCTTCTAATGTTCTATTTGGATCCTTCTCTGATAGGGAAATGTTGTAGGGATCTACATAGAAGCTTTAAGGGTGCCTTGGAAAATAGCAAACCAAAGACCCCTCTTTGACAGGAAACATTAGGGTCAACATTGAAGAGTTCCTCAAGAAAGGAACAACCCAAATAATGTACTTGGAATCTACATGAAAGCTGTAAGGGTTCCTCCAGAAATTAACAAAAACAAAGAACCTACTTGGAACCCTCTCTGATAGGGAAATACTCTGGTGAATAGGTCTACATAGATGCTTTAAGTGTTCCTCTCAAAAGAACCAAGCTGAAGATATGGATATATATGGAACCCTCTCTGACAGGTAACATTAGGGTCAACATAGAAGTCTACACCAAAGTGTTAAGGTTTCCTCCAGAAATTAACAAACTAAAGAAACTACTTGGGGCATCATCTGACAGGGAAATACACTGTTGTAGGTTTTAAGGGTTCCTCCCAAAAGAAACTAATTGAAGAACCTGCATGGGACCCTCTCTGACAGGAAACCCTCTGTTGTAGAGGTCTACATAGAAGCTTTAAGGATTCCTCCAGAAAATAACGAACAATAAGAATCTTTAGGGGGTTTATGCTTCTAAGTGTGCAGATTTTGAGTTGAGTTTATGGCACTCAGAGTTAAACTGGAATTGAATTGAGGAAACAGTTTGAAGCAATAATTCAGCATAGTGATTCTGATCAATAATGTTTTTTATGTCTCTGTGTGTTAGGTCATCCCGAATGAAGGACTCCCTGTGTTCTCTATCTCAAGAGACAAAGGAGATGTTGTGTTGAACGAGGCACTAAATTTCACAGAGAAGAGCACATTTTATCAGCTACTGATCGATGCGTCTGTGAGTCCATCTTCATCCACGCATGCCATTTTTTCCAAGTGCTTCAAGAGTTTTACTGAATAATATGCATTGTGGTCACACATTTGAAGAAGCAATCTGGGTAAGGTGTTAGGACACTGCTGCAAATAAAAGTACAAGACGAGATGGTTTGCTCCAGTTTGACATGGGTGGACTTTTCTGTGCAGAATGTGTACCTTTGTTGGTTTCTAAAGAGTATGTAGGTGGACCACTCTTTAACCGAGGAACAAACACTCATAAGCTTCTGATTAGTTAATTATCGATGAAAATTAGTAGTGTAGCATGCTACCCGTATCTGTATCTGATCTGCTTAGCTCCAGAAATGTGTGTCTGTATTTGAATATAAACCTGAATTGGGTGTGGCATAAACCAGAAGCATTTTTTTAACCCTATCACTATGCCCATGGAAACACACACACAAAAAAAAACTTGGGATAAAACTCAGATGTAGAAATGGCAGCACTGGCAGCATGGTTTGAATTTTGGCTCTGAGTTCCTCAACCTCAGCTACATCACTCCAGTTTCAACTAGAGATGTACACAGTACTGTTTTTTTTTGTTTGCACCTGCCCATTATATTTTCTAACAAATCAAGTTGGTTCTATTTCCCAAAATATAACTCAACCCAGTGCCCTGTGTGAACCTTTCTGGCAAGCTTTCTAAACCAAGAATAATGCACCTCCTGTTTCATGCTTATTGACATTTGTAGTTTTGACTTGGCGTGGTCTTTAGCCTTGCAAAATATGATCTTGGTCTCAATCAAGAGTTTGTAAAAATACTAGTTGTGTCTTTTCTTTTTCCATGCATAAACTTTGGCAAGAAGTAATGTATTCTTCTAGACATTTTTGCCTAATCCCTGGCACAATGCACAAATGAAGTTATCTAGTTAAAGTAAAGGCTTGGCCTAAGACAAAAGTCAGTCTTTGCAACTGGTTGAATGACTATAGACTGTTTATATAGGTGTGTGTGTGTGTGTGTGTGTGTGTGATTGGGAACAGGTGTGCATGATTTAGAAGTCAGGTGGCTTGTAAGTGAGGGTGAGTGATGGGAATTGCAGTCTGTTTTGGCCATGTTTGTTATCCACAGGGCGGATATCTACTAGCTAGTTTGTTAGCATAAAAAGTCTCACTATCAGGTTAGCATATAGATGTCATGTTAATCCAGCTCCTTAAGTATTGACTTGTTTATCATTTCAGGATGGTGGTGGACCACTTCATGAAAATACCAACTATGTTCAGTCCTCCAACATCACTGCCTTCATCACAATAGTTGATGTACCAGATATCAATCCTCAGTTCCTAAATCTCCCAAACACAGCTCATGTGATGGAGCATTTGCCTGTTGTATGTATCACAATTTTTTCTGTTAGTGCTTGTAAATGGATACACGGAATTTGATAGATGTTCTTCAAACTACTTTTTTAGTTTGCTAGCTTTGCTTTTATTGTTAAGGGTCTAAAAAATGTAAACCAGTATAGACTTTATTTCATTGAAAATTAGCTACTCTGCATTGGGGGTTTTTTTTTTCATGAATGCATGTGCTCTTGTCTGAACATTTTGTCCTTGTGTATTATTAGTAAGTTTTTTTTTTCTATATTGAAGATAGAATTTTGTTTACCAACTATATAAATATAAATAATTGTGCTTTTAAACCCTTTTATGTCACAAGCAGAGAATGTGATCGTTTTCCTTTTCCAGGGAACATCCGTGTTCAAGGCTGTGGCCAGAGATCCAGACACAGGGATCAACTACCCCATCAGTTACACCATTGACGGTGAAATAATTTTCACTTTCGTATATAAACAACTCTTTTTGAAACTTAGTTATAAACAATTTATGTTTTTTATGGGTGGCGGGTGGAACGGTGGGACAGGGTGTAAGGAATAGGTTGCAGAGACGGATGCAAATGTACATATTAGAGTAATAAAAAAAAACACTATTTTTTGTAATAATAATAATAATAATAATAATAATAATAATAATGAGCATTGAGATTTGCGTTCTGCTTGCAGAGTAGATTGTGAACTAAAAACTTTTCTTTTTTTCTTTTTTTTTTTCCCACAGACTCCAGCGTGAACGATCTGTTCCAAATAGACTTGAATACTGGCGTTGTTTCTGTCATGACCGACATTGACCGTGAGGCCTTACTGGAAAGTGGTGGTGCTTCTGTGACGCTCACTGTGAAGGTAACAGTCATACCCACTGTATATAAACACCATTGTAGCTGCAGTGCTTTACATTTAGTCACTGTTCACTATGATTTATAAGCTTTTAATGTTTAAAAGTGTGTCTTGATCATAGCTATCAACAACAACAATAATATTAACAACAATGATAACAATAATAACTACATTAATAATACTAAAAATAACTATCATAGAAGACACATTACGTTTAGGGCATTTGGCAGACGCCCTTATCCAGAGCGACTTACATTTATCTCATTTATACAACTGAGCAGTTGTGGGTTAAGGGCCTTGGTCAAAGGCCCAACAGTTGCAGCTTGGCAGTGCTGGGGTTTGAACTCATAGACTACCGCTACCCTTGCTACCAGTCAATGTTTAATGTCTTAAACATTGCAGGAATTCTAATGAGTTAGAACAATTTATTTGTATTTAAATTAATGAATTTAGCTCAGTGGTTGTGTTACTTCACTCAATTCCTTACACTCTTTATATTTTTCCCAGGCCACTGAAGATGGCTTGAATGTGAATGACATCCACGCGAGCACCACATCTATGCTCGATATCCAGATTGATGATTTGAATGACCAACCGCCAGTGTTTTACAAGTGCGCAGGGACAGTATGCATACAGACAAATGACTTCAGCGGCGAAGTGGACGAGCATGCATCTGTTGGTCTGTCCATCACAGGATTAAACATGACTGTGAAAGATAAAGATGCGGTGAGATGAAGCTCATTTTCAGTCTTACAAGAACAGACTGCAGGATGTACCAGTGACCCACACTATCTAAAGCAATACAACTGTAATTTGTTTTAAAGCACTCTATACAACCTATCCTCATCCAAATGACGATTAATGGAAATATGAGATGGAATGGGATAGCTATTAATATCAACTTTTTGGTTCAGATCCACTACCATTCTTTGTATATGGGTGCTCTTTGTAATATAACGCATAACTGAAACACTTAATGGCACTGATTCTAGCTAAATGTTGAGAAGTACTTGGATACAAATAATTTTTTTAAATTAGATTTTTATATTATGGTTTCAGGGCGAGAACAGTCGTTTCCTGCTCCGCCTTGAAGGACCAGAAAAGGATGCATTTTCTGTCTCACCCATAAATGACATGTCGGAACGAGCTGTGCTGATCCTGATCAAAAACCCAGCTGCTGTCGACTACGAGAAAAACAAAGCCATGACTGTGCAGGTGGAGTGTAAACAAGTGCAGTGGATTAGAGCAACATGATATAGCATTTGTTGTAAAGCGTTATAACTGTATTCCGTTGTAACTGTTTATAGTTTTTGTTTTTTTGTTACTAGGAAACAGACTTTGTCGAGCAGTATTATGGTGGTGATAGCTCAGGGATCCTATCTTCTACCCATTTATCTTCTAGTTAGTTTACAAACAAAAAAGTCAGCAAGTTGGTTTATAAATATAAAATTCCAATTATTGTGTAATGAAATAAAGTGTAACATTATCTACATTAACAATAACATTTATCTAGCACTCATATCTGTCTAGCATGCTTTCTACAAGTCTTACAAGATTGAAATTCACTGATCAGGAACTGAAAAGGATGCTTCGGTTTATTCAGGTGGTGGCCACAGATGCCAAAAAACCTGAGTTTGTGTCGACAGCTACGGTCACCATTAAAGTCAACGACATCAATGATAACATCCCATTATTTGAAAAAGATGCTTATAATTTAGCTGTTCCAGAGCACTGCGAAAATGGCATCATCTTGGACACCATTACGGTAAGTCTGGGGTTTAGCCTAACATTGGGTTTAGTCCCAGTTTGTGCTTAGTATTTAGTCTCAGTTTGATGTACTATAAATTTTGGCTTGGTCTCAGTTTGGGCTTAGTACCAGTTTGGGTTTAGTCCTGGTTTGAGCACAGTCTCAGTTTGGATTACTAAAAGTTTGGGCTTAGTACCAATTTGGGTTTAGTCCCGGTTTGAGCTTAGTCTTAGTTTGGGTTTAGTCCCTCTTTGAGCTTAGTCTCAGTTTTGGTTTAGTGACAGTTTAAGACTGGTCCCAGTTTGGGTTTAGTCTCAGGTTGGATTGCTACACATTTTGGCTTAGAACCAGTTTGAGCTCTGTCTCAGTTTAGGTTAGTCTTAGTTTGGGCTAGTATAAGTTTGGGTGTAGTGCCAGATTAGCTTTGCTGTCAGTTTGGGTTTAGTCTCAGTTTAGGTTCAGACTCAGCTTGTGTTTAGTCTCAGTTTGGGTTGAGTCTCAGTTTGGGCTTGGTATCAGTTTGAACTTAGTCCCAGTTTGGGCTTAGTCGAAGTTTGGGCTTAGTCTCAGTTCTCAGTTTGGGTTTGGTTTCTTAGTCTCAATTAAAACCTAGTCTTTGTTTGGGCTTAATCTCAGTTTGGGCTTAATCTCAGTTTGGGCTTAATCTCAGTTTGGGCTTAGTCTCAGTTTGGGTTTGGTCTCTTGTGGCCTGTTCACACCGGGACGTTTTTCAACGTGTGTTAAACGGTCCCTTTTACGACCCGTTTTTTTGTGTTCACACCCAGGCGTTAAACCCGAGCGACGCGCTGAATGAAAGTGTAAATTCACTCCCTGACAGTAGATGGCGCTTATTGAAAAGCATAAATACACCTGTACACAAGGTGGCGCAGCACAACTTTTCGTTTCTGACACCCGCTTATCACTGAGAAGCAGAAGAGAGCCAGTATTTACTTTAAGCTGTTCACACACTTTTTGCAAACTCGCTAAAGCACATATACACTTTTGTGAAATGTAAGGTCTTTGGTGATTTTGGCCACTGCAACAAATACTACTTTAAATCCTTAAAGATCTTATTTTAAACAGTATACTCTTTTATATAAGTAACGATTTGAATTAGCTCAAAGTCACAGCAATAGCATTGACATACTTATGAGAAGACCCAAATTATGTTATGCAACTATTGTGCCCAAAAATGTTAATGTTCCTGCAAACTGATGAAGTGTTGACTATGAATAGTCTTTTTTGTGATCAATATGATAATACAACAACACAGTAATGGGGCACTTAGCTATTTGAATAAGAGGTCAAGAATACTTATATGCATATATATGCCAGGTGCAAAATAAATACAATTGACTGTCAATCAGCAAATTATCATTTGCAGGGAAGAAACAAACAATGCTATTTAGTGTAGTAAACAACACTGAAAGAATTAAATGGATCACTTAGAATATATGCTAGCATTTCAGTGTCGTCAAATAAAAATAGCCACAACATAATAAATACACTTATATAGTGTTTAGTGTGTAATTCTGAATCTGGTGCTTTCAAAGGGCACCATGTTTATGTGTGTAGGCAGAAGGATTTATTAGCAGTGAGCATTTATTTCGGGTATGTCACTTATGCACTCTCACTAAAATGGTGGGTGCTTGCATCTTCTTCATCTTCTTTTTTCGGCTTCTTCTTCATCGGTAAGACAGTTTTGTACTCGAGTGCCATCAAGTCGTACTTTTATGTAACTTCAGCAGCTCCAGGCACGTGAACAAAAGCGCAAATTTCATTGGTCGGCCAGTTTTGAATACGGCACATCAAAAAAAATAAAAACTTTCGACGTTAAAAACATTTGACGCTTTGACACCATGTGTTTTACGCCTGGGTGTGAATGTGCTCAATGTCAGCCACTGGTGCGTTAAACAGACCATTTTTCGCGCTGCAAAAATCGTCCTGGTGTGAACAGGGCTTTAGTCTCAAATATAACGTAGTCTTGGTTTGGGCTTGGAATCAGTTTAGGCTTAATCTCAATTTGGTCTTAGTCTTAGTTTGGGTGTGGTATCACTTACTTTCATCTTAATCTCAGTCTGTGAATCTGCCTTAACTAACTTTTTTAAAATAATTTTTTGTGTCCTTCAGGCGACAGACAAGGATGAGCTGGACAACGGCCGCCTCACCTACAAACTGCTCCCTGATAGCATGTATGTACTGTAAACGTGTCAGACACTGTATTTCACTTAAGACACTTAAAATGTAACACTTTGTGCATAATTTGGAAATGTAATGTAACAGTTACATAACCTTATAAGCATGACATATTCGCTGTTACTGCTTTCAGTCAGATGTGTGTGTGTATTTAGTGAACAAGTTTCACAATGCCACCACTTTTGTTAGTTCTTGGCATTATGAACTTGGTGATTTTCATATGTTACTATGAATTTAAAAGCCATTATACCACATTGAATTCTGAATCCCGATTGGTTAGGAGTTGATTCATTTTCTATAACAGCAGCCCATTTTAATACATTACTGTTTCCTTAGTGGGAATCATCACATCTTATTATTTCCTTTCCTTTGCTTGCCTTTCACAGACTGCCTCTATTTGATGTCTTCTCAAACAATGGGTCCGTTTATGTGAAAAATGGAAAAGAGCTGGACCGCGAGCGCAAGAACTCGTACTCTGCAACGCTGCAGGCTCGAGACTCAGTGGGGAATGTGGGCACCACCGTGCTGGAGATCTCCATTGAGGACATAAATGACCAGACACCGCAGTTTCTCAGAAATCCATATGAGGTCTTCACTCGTGAGAACGAAGTGCTGAAGACTACTGTCACTGTGAGAGAAAATATAATTCAAACACATACTCTCATTAAAGCATTTGAGACTGGTCAGGATGATCATAGCACATAAGTAAATATTTTTACAACACTACAGTAAACAGTAAGGTTTAAGTGCACCACGTACCATAACCAGAGCTTGCCATGAGCCTTGAGGTTTTTTCTGTGGGTAGGCTTGCTCTAGATTGAGTCATATTCATTTGTGGACATACAGTCCCCTACTATTGGAACGGCAAGGCCAAATTATTTGTTTTTGCTGTAAACTGAAGACATGAGATGAATATGAGAAAATGAATATGAAAAGATTGTTTAGAATTTCATATTTTATTTGCTGGTATTTATATATAGATGTGTTAAAAACATAGAACAAAGCACATTTTGTATCAGACCACCCAATTTGTAGGTGACCAAAAATATTGTAACATGAGACTGACAGGTGTTTCTTGTTACCCAGTTTAGATTTTTTAAAACAATAAATTATTGATTGTTTAAACAATAAATAGCTCAGAACACCTACTTTTGGTTTTAGCCTTCGTGAAGACTGCATTTGTTGTTAAAACGGATAAGCCAACATGAAGATAAAAGAGCTGTCTACGGGAGAAATGCAAGCCATTTTGAAGCTGAAAAAAGAGGGAAAATCAATCAAAGGCATTGCACAAACATTGAGCATAGCCAATACAACAGTTTGGAATGTAGGGAAAAGAAGGAACCACTGGTATACTGAGCAACAGACACCAAATGGGTTGGCCAAGGAAAATAACAGCAGCTGATGACAGAAATATTGTGGGAGCTGTGAACAAAAAATCCACAAAAAAAAAAAACAGTCAGTAACATCACCAACCACGTCCACAGGGCTGAATCCACCGTTTGAAGAAGACTTCGAGAGCAGAAATATAGAGGCCATACCACAAGATGCAAATCACTCAATCTGCAGTAAGAATCAGAAAACCAGATTGGAATTGGCAAAGAAATACAGAGATGCGGCACAAAAGTTCTGGAACCAAGATTAACCACACCTAAAGTGATGGAAATGCCAAAGTGTGGAGAAACAAAGGATCTGATCCAAAACATACAAACTCATCTGTGAAACATGGTGGAGGTAGTGTCATGGCTTGGGCTCACATAACTGCTTCTGGAACAGACTCACTGATCTTTATTGATGATGTAACCCATGATGGGAGCAGCAGAAAGAATTCAGAAGTTTACAGGAACATTTCTTTGCCAATTTACAGAGAAATGCATCCAAATGAACTGGGAGGAACTTCATCATGCAGCAAGACAATGATTCAAAACACACTGCCAACTCCACAAACTTCATTGGAGGGAAAAGTGGAAAGTTTTAGACTGGCCAAGTCAATCAACAGACCTTAACCCAGTTGAGATGCATTTCACCTCCTGAAGAGGAGACTGAAGGGAGAAACTCCCGAAACAAACAGTATCTGATAGAGACTAAAAAAGCCTGGTAAAGCATCACAAAAGAAGAAACCAGCAGTTTGGTGATATCAACGAGTCACAGGCTTGATGCAGCTATTGCAAGCAAGGGCTGTGCAACCAAATATTAAGTGTTATTTACTTTAATTTACTTCAAGACTTATCTGTTCCTATACTTTTACTCATCTACAAATTGGGTGGTCTGATACAAAAGGTGTATGTAAATGCACCTTTAAATAAAAGGAAATAAAAGCTGAAATCCTAAATTCTTGTCTCATATCCATCTTTTGATGGATATATTTGGTGTATAGCACAAACCAATGAATTGGCCTTCGGGACTGTATTTGCTGTTCACAAAATGACTTTCAGGCTGTGGTCCGTCACACTGTTTGTGTAAGATTAGTGTATTTGTATCTTCACCCTATATTTTACGCTCTTAAGTAGCAATTCTGCGAATTGCAAGTTGACTGAGGCATGAAAAACTCTGGACCGTGCTAGTAAATCAGCTTACACATTTTTTTTCTCCTGGTGTTAACAAGTTTGCACACAGACAAATCTTTAATAAATCAGGTCCTCAGACTTCCATTATAAGTGACTTGGAGAAGTCTGTAAGAATCACACATACACCCCAGATGCAGTAGTTAGAGATTAGATTTTTGTTTTAGAAAATGTAAAAATAGCTTTAAAGCTTTAATGATGTTTGGATCTTTATTTAGGCTCGAGATGACGATGAGCCAGGTACTCTCAACAGCGCAATCAAGTACAGCATTGTGCCTGGTGAATACAGTAGCAACTTCACGATCAATGAGAACACTGGCGAAATAACAAGCAATGGCCCTCTGGACCGCGAAGACATTGATATCAAGCTGAATGGAGTGATCATGCTGAACGTGACAGCCACAGACATGGGCATGCCAGCTCTGTCCTCTTCGGTCAAAGTGATCATCAACGTCGATGTGAGTGTTTAGGCCCTTGAGAGTACATACTCTAGATTTACATCTAAAAATGCACTATGATGATCTTATATTACTATGATGATACAAGATTCCACATCTTATATTTTAATCCAGGATGTAAATGACAACTTACCTGTGTTCCTGCAATCAGAATACAACTTTCATGTGAACGAAAGCGAAGGAGGCAAGTTCTTGTGTGTGTGTGTGTGTGCGCTCAGGTTAAATGATTATTATTAAAGCTCTGTAGTTAATGTGTATGGTGTATTTGTGTTTATACAATTAATACTGTTAAAAGTAGTTCTGCATGATGATAGTCTTATACTATAACACTATCTATACGACAGTTAGTCGAGCGGTGTTACAAGAGTGCTTATATTTAGCATTCTTAGTATACCGCACTGGGACGTTTCATTGTTTATATCACTCTGCTCATCTGTGTTTGCTACGGCACTGCAATATGTCTTGTCAGTCCCTCCAGGATTTCAGAAATTAATGCAGACTCAAGCAAACTCTGCAATATTCTGAGAAACTTGCGATATTTCAAAATTACCGCAGATTTTCCGCAGATTTGGACCCAGATGCGTCATGTGACGTCATAACAACGTACATTCAGCCAAAGCACATGCGTCAAACATGAGTACAGCTAAAAGGTCTCATTTACCAACAAATATCACTACGAAAGACCATGCAAAACAATTTCATATGATTGTGATTTTGCCAATTCAAGTAGTTTTCTGCAAAAAAAAAGAAGCATAAAAAATTCCAAGTTGCATCACAAATTTTGAAAAAAGACGCAGCAAGCATTTTTGGCCGCAACAATCACAAAAAACTCTTTGAAATCCTGTACGGATTGTCATGTTGAAATTGTTGCACTAGAGGAAATATGCATGCAAGACAAGACAACCTGTAAAAAATTCTGCCACCTTTTGGATAAAATAAATAAATAAATAAATCATCTTGTACTTGTACCTCCCACAGGCGTCACTGTGGGTTTTGTGTACGCAACCGATGCTGATCAAACCGCGTTCAATAACCGCATAACATTCAGCATTAAAGCTGGCAGCGGAGGCACCTTCCTGTGTGTGTCAGAGTCTGACGGTGCAAACTACCGAGGTAAGATCATAGTGGATCCGGATAGCGTGCTGGACTATGAGAGCGAAAACAAGAAGTACACGTTGACGGTTGAGGCCACAGACCTGAGTGGGAATACTGCTACGTGCACGGTGCATATAGTGGTGGAAGATGTAAATGACATGCCGCCTAGTTTCCCTACTGGGATAACGATGAAGGTGGAGGAGAACACACCGGCGGGGAAGGAAATAGGCAAAATTGATGGGAGCGACTTGGACATGAACCACTTGCTGGTCTACGAGCTTGTTTCCACCTCATGCCACTGCAACCTCACATGGGCTCCGTGTAAGGAGCAGTGGTTCATTCTTGAGCACAACGGGGCTGTGGTGACTGCTGAGGGTATTACAATCGATTACGAGGAGTGCACTGAGGTGGAAATGAAGGCTCGAGTTGTGGACCTTTATACTGAGAAGGGCAGGAACAGCACAGAAGGTGAGCTGGAAGAGGAATACACACAAAATGACTAACATTTGCTCATGACCATTTTATCCAGGTTACTGTGGCCCCCATACGCAAACCTTCATAATCTTAATACCTTTTTCGATTGACCAATGATAAAAAATGATTATTTGACAGATATAAACCAATTTCTAGATGTTGTGCAATCATCTTTACGCTCACTGCCCCATTTAGCACCATAGAGTTATTATTACACCTATTAGTCAAAAATGGGATGCCAGTTTATAGAGGCACATTGGTGCAGGAATTGTGCTGCCCCATGGCAGGGGAGGAGATAAAAAAGACAGAAAAGACAGTTAATACCAGGGTTGCCAGGTTTTTTTTAAACATCAAATTGGGATAGTTTAAAACTTCACTGCGGTTGCCAAGATCTTGTTTTACAGCATATAATCTGAATTAAAACCAATAAAATTACACAAACAAATGCTAAGTGTAAGTGTACCTTTTTGGAAAACTTAAAAAAACAACACACAAACAAAAAACAAAGATTGCACCTCCTATTGGTATCTGTGTTATACTTACGTAATTTTTTTCAGTCGTTGTACTGTGAGACTCGTTTTTTTATCTTAAATTTTAAGAAATAATTTCAGCAACTTGAGTTTTTTCCTTTGCTTTACCAAGTACATCATGCAAGTTCATTTTGGTTTTTGACGAATATTTTCATCTCTTTCAGGTGTCGTCATGATTGATATCATTGACATGAATGACAATGCACCAGTGTTCATCCCAGTCCAGGAATTTTTTGGTAAATCTTTAAAAAAAAAAAAAATTATAATAATAAAGTGTGTAACATTATATTTCTAGTTTGTGGAAATGTTAAAAGTCCTTCAGTAACTAATGTTCTCCATTTAAATGTTTTTTATTATTATTATTTTCAATTTATTACATAATTACATATTTGAAAGTTACAATAATTATTACTAATGATTTCTAATAAATACTACATTTCTACATTTCTATTTCCTTCTTATGTTATACAATATACTTTAAAAATGCTCAGTCAAGGAATAAATTCATAAAGAGATGCAAAAGTATTAGAAAATGTTATATATATTAATCTAAAACTTCCATCTTGTAGTACTGATTTCTGAGAACATTGACCAAGACAAGAGTGTGGCCCGGGTTTATGTGAGTACTTTTGATGCTTTTTAATTTCCATTTAAAGTTAGAATTTTACATTAAAATAAACAAATGAGACAAAAATATTATACTCGGTCATTTATTTATTGAGAATGGTGTGACCCCCTTGTGCAGCAATAACTGCAACTAAACATTTCCAGTAGTGATACTACCACCAGCATGTTTCACAGATGGGATAAGGTTCTTTCTATGTTTTCCTTTCCCCAAACATAACACTTCTCATTTAAACCAAAAGTTCTATTTTGGTCTCATCTGTCCACAAAACATTTTTCCAGTAGCCTTCTGTCTTGTCCACGTGATTGTTAGCAAAATGCAGAAGGGCAGTAATGTTCTTTGCGGAGTAGTGGCTTTTTCCTTGCAGCCCTGACATGCACACCATTGTTGTTCAGTGTTCTCCTGATGGTGGACTCATGAACATTAACATTAGCCAATGTGAGAGAGGCTTTTAGTTACTTAGACATTACCCTGGGTTCTTTTGTGACCTCAAGGACTATTACACGTCTTGCTCTTGGAGTGATCTTTGTTGGTCGACCACTCCTGGGGAGGGTAATAATGGTTTTGAATTTCCTCCATTTGTCTGACTGTGGATTGGTGGAGTCCAAACTCTTAAGAGATGGTTTGGTGACCTTTTCCAGCTTGATGAGCATCAACAACTCTTTTTCTGAGGTCCTCATGATACACTTCCACAAACATGTGTTGTGAAGATCAGACTTTGATAGATCCATGTTTTTTAAATGAAACAGGGAGCTCACTCACACCTGATTGTCATCCCATTGATTGAAAACACCTGACTAATTTCACCTTAAAATTAACTGCTTATCCTAGAGTTTCACATACTTTTGCCACTCACAGATGTGTAATATTGGATCATTTTCCTGAATACATAAATGACCAAGTATAATATTTTTTGTCTCAATTGTTTAAGTGGGTTCTCTTTGTTTACTTTTATGACTTGTGTGAAAATCTGATCATGTTTTAGGTCAAATTTATGTAGATATACAGAATATTATAAAGGGTTCACAAACTTTGAAGCACGACTGTATATACCTAGACATTCCAATGCCTATTTCAAGTTATCTTGTTAGAACGGACTTTAAGTCTCGTGTATGACATTCTAGTAAGAAACAGTAACTAGAAATAGACCTTTAGGATTTGCTACATGACTAATGATTAGAGAAATGATCGGGGAGGTTCTGTAACGGCTTGTGACATAAACCACCAGGGTGTTGTGTGCATATATAGGTATACTGTATGTATTTGAATTTTTAACTTCATATTGTTGTTATCTCTCAAAAGGCCAAGGACAGAGATTCGGGAGTCAATAAGGAGATTGTGTTTCAGGTCATTTTAGTAGAGTTTGCCAGCACCAACCCGAACGACAAGCCAAAGCCGATAGACCTCATTTTCTATGCCGAAACCGAACAGCCGGATCCTGAGGGAAACTACAGAGGAGTTATCAAGTATGATTATACCACGACGCTGTCAAATTCTCAGTTCTGATTGGTTAGAAGGTGTTGATGAATTTTCCATAACAACAGCTCTGACTAAAGACAAATCACAGGTTTCTATTAATGCGGGCGGTTGTGGCTCATGTGGTAGAGCA
The DNA here is from genome assembly GCA_024331685.1 of Stegophilus panzeri. Taxonomy (NCBI): domain Eukaryota; kingdom Metazoa; phylum Chordata; class Actinopteri; order Siluriformes; family Trichomycteridae; genus Stegophilus; species Stegophilus panzeri. The sequence goes on from JANDJT010000102.1 coordinate 21,243,945, forward strand.
GGTTGTCCACTAATCGCAGGGTTGGCGGTTCCATCCCTGGCCCACATGCCGAAGTGTCCTTGGACAAGACACTGAACCCGAAGTTGCTCCTGATGGCATTGGTGTGTGAGTGTGTGTGTGAATGGGTGGATGAGAAACAGTGTAAAGTGCTTTGTAGAACCGCTAAGGTTAAAGAAATACGCTATATAAGTGCCATAATAATTTACCATAATGCACTCATTAACATTTCTATAGGAACAACTTGCCTCACCACACCATCCTGCCATTTATACATTTCTCAAATTTATACATTTCTCAAAGTGCACCGTTTTTTTTTTAATTACGCCCATTTGACTTAACGGTCACAAAAACTTCAGTGAATATATCTGCCGTGCCAACACATGCCTTATTTTTTGTGCTTGCATTATAATCATGAAAGTTCTTTATTATTATTATTATTATTATTATTATTATTATTATTATTATGAGCAACTTTGCCGGAATTTTTATTAACACTGCTGTCCCAGGATCGTTTTTTTTCCACACTTCTCTTGAAAGTGCTCTGAAATCAAACTAGCTTGCTTTGCCTGGCTCCATCCTGAATATTTAAATGAACAAATCTGTTCGTGATGTTGTTTTGTTTCTCAGGTCCAGAAATATCCTGGAAGCTGATCAACAGGGGAAGTACTTGGTGACTGTGGCGGCAAAGAGCGGCATACTCAGTACAAATGAGACACTGGAGGTAAGCGCCATGACACGATTTAACCGTATAGTAATTGGGTTAATGATAGGACCATTAATGGTAGGATCATTAACCTAGGTTAATCAGCTGAATTCTGGAAAACAGCTAATAATATACTTTGACCTCTTGACTTAAACATATTTCACCAGCGGACATGGAAATGTTTTTATTTAGTCTACTTTCTGACCTTGTGTTGACGTCTGCCATCTTTCTGTTTACCAAACACGGTGATAAAAACAGTCAGTCTGTGTAAAGATGGCTTAAATCTTTCTAGCTAAATTCCTCACACAGTGAATCTCAAGTAGCATAGCCAAAATGTCAGAGCAAACTGCACCTGCACAGTTACATCATCATCAAAACAGAGAAGCGTGCTTACACACTCTGTACAATGAATCAATCAAGCAATTCTGCAAGTCCAAATTTTTCTGTTTTTAAATTATTAATATTTTATTTCTTTTTGCAGCTCATTACGGTGGACAAGTCTTACAAAGTCAGCCTCCGATTTGATTCGTCAGTAGGCGAAGTGAACGAAAACCTCCCATACATCAGAGAGTGAGTGTCAGAGTCAGCACCTGTTCAGCATACACGCTTCAGCTTGTTATCCATCACTTCAAGTGTTAAGCAAAAAGAGGTAAAATGATGCTGGTGTGGAATGTTTTTCAGGGCCCTGACGGGAGCCACAAAAGCAATGGTGCATATAGTTAAAGTGTCAGCCGACACAAGCGACACCACACAGAGGTAGGATCATGCGAAAATGTAGATAAAGTTCATATGTGCAATTATCCTGTATATGTCATACTTACAGTATATGTGTAATAAACTTTATTGTTGTTCCTTTTCGGTGTTAAATAAATTTATCTATATTGACATTAAATGATCAATCAACTCAGTTTTATCTGATACTTTTTATCCATTTAGAGTTACATTTATATTAGCAAAATGTTACTGTTGTTGCCAAAAGCAAATCAAATACACCATGATTCCATTCTTTGATACTGATCATTGCCTTACCTTTTTTTTCCCCAGGAAAGTGATGACCATTCTAGAGACGTACTTCGTGTACCTGAACGGGACAGCCCTCAGCTCTGAAGACGTGGGGAGGATCCTGAACTCGCAGGCCGTGTATGAAGAGTACGGCGTCACCTTGCAGCAGCTTGGTCTCACCGGCATTGTAAGAATCAGGAACATGGCTTTTTTTCCATCTTACCTACATGTTGATTATAAATTACAGTAGTATCTTGAACTTTACTTATTCAGGAAGTAGTTTGTTTACTCTTGTTAATGACTTTTGCAGAGGGCAACCACAGAGACAACAAAAGAAAACAACACAGTGTTGTTCATCATGGTGGGACTCGTGGCAGGGCTCGTGATCGTCCTGATCGTCACCACGACGTCAATGATTTGCATTAGGAAAAAGTAAGGAATCATACACTCATGGGAAAATGACCTTCATCAGTGCTCGGTTGTGCTTAGGGCTTCGGGCCCTTGAGCAAAGCCTTTGAGCCTTAAATGCTCAGATTTCCAAAGAGAAATGTCAGTCTCTGGATAATATCGTCTGACAAATGCCATTAATGTAATGCATCCTGGGTGGCTGGTATAAATTATGACCCTTCCTGTCTTTCAATATAAGGTTTCATAATTTTTTTAATTTTTTTTTGCTGTTAACAAATATTTAGAAATTAAGGACTACAATGGAACAAAGCACAACATCACCACCAATGCAGAAATATACACAGAGACTGGGGATGATTTCTTTCTAACCCAGACTGTAGATTCATTGACCATTGTGTCAGGTGATTACACAGAGTGACACGCTCCCCGAGATTTGATCTAAATTAGGGCTGATATTTTGTGTCCCACATTATCCGCAGCTTGGTGAAGGCGCATGTTAAATTCAGTTGTGGGTGTAATGAATGTGAACAAGGAGGATTATTTACTCTATCATCCTTTATTTTTCCCCATAATGCCTTTGTAGGAGCAAATAAAAGTAGATAGACTTTGTGTGTGTGTGTAATAGTTTGTCCTAGATCATTATTTACCATTATTTATACCATCAGTGAGACCTTGTTATGTAATCCTTTGCACAGTTATATCCCACGCTGGAGTTATACTGGTATTTCTACATGTGACCTTTAATTGACGTTTAAAATTTAATTTGCATTTCACTTTTCCAGGTACAAGACAAAGCTGAAGGCAGCCAAGGCCATGAACACGGCAGCCATGGCGGCTACTGAGTACCAGAAGGATGGGCCTGTTGTTCCTGGAACCAACAAATACACCAGAGAGGGGTGAGACACACACGCGCACACACACATGCACACTTACACGCGTACACACATGCACACACGTACGCACGCGCACACACACACACATACACACACACACACATACACACATACACATACACACACACACACACACACACAATGGATTTTTCCAGCTTGATTTTTGCCAGCAAGATTCTTACCCCATAATAATGATGTGACTGTGTGCTAAGCGTGTTTTTTTTGCTGGTGTTTGTTCTGCAGGGCGAATCCAATCCTCAACCTGAACATTGATGCTTCCACAGACCTAGGCTTTGATGAGGAGGCATCTAGTGCAGACAGAGAGAGGTAACAATCACCACACACCACACTGTCTATATTTTCATATTTACTTAACCGGTGTGTGCGTGCATATATATATATATAGCTCCCAGCTCCCCTTCTGGCTTTATTTAGTCCATCAGGAATAAATAAAGTTGTTCTGTTGTGTGATTCTGATTGTGTGTATGTGCTCTGTGTGTTTGTAGCCTGAATTCTCTGGATGACAACATGGATATGAATGTGGCTGGCAAGGACAATATGCCAATGATGGTAAAACAAACAAAAAATAAAAAACAGTAACATTTTACTAACACACAAAGTGCATGTAGATAGTGCTGTAAATGTTGGATGGATGGATGGACAGAGGGATTAAAGCTAACGTGCTGACTATGATAGATGGATGGATGGATAAGTGGACAGCTGAATGGATGGGTGAATGGGTGGATGGAAAATGGATAACTAGCTAGCTATGATGGATGGATGGATGGATTGATGAGTGGTTGGCTGGGTGATAAAACCATCTATTCATGGATGCATTTTCTCTTTGCTAGATGATTGAGGAAGAAGAGGAAAATGGCGGCAACTCTTCATACATTGAACCGCTGGACGCAGCTTTGACTCATAGAGGGAAGAAGAAAGGCTCACAGAGTCCCAGCCTTACCTTCGACAACCCATCTCTCGACACCACAGACCTGTAACACACCATCACTCAGCTCTGAGCTGAAACTGGAAACACCAGCACTCTTCCATCAGCCATAAAGCCATACGGCTGGTTTTATTAATGTAACAGTGTGTATAGTCAGCTCCTGTGGGTTAACATGTAGTTTTGTTTTGTTTTTTAATACCTCAGGAAATAAGATTAAAAATTAGAGATGAAAGCTTTCTCTTGTGCAAATGTCATAATAATAAAAAGCATGGATTAATATTAATGTCACAGAGTTAGTTTTTAAATGTAACAGACCGATTGGGTGCACACTTTCGTTTGACTCGTTTGGAACTGGATTGTAGAAATCTGTGATGTTTTCAAAATCTTGTCTTAAAAACCCACAGCGCTGCTCTGTTTTATGTGCAGAAGAGAGAAATTATCATTCCTCCTCCTTTACATTAGCACTGTAAATCACTTTATTATATTTTACACTTAATTTTACTTGGCTATATCTTTTATGTATGTTTTGATTTGGTGGTGTTGTTTTTTTTTTGTTTTTTTTCCTATTACATTTTCTCATGTAACCGGTGAAGGTATAGTAATCCTCATTGGAAATAAATATTTATACCATAGTGCTGCTGAATTCTCTACTCTGATTGGTCAGAAGGCGTTGATTCATTTTCTATAACAGCAGCTCTGACAGTAGTTCAACTGCAAATCACAGGTTTATATTATTGCTCTTGATCTAATTCATTTCTATAGTAACCACTCATTCACAGGGACTTAACTGATGGACGCAATACAATAATCTAATAATAAACAGATTTCAAAAGCGCGTTGTTGTTTAACAAAGTAAAACGTATAATTGTTGATTTTCGACTGTTGATGGTGGCGTTTTCTGTAAGGAGATGTTCATTGAACCTTTATGGACATGGTCTCCAGTGTCAGCGTTTTGTAGATGTTTTCCACCATGGGAATGTCTTCAGGATAGAAGAGTTTGTTTTTCTCATCTCTCGTAAACATGACAAGCTTAGGTTTTTTTTTTTTTGATTTATTAATCTCAAGAGAGAGAAAAAAAGAGAGGCTGGTAGGACAGGGAATGACTGTTTATAGCTGCTATAACGTAAGTGATAAGTGATACCATAACTTGTTTCATGGATGTTCCAAAACATTACATATACAGTCCCCTCCAAAAGTATTGTAAGGCCAGTACATTTGTTTTTCCTATACCCTGACATTTGGGTTTGAGATCAAAAGATGAATATGAAAGGAAAGATCAGAATTTCAGATGTGTTAAACAACTTAGAACATGGCACCTTTTGTATCAGACCACCCAATTTTTAGGTAAGCAAAAGTATAGAAACAGATAAGTCTTGAAGTAAATGAAACATCACTTAATATTTGGTTGCATATCCCTTGCTTGCAGTAACTGCATCAAGCCTGTGACTCACTGACAGCAACAAATTGTTGGGGTTTTATTGTGTTGCTTTTACAGGCTTTTAGCGTAGCTTCTTTCAGTTGTTGTTTGTTTTGGGGGGTTTCTCCCTTCAATCTCCTCTTCAGGAGGTGAAATGCTGCTCAAGTGGGTTAAGGTTTGGTGATTGACTTGGCTGATCAATAAAGATCAGTGAGCCTGCAAGCAGAAGCCATGACACTACGTCCACCATGTTTCACAGATCACCTTGTATATTTTGGCTCATGAGCAGATCCTTTCTTTCTCCACACTTTGGACTTTCCATCACTTTGGTTAAGGTTAATCTTTATTCCAGAACTTTTGTGGCTCATTTCTGTATTTCTTTGCTAATTCCAATCTGGTTTTCTGATTCTTACTGCTGATTGAGTGATTTGCATATTATAGTTTGGCCTCTATATTTCTGCTCTCGTAGCCTTCTTTGGCTAGTGGTTTGTGAGACCTTCACCCCTGCCGTGTGGAGGTGGTTAACAAGAAATGTAGTCACATGTGACACTGAAGGCTAAAACCAAGAGTAGATGTTCAGAGCTATTTATTCTCCCATAGACAGCTCTCTGATCTTTATGTTGGCTTAACATTTTTAACAAGAAATGTAGTCACATGTGACACTGAAGGCTAAAACCAAGAGTAGATGTTCAGAGCTATTTATTGTTTAAACAGTCAATCTAACAGGACACACCTGGGTAACAAGAAACACCTGTCAGTCAATATTTTTATTCAATATTTTTGCTCAACTACAAATTGGGTGGTCTGATACAAAATGTGTTATGTTCTATGTTGTTTTACACATCTACATATAAATACCAGGAAACAAAAATTGAAATTATAAAATATCTTCCCATATTTATCTTTTGATCTCAAAGCCAAATGTCTTCAGTCTAAAGCAAAAACAAATAAATTGGCCTTGGAGGCGACTGTATATTGCTGTATAAACAGTGAAGTGCAAGTGTTTTTAAACCTACATTACATTTTTAGCACTACACATACAATTAATTTTCTTCAGCTTCATGTTATTCATGTTATATTTGTCATGTTATATTTGTTCATGTTATATTTGTATATAATGTGTAAAGTAGATACTCCCCCCCCCTTTCCATTTAAAAACCAAGGCAGAGATTTCGACAAAGTTATACAGAAATCATATTTTGTCAGAATTGTAGTCAAAAGTGAATTCTACTTCTTCTTTTGCCTACATTGAATACATTGCCAATATAAGGTTTTCTTTTTCTTTTTTCTTTCTCTTTTTTTTTTTGCCGAAACAAACAGTGTGCTCATTTCAAATTCTGCATAATAATAACAGTAATAATAATAATAAATTATTCTGCTTATGTTTTGTCTCTGAGATAGCAGTAGCTACTACATTTGTTCTTGAAAATCTATTTATAAACGTTGCCAATGGGAATATGAGAAATGGCATAAATAGATAGATAGACAGATAGATAGATAGACTAGATATATACAATATATGATAATAAAAACGCAGTACTGAGCTACGTATTTTGGATGGTTTGCTAAAAACCCAGAGAACTTCATGACCCACCAGGCACAGCTGCTAGTCTGCGGACTACTTCCGGGTCACCTACTTCCGGATTATTTTGTTGTTGACTACAACTCGTACAGTTTTGCTAGGAAATATTTTTTTCTTAAACGTGTCGCAGTTATGTAGACAGCTTCATAACAGAAGACCAGCAGGCCCTCAATGAGCCGCGTGTGTCCCCGTGAGGAAAGAGTGGACTGTAGGTTTTTTTTTTCTTATTAATTTATTAATTTATTATTATTTGTGCTAATTAGCTGTTGAGGCTAGCTATAAAACAACGCTTGCTTCCAGTAACTGCATGCGACAGTGCTTTGTTTATTATGCATATACGTATTTCATTTCATTACAGAGTTTTAAATGTCGCATTGTAGAGTCCAAACATTAAATAATAATTCAGAAAAGTGAAATGGGACTGTCAGTAGATGATTTAGTTGTAAGTAGCTGTGAATGTGGGTGTTTATTTATTTATTTTTGTCCATTAGGACAGACAAAGAGAGGGAGAGAGACAGAGAATGTGGCAGAGTCTGGGCTTGACTGTGCTGGTCATCGTGGCCACTCTCATCTGCGTGCTGCTCTTCATGCTCTTCGGTAAGACTCTCAGCTCCAGTTCTGTACAAACCTTTTCAGGGGGAAGTAAGTAGCTAATGCTCAACAGGTCGCGAGAAGTCACCTGGTGACATCACAAACCAGTTGGAATAGGAATCATTTGCGTATCAGAACGTGTTGCATGTCGAGGGAAAATTTCCCAAAGACATAGAAGAGAACAGTGTTTTAACGGAGTAGAATGGAACAGAACGGTATTGATCAGAATGGGATCATTTCATCAGAATAGAATGATCGACGTGTTTGCTTGTATTTACTTATTTGTAAGTTGCTTTGGAAAAAAGCATCTGCTAAATGAATAAATGTAAATGATCATATAGGTAAAGTATAGAGTTGATCGGAATAGAACTGAACAGCGTTGTATTGGAACAGGAGAGGAGTATCGAAATACATTAGAATAGTTTGATCAGAATAGAAAACCTTTCGATTCCGTTCTGATAAACTCTATAATATTGTCAGAATAGAATGAAATGGATTTTCATCAGACTAGAATAGTTTTGTCAGAATGGAATACTTTTTCTCAAAATAGTAAAGAATGAGTTTCATTAAGAATTGAATTGAATAGATTTGCATCAGAATAGAATAGTTTTGTCAGAGTGGAATACTTTTCTCAGAACAGAGTTTTTCTCACAGTAGAGAAGAATAGAGTTTTGTCAGAATAGAATACAGTAGAGTATTATATCAATATAGAATGGAATTTTATTGGAATAGAACAAAACCATTTTATCAGAATAGAATTGAATAGAGTTTTATCAGAATAGAACAAAGCAGTGTTTTATCAGAATAAAATGGAATTGTTTATCACAATAGAATATGATAGAGTTGAATAGAATAGTTCTCTCAGTATACAGTAGAATATAATAGTTATCACATATTAGATTTGCATCAGAATAGAAGAGAATAGAATACTTTTGTCAGAATGGAATACGTTTCTCAGAACAGAGGTTTTTCTCAGAATAGAACAAATGTATTTTCTCATTTTTGCTTGTATTTTCTCATATGTAAGTCGCTTTGGATAAAAGCGTCTGCTAAATGAATAAATGTACATGTATCAGAATAGAGTTTTATCAGAATGGAATTTAATAGGGTTTTGTCAGAATAGAATAGAGTTGAATAAAATAGTTCCATCAGTATATAATGGAATAGTTTTATCAGAATAGAACTAAAAGTTTCCCCCCTCAATAGAATGATCAAATTGAATTAGTATATAGTCGATCAGAATAGAATATAATGGAATTTATAATAGAATAGAACAGACCAGAGTTTGATCATAATGGAATTATAAAAATAGATTGGAATATTTTGAATAGAATAGGGTTTTACGGTAATATAGTACAATAGTTATAATAGAATAGTTTTGTCATAATAGAAGGCAACCATTTTATAAGAATAAAACAGAACAGTTTTAACAGAATAGTAATCGAATAACATGCAGCCCCATCCAATTAGAATAGAGCTGAATCAGCATAGAAAATAATAGATTGTAACTTCAATCAAAAATGCAGAATTCACTTCTCTCCCCCTTTAACATTTTATATATATATATATATATATGTTTATTATATATACATTATGGTTTATTTGTCTATTTTTGACAGCAGAGCATTTATTCAGTGCTTATTCAGCTGTGCTTGTAGAGTGAGCTGACAGACAGAACTGTAACTCTGATGTTACATAACATGCATACACACAGTGATTATAATTCAGTGCAGTACACACATCACTCAGAGTCTCTGAAAGGTCATAGAGTCTCTCTCTCTCTCTCTCACACACACACACACACACACACACACACACACTTCAGAAATAGACCCGTTTACTTCCCTGTAAGCAGCATGGCGGAGTTCTACATCAGTTAGGATTGATCTGATACCGTTTCTCTCTGTTATACCCAGCACAGACTCTCTCTCTCTCTCTCTCTCTCTATATATATATATATATATATATATGAGTTCAAATCCTGGAATTGCCAAAGTGACACTTTCGAAAAGGCTCTAAAACCATAGCAGTTAATCTTTAAGCCTGAAGTGCTCAAATATATA
>JANDJT010000102.1:21255326-21266122 GCA_024331685.1 Stegophilus panzeri
CACACACTATTTAACAAAAACAATAATATTCATTATTAGAATCAATTTCATTATTAATTACTTGGTCTGTGTTATGAAATACGCACTACACTGATAAATGCTACCTTGTTTAATTTGATCAACATTTACAATATAAATTTTCAATATATCTTGTGTATCAAGTCACAAAGTCACCATCCTACTTTCATATCATGTTACAGGTGCTGGGAGTCCCAAAAAGAGTCGCTTCTCTGATTCTCTGATTCCAAAGCTTTGTGGTTGACTCAAATCAGAGAATCAGATGGGCGGCTGCCCATCCATGTAAAAAAAAAATAAAAAAATAAAAAAATATATATATATAAGACAAAAGAATGAGGTTTAGGTGTGGTGTAGTGACTAGGTTTATTTGTGAAGATACTGATGAATGAAAACATGGTGCACCCCCAAAAAACTTTCAGCTTTGGCTTTATTCTTTCAGCAGTACGTACAAAGTAAATCCAAATCACTATTTCTAAAAGCATTTCCATGTATTTTGTGCCTGTATCTCTATGGTCCCACATGGATGGATCATAGAGAAGCCTGTACAATCGTACCTTTCGGCAAGAGGCGCCTAGAGGTCATTCATTTCCGGATCCGGCGCCGTGTGGCAAGTTACAAAAAATGCTGTGCAGACCACCACGTGGAATGAGGCCTCGTGCACTCAATGCTCTCGTCCACCCACTTCGCGATGATGTCATTTTTGCCGCGAGCTGTTGAGGAAGCGTCGAGTATAAACCAGGCTTTAATGTGAACAAAACGAATCGATTCCCAGATTTGGTGGGTTTATAACTAAGAGTCATCCCTAAAGCTTTGGAATCAGAGAATCAACTCTCTCCTGGATCGACTCTCAGCACCATTAATATGAACTAAATGAGTCAGTTCCCTGATTCCAGGTATTGGAATTTAGATTAAGAATCAACCCCAAAGCTTTGGATTTATTTCAGACAAACACGGAAAGCAAAATCAGTTCAACATCCGAGTGCTTCAGTTAGCGAGACATGAATATTGGCCTTTGTTTTGAATTTGACTGGAAAGAAATATTTTTCAATTTTTAGTACATTTTTAAAAGAACAACCCAAGAATAAGCTACATTATGTTACACTTCTGTCTCCATGGAAGACCTCATCTCTGTGATCTTTGAATATTTCAGTGTAAAGACAAGATGACACAGTGGTTGACTCATATTATTGACTCGTCCATTTCATCACCCTGGTTTTTTTTTTTTTTTTAGTGCAAAAGAACATTTTGTAGCTTTTTGTAGATTTCAGTCCTGAAGAGACGTTTCACAAGTACACTTATTATGTTTAAAAGACAACTTTACATTAAGAAATGAAAAAAATTTACCATATGAAACAATTCAAGATTGTCATAACCGGCAAAACTTCAACCATATCTGCTTACAACTTCCTGCTTTTTTTTTTTTGTTTTAGCCAGGAACCCCATACACATTTCCGAACTTTCCACCAACAAACACTAGTATCTTTCAGGATAATAATATTGATATGTTACGGAAAAGATCTAACCGTTTCATATTTCTGTATCACAGTATACATCATGCTTGTGTATTGCCTCACTGACAGGTTAACCCATTTTTTAAGTGGATCGACTCTGTGTTGGACTGATCTGTTGCTGGTTTGCAGGTTGGTACGTGGTGTGGCAGCTCTTCCTTTCCAAGTTTAAGTTCCTGCGAGAGCTGGTCGGGGACACGGGCTCGCCACAGGCCGAAACGGAACCCTCGGAATCGGACAGCGAACGCAGCTCCCCTCCGACGCCCCGCCATCGAACCAAACCCACACGCCAAAGAGTCGCTTTTCCAAGCAGCACTACGTAAATTTCAAGAAAGCACCGTCAAGCTCCAAAATGAAATTTAAGAAGCTTGCCCCTTTTAGACCTTGCCAAAAATAAAGAAAGGGGTGCCAAGCAGAATTAAAATGCTTAATATCGATGTGTATAATCGTAGTCTATACAGCATTTTCCTTGACTAAAATGACAGCTTCTCTTCTCACTCCCTGCCTTCACCTCTTCCTCTCCTGTCTTTAGTTTTATTCCATTGTCAGAAAGGCACTGTGTTTATCCTCTTGGTGATCAGTTAAAGGCGAGTTCTTCTTCGCCGATCACCTCCAGAACCTTACAGTTATATTGTGATCAAACCCTCCAACTGTTTTGTGATCTGAAAAATGTTTTGACAAAAAGACAAAGCAGACAGTTGGAAGACAGGTAAACTACAATTTTTCCGTTTCCGAAGCGGCTCTGACAGGCCCGCTACGCCCCAGATTGACTGAGTTGCCATCATGCTGCTAACCATTTCATTCATGTTACCGCGTACAGGCTGCTAGGTGAGAGTGAACTGTAAAAGGAGACGTAAACAATGCTCTGAAAGCTAAACATGTGACGCAAACTGACAAAACAGTCTTAACTTTATTTACGCTCAACACTTTTTGATGTCTGACGTGCAATGCGAAGAGGAACGTACCAATCAGCTAGCAGAATATAGGTCCCTCAACTGTTTTATTTAACCATGCTAAAGATTAAAATTAACAATCAGACCTGTTACTAGTCGACTCAACTCCTTCTGAGCTCCCCAGAAAGATCCAACCCCATTGAAAAAGCGTAAAGCAGCAAGGAAGCTGTTATATTTTATGTTTTAGGATCATTTCCATTATGACAGCAGCTGTATTTTTTCCTTCACAATAAAGGTATTGGATAAAAACTTCGGTTACACTACAGGTGTGTGTGTGTCTATAAGTTGTGATGAGTGTACATATGTGAATGACATTCTTTTCACCTGGATTCTGTGTTTAATGTATTCTGGATGGTAGACTTGAGTAATGGGCAATAGCCAGGTGTCATTATGGGCTGACTGATGTAGTATAGTGAGTCATTTATTAGCAAGAATTTTCACAACCGAGAAAAGGAAAACAAAACAAAAGTTTTGATATGGTGTTCAAATCACCGCTTTATATTAATTCTGCTATGTTATCATTTCTATGGTAACAACCCATTCATAAGGATTTGTTTGAACACTGCCTGGCCAAAAAAGGTCGCTGTTTGGATTTAAATAAGCAAATAATTAGGAGCCTATGACTGGATCATTGTGGCAGTTATTAATGTTTCAGGTGGTAACAATTCTTTTAACCCTAATTGATGCAGTGTGTAGCTTCTCATTTCTTAAACAACCATGTTGGAAGATGCATCCCATAGTCATGGAAAAGAGGTTATTGTGTTTGTTGTGGGAAAAAAAAAAATCTTGAACGATCATGATCTGAGATCTTTCAAAACGCTTGGTGAAGTCGCCATAAAAATTGACAGTAGAACTCACGGCTATGTTTAATAGTGAAAGTAAGAGCATTTCCATACGTACAACTTGACACAGAACTTACAGGATTGGGACTGAACAGCTGTGTGACTCCAAGAAAGCCACTTGATTGTGAGGCTAATCAGAAAAAAAAAAGACTTCAATTTGCTAGGGAGCATAAAGCTTGGACTGTGGAGAAATGGGAAAAGGTCATGTGGTCTGATGAGCCCAGATGTACCCTATTCCAAAGTGATGGGTGCATCAGGGTAAGAAGGGAAGCACATGAAGCGATGCACCCATCATATATAGTGCCTACTGTACAAGGCTCTGGAGGCATTGTTATGATCTGGGGTTGCTTTAATTGGGCAGGTCTAGGCTCAGCAACATTATGCGGCAATAAAATGAAGTCAGCTGAATACGTGAATGTACTGAATGACCAGGTTAACCCATCAGTTGATTTTTTTCTTCCCTGATGGTACAGGCATAATTCCAGGATGAAAATGCCAAGATTCATCGGGCTTAAATTGTGAAAGACTGGTGCAGGGAGCATGAGGAATAATTTTCACACATGAATTGGCCACCACAGAGTTCTGACCTTAACCCCATTGAAAGTGTTTGGGACGTACTGGAGAATACTTTATGGATGGTTCGACTCTCCCGGCCTCAGTACAAGATCTCGGACAAAAATGAACGCAACTCTGAACGAAAATAAATGTTCTGACGTTATCAAAACAGTGTCATAACGAATGTGTGCCGTAATCAAAGCTAAAGGTGGTGCGACAAAATATTAGTGTGTGCAACTTTTTTTTGGCCAGGTAGTGTAAATCATTTATGGAGGAGTGTCAACACTCCAGTGTCAGCACCTGGAAAACAGTACGCTTTCCACCACGGGAATGTCTTCTAGTGATGTGTCATTCATGAACGATGTGTTCATTTTGAACATATTTTTAATATGACGAGTTGTCTCAGAGAGTGATTCGTTCAATTTTGACCTGCAACATACCCGTAGGTTCTGTACAGGAAACAGAAATGATTAGTTCATGTCTCGAGTCTTTGGGTTCGAGTCGTTCGTTCATCACTGATAGGTGTTCGTTCATCACTCCATATGCTGAATGCAGTGGGGCTGTGACGTGATGAACGAACGATTCGAGAGGTGAACTAATCATTTCTGTTTCCGGGGAACAGACGTGACAAATGTGACGTGACAAAAGAAAGAATGACTCGGATCGGGAGGTGAGGTGAACTAACAGATTGTATAGCCTGAAGACCAGCTAAGCTATTAATTAATCATTTCTGTTTCTCATAATTCGGCCTTTGTTGCATTAGTCTATAGTTATTTTTAATTCCAAATGTGATCAACGTTTGCGTAAGTACTAGATGTGTTGAGGAATTTAACATGTAACATTTTAATTACATTCTGCTGAAATGAACGAAATGACTGAAAAAAGATTCGTTCATTTTGCTGAACAAGATTCAAAGATCCGAGTCAGTAAAATGATCCGAACTTCCCATCACTAGTATTCAATTACTGTTGAAGTGCTGCTGAATTTGTTAAAACTCGTCATCAAACATTACCGTTTCCCCTAAAACGAAGTCTAAAGAAGCCACTAGATGGCGATATAAACCAGACAGTGTTTCAGAAGAGTGTTAGTTCTACTGAGGGCTAGTGGAGATAAAGTGGTGGAGATAATGGATGTATTTCAGAAATCATAAAGAACACATAAAAGTGAGGGGTCACTTCTATAAAAGAGCTTGAAAAATCAAGATATTTTAAATATTTCCAGTTTGTAAATGGCAACCGTGTGTGTGTGTGTGTGTGTGTGTGTGTGTTTTCACCCTTTCAGTCAGAACTGGAGGCTTAGAGATAATTGCAGGAAGCCTGTGTTTCTTTGGCATGGCCGTTTCCTCCCCTCACTCTCTCACCCACCCGACGATGTGTATTAATGTGTGTGGGCGTGTTTATCTTTTGTCTTTATTGGCAGGTTGTCTATGTGGGTCAGTTTCACTTCAACATTAGTCATGAGACTGTGTGTGTTTGGGGTTAATCACTGACATGATTCACTGTTTATAATATCAACATTTACAGGTAAGAATAAGAGGCAGTACCTCTGTGAGGCTGACCATTTTTTCTATAGTAGGCTCTAAATAAACAATTCAATGAAATATCAACAGCCTACAACGATCCGCTTACCGTAAATCGAGTCGACCAGCCAAAACATGTCGGTGATGACAGTGTAGTGGAATGCTGTAACGTTTTGGTGGCTGGTATCTTGGACAAGTATATTGCAATTTTGTATTCTTGTAACATACGGTTTGTGGACTCAGAATAATAGACAGAATTAAAGACACTATCACAAAAGACTATTTATTGTGCTACCCTATATAGCAAGTTAAGATTGTCTTGGGTTTTGTTTTGCCTAGTTACCTTGCCTATCTAGCTGTATTTGAGCTATATTTAAATTTACTTTTAGTCTAAACTAAATTTGGACTACTAGGATTAAAACTTTAAAATCTACTTACACGTTGAGCTGGGGATGCTTGACGTGACAGAGCTGGTGACTCTGGAGTGGACTTGGAGTCTTGAGCTTGGTACTCTGAGTCGACTTGATTTCATGTGGACTGTTACAGTGGGGACACTAGTCTTGATTTTAGCTATTGAGCTAGTCACTCTGGACTCCACTTGGACTCTTGAACCGGGGACTGTGGAGTCAACTTGGACTCTTGTGCTGGAGATTCTAGACTTGACTTGGACTCTTGAGGTGGGACTCTGGATTTGACTTGGACTCTTAAGCTGGGGACTCTGGACTTTAGAGCTGGAGGCTTTGGACTCATCTTGGAGTTTAGCATGTGGGGCTTTGATTTCAACTTTGCCTATAGAGCTAGGAGCTCAGGTCTCAAATTTGGCTTTACAGCTGAGGACTCTGGACTCAACTTTGACTCTAGAGCTGGGACTCTGGACTCAACTTTGGCTCTAAGCTGGGACTCTGGACTCAACTTTGGCTCTAAGCTGGGACTCTGGACTCAACTTTGGCTCTAGAGCTGGGACTCTGGACTCAACTTTGGCTCTAGACATCTAGACTTTGGACTTGACTTTAAATCTCAAGTTGGACTCTAGAGAAAATACCCACCTACTCCCACAAACACTCTTGACCAATCCCACCTACTTCTGCACCAAGTTTGACCAATCCCTTTGTGCAGGGCAAGCAGTGCACCGTGTCCACAAGACTGACATGTTAATGAACATGGACATGAATATTTCTTTGTTCTGCATGAAAGTAATAACCAACCACTCCCATGATTTTCTTTGTTGTTGATAGGTCCTACAGGATCCCACTTCTGATTCACAGCTCTACTCTAGAGCTCAATAATGAGTAATAATGAGTCATAGCCTATAGTTACTATAGTAACCTCTAACCTATAACCCTATAACCTATAATGTTATGAGCCATAATATGTACTTATCAAGCTACATCCTGTTGTTGCTGAACCATAACCTGATGTTTTTGAGCCATCACATTTAGTTACTGGGCTGTGACATGTAGCTACTCAGCCATAACGTGTAATTACTGAGCTATAACCGGTGGTTAATCAGCCATAAGATATAGTTGCTGAGCTTAAGCATCTATAACCTATGTAATTTAGCTATAATACAAGCCATAACCTGTGATGCTTAAAGAGTTTAATGAAAAAATAATCTAGCATTGCAATTAATTCTACCAATGTGTGTGTGTGAAAGAGGAAATGTGCATGTTGAGGAGTGTAAATGCTGCTTTGTGAAGTGCTGGTTACTTTGGCAAAAATTTCAGTGTGAGTGCGTCTGTGTGCGTGTGTGTGTCTGTGTGCATGCTAATGATGGGTGCAGCTGTACCCCCTGCTGATTTGAATCCGTATTCACATTAAGCAGTGCCAGATAAGGCCGGCGTTTCCTTCTACAGCATGCTCAGTATTCCATGTGCTGGCTCGGGATTAATGTCGCATTTCTGGAAAAATCCTTCAGGTGCCACAGCTCTCTCACACAGGAGTGGGGAAGTGTGTGTATTCAAATCTGCTTCCTTACATACTGTATTAATTATACTGTAGCCCATGTGTGTGTCTCCTTCAGTAAGTCTTAATCGGATGAATATTAATAAAATGCACATCTTTCTCATTTGCTACCAGTTTTAATTCTGTACTCTGAATCATTATAGGTCTGTGATCAGTATGGTAGGTGTATTGAGTTATTTGTTACTGATAAGTACACATTAGAGATTAGTGCTGGTTTGCGTAAGTGAGAAGAAATAAATCTCTGGCAGTTGATGTGATCAGAGAAGTTCAGCATGTAATTAAAAACTATACCAAGCTTCTAAGCCTAGACTGAGTTTTTAGCCAGTAACTAGAGTAGTCGTGTTTTGTCAAGGTTCAGTTTCAGATAAGCCTGATTTAACATCTTTTGGTATCTCCTGAAAGACAGTAGAGCAATAGAGCTCCTGCTGAGCCTAGACCTTGCATAACAATGGTGTGTGAAGGCACAATATCTCATCTCGGCTAATCTCATTTGAACACCAGTGATTTAGTATATACACATCCTATGTGTTGTTTATGATTAAAGCCTTATTTGGACTGGAGTAGTTTTACACGGATAGGTGGGGTAATGTCATTTTTCCCGTGCAAAGTCAAGTATCTCTGGGATTTACACCATTGTTTTTTACAATGATTACACCATGTTTTTATCTTTAAGTTAAATTTACTGTATATCCAGGTAAGCTACTTTAAGAGGTTTTGTTCATCTCTTCAGTATAAAGACACTCCAATAAGACCACGCTTTTTTCTCCCGTGAAAACCAAACAAAAACCATGTATTAGCTAAATATAAAGTTCCGAACAATAAAATATGGGCGACGTTTAAAACATGGTGTTGAAGAAGCGATACCTCTGAGGGGTTTACAGAGGTTTTTTGTGATTTTTGCAGCCAAAAGTGCTTGATTTTTCTGTGGCTTTTTTCAAAATTTGTGATGAAATTTGCAGAGTTTTTTATGCTTTTTTTTTTTTTTGCGGAATTGGCAAAATTGCACGAAATAGTTTTGCACAGTCTTTCGCGGTGATGTTTGTTAGAAAATGACACCTTTTAGCTGTACTCATATTTGACGCATATGAATTGAAGAGGGCGTTGGGTGAATACACATTGTGACGACATCAGATGAAGTGTCTTGGCCCAAATCTGCGGGAAATCAACAGCAATTTTGAACAAATTGCAAGCTCCTCCGAATATTGGTTGCAAAGGTTGAACCATCTTCATATCAATCCCCTTGGTTTTGGAATGGAATGTTCAGCAAGCACATAAGGGTTTTATAGTCAGGTGTCCACAAACTCCTGAACATATCCAAACCGAATCTAGTCCAAGCAGAGAGCTGAACAGTCGTGTGTTAAGAGCCTGGATCTATCTGATCTCTTTTTTCACTAGTGAAAAAAACTTTTACCACTGGCCACCTATTCTGATTATTCATTTTTTTTTAAATATGAAGTGACTAACGTGCATTACTGAATTATAAAAGCGCTTTAAAATAGCTGAGCTTCGGCAACAACAAAAGCTGTTTTCACTTGGACGCATTAATATTACACTGCCGAGTGTTTGTCAAGACCACAAGTCCTACTGCTCTGATGGTGAGACGAGGGAATAGATGCACGCAAAACACATCACACACATACACAATATTATTAACAATGTTAATTACTTCTCTTGAGCACATTAAAATGTGTGCGTGTGTGTCACAGGAGGAAGCAGTGTAAAAGTTTTGGCACCCATATTCAATCCAGCATCAGAAAACCTGAACCTTACGCTTCATTAATAAATAGAATAAATAAACTATTATTCCCATATATATATATATTCCAATAATATGTTTATTTGTTTTTCTTTCTTATTAAATCCTGAATTTGGTGCTATTAGGTAAGCAGTAAATATACTTTACATGCCTTGAAGTGTTTTATACCTCTTATACCACAGCAGTTTGTCAGCAGTAACAATTTGTAATTCATTAAATGAATTCATTAAAGAAGATAAATTGTACATTGATGTGTCAGTTACTCATCAGACTGTGTAAGCAAGGGATTGCAGCTTAAAGAATAATACGGGGGTATAAAAGGAAGAATGGATGATGGTATAAATGGAAGCATGGATTTACTTTCATATGCGTGATTAACCACTACTGTGGAGTGTGAAATTTTTTGGCCTCACAAATAATATGTTATAACAAGAGTATTATTATGTTTAGATTAGACCATACAAGTCCCAGTGAATTAGCTGTTACTATAGAAATGCTTTCTGGTTCCTAAGCTCCATGGTTCCTAAGGTTCTCCAGTTTTCTCCCAAAACAACATATGTTCGATTGAGATAAATTGCTCCTTGGTGTCAATGAGCATGTGTGTATGTGTGTGATTATCAATTTCAGCTAGAACTACTGTCAGAGCTGCTGTTATAGAAAACAGTGCTGGTGGTATTAGCGTTATTTACTAACCATTTGGATCTTTTACAGTGGATGACAAGGTTAAGCTTCTGGTCACTAGAATGTTGCGAGTTCAAATCTTAGGCCCGCCAAGCAGCCACCGTTTTATTTGGATAAAAGCGTCCACCTTATGAGTAAATGTATCATAAATATAACTTTTGCTTAATATTCAATGTGTTCACACAGAAGCATTCGTACTCATTTTAATGCAATTCCAGACATATTTGATGTCTTTCTTGCCTCTGTAGCCAAGGATTTGTACTTTCGTGGCCAAACAAAGGCTCGCTTGTGTGACTCATACACTGTCTACACACTGCTGAATTTACTGCTCTGAATACTGAATGAATGAAAACACTCACACACACAAACACAGAAAAGGAGTCATGAGAATAGATTTCGATTTATGATGAGCATTTAAATTGACCCTAATTTTTGCCATTTCCTTTACCTCATACATTTCTCATAGATTTGCTTAAACAAATGGAAATCCTGTGAGTTCAGTGAGAAGAAAAGATGAAGAAGTCATCGCTTTTTTCCTTGGGATGAAAAGACACATCTTTGATCCGTCAACTATTGAATTTCAAAGCTGTGTTACGAAGTGTTTTACAATTACAGTGGGGGAAATAAGTATTGGACACGTCAACATTTTTTTCAGTAAATATATTTCCAATGAGGCTATTCATATGAAATTTTCACCAGACATCAGTATTAACCCAAGCAATCTGGAAATATAAAGAATTCACAACATTAAAGTCCATAGATGAAGTTATGTGTAATAAAGTGGAACGACACAGGAAAAAAATATTGAACACATTAAGAAAAAGGAGTTGTCCTAGGCAAAGTAAGGCAAGGAACCAGCTGAAGTAATTATACCTCATATCTGTGCAAATGAATATCAGCTGGGTTAGTAAAGTGATTGTCTATGAAAAGACTTTTCATTACCAAGGTGTCACACAAGAAACATCTCATGATGGGTAAAAGCAAAGAGCTCTCCCAAGACCT
>JANDJT010000102.1:21274199-21295406 GCA_024331685.1 Stegophilus panzeri
ATATTGCATTGAATAACGCGTAATCCTAACATAAAAGCTACTTTGTGTTTGGAAGTTGATCTCCCAAATCAGGCACATTCCATACTAATGAATGGACCCTGTCCTAACTACATACACCATATCCATCCGCGCATACCACATAGTTTTCTTCGAACGAAATGTGGAAGAAATGCCACGTTTTCATTAATAATAACAATATATTTATCAATATTTATATTATACGTTGATCATGAAAACAGTCTGATAATTATTCCACGCATGTCGAAAACCCACACACCTCAGGTAGCGGTTTATATTTTGTTAAGTACGCGGTAGGATACATTAACCGCATTCACCGTAATAAGAACTTCCTCTGAGGTGTGCGTTGTGCGTGAGAGAAGTACGCATGCGCAGTATGACTCGGGCAGGGGCGACAGTGACGGGACGCCATTTTGAGGCTCCAGTTTCCAGCTAACATAGCAGCGAGCGGCAGCGGAGAGGGGGCACGAAGAAGAAGGGGAAAAAAAAAAAAAAAAAAAAAAATTTCCGGGCGGTCTTGCTGTTTTCATTCCAGTTTTGGATACTGAGAAGGCTGCTCTCACGCCGCTTAAAGAAGAAAGAAAAGGGGGAAAAACGGGTTATCCGTTTTTTTTTTTGTATCAGGTACGTTTATAATGTGTGTGAGTTAATAGAAGTTTAGGCGTTTCTTCTGTTTACCATAGAAGCGGTTTGACTTCTTCCTCTAACTAGCAAATTGTGTCCATGTGTATAAAGGCCGGGTTGATTTTCTGGCTTATTACTAACTTCTTACTAATGATTAACTTTTTTATATTTTCTCATGTTACATATGAGCAACGTCGCAACTGAGATTGATGAGAACTTGGCTAATTAGCCAGCAGTCTCCTCGAAATAATGGCATTTTTCACTTGGAACAGGTGTTTTGTATTTTAGATTCACATACTTTGCACCAAAACTCTACAACTACACGCACATTTCAGGTGTGTGTGAGCGAGAGAGCGAGCACGAGAGAGTCGCTGTTTAGATAGCTACCTAATTGTTTTTTTTTCTCTCTCCCTACCCGTTTTCTGACAAACAGTACCGGATTGGCTAACAATGCGTACACGCGAACAGTTTGCTAATTAGATATACTTCCTAGCCAATGAGAGAGCACAAGTTTTTTGGATGTGAGCCAATCCTGTGCGATGAGGCGGGATTTCTTTGGAGTATAGGTGTGAACTGATTGCTAGCAGTGGTCTTTAATAAGGTTACGTTTGATTAGCATGCTAGTAGTTGTTATTATTTTTTCCCTTCTTTTTTTTTTTCCTTCCTCGAGTGTGACCACTTTGTGGTATTGAGGTGCGTGTAACTGCACAAACATTGCTAGTATTATAATACATTTAAAGGTATAAATGTTTTTGGGTTTTTCAGTTTTCAATAAGAAGTTTGCTAGCTGTTTAATTACAACCGGTTTATCTTAATGCACAAAATGGAGGACTACATCAAGCCTTAACACAATTTACACAACTCGCTCACAATAGGACCAACACGCTTATGAAATATGCCTGAAACCTAAAATATTAAGCATATTTTGTAATTCTACTTATAAACAGGGGTAAGTAACTTCTTATTGTTTAGCGTATAATACATTATAAGTAATTAGTTAACGAGTAATCATTATGTAACTAGTGTAGGACACTCATTCAGCACAAGGTTAATGATTTATGTCTTCAACAGACATTCTTCTATTCGCTAGTATTTTTGTTTCTTCATCAAAAGTTTTTGTTAATGTTGTTGTTGTTGTTGTTGTTGTTGTTTACTTGAAACGTGATAACAACAAAACCCCTGCTCCTCAGTGTTGTTTAACCCTCAGTTATGCCCTTGGTGAACCGACTGATAGTCTGTGGAGGTAAAGTTTGTTTCTGCAGACTCCTACATACTACTTCAACAACGTGGACTGTTTAAACCTGTTAATGAGAGGCTTTCAGTCTTTGGGTTAATGAGAAAATAAAACGGTTGTGATTTGCTGACGTGTTAGCAAGGCATAGCCGAATAAATGCTTTTAAATGGAAAAACTTTACGGTGCTTTTTACACCTAGAACAGACCGCCTAGTGGTTTGGTTTATCCCAGAGATTGGATCAAAAAATGGTTGTTAGACATCCAGGGTTGAAAACTTACCAGTTCAACTCTGATTTTTTTTTTCTTTAGTACTACAGCTCTGTTTTTTGGTTTAGTTCAGCAAGGGGTGGGAAACGCAGCAGCCAGAAATGTGTGAGATGTTCGATTCGCTTCCTCCGCCCCATCAGGTCACACTCGGATGCCACGAGTGTTGGATCGCTGTGTTCTGATCTACTTATAACATCTGTGTCAAGCAGAAAACACACCAGGGTTTGAATCATGTGTGGAAGCAGCTTAGGGATTTGTGTGCTACTTTGTGGCAAAAATGTTTGTTTAATGTAAACAAATTGCCTGAATTTCATGGGAATACATACGCTTGAAGTTTCCCCTGAGTGTGTGCTTTTTCTGACTCTTTTTACATGAGAACAGCTTACTCCACTCTTTAACTTCCTGAAAAAGACAGCAGTTTTCCTCCACTATAGATTCAGTTTTAGTGTAATCCCTGCTCTAACACAAGCCTTGACTCATCATGAGCTCCTCAACAACCTTTTCAGGAAGGTGAGGAGGAAACGTGAGTGTTTTGCACAGGAACAGGGGACTGAAGGAGCAGCAGAATTATGAAACTGTTGTAGAGTGCATCTTTGATCTGCCAGACAGAGAGCTGCGTGTCGTCTTGCTCAGGGGGGAACCCCAGAAACACTGCATCCGCTTTCCCTTACGCCACTGCACGGAAAATGTAGCTGGAGAACAACATGTTTAGTTGTGCAGTTCGTGATAAGTGATCCTTTGCTACCGTCATAGTGAAGGAATCCTAACAAAGCCGTGAAGGAGGCTCAGGCGGTGTCCTACGTTTGCTTTGAGGATGCGGCTTTTCTAAATCGCTTCCATGTGGACGAGGGCGGTCTGTCTTGGTGCTCGGTTTGAAGATAGGAGTCCTTGTTTAAGGTTTGTTCGCCATGCTGTTCACATCGTCTTTGAAAGGCTGATGTATAATGTAATAATATTTAATTGTGTGATTAAGGGTTTGATTATCATGTTGTGGCTTCATCGCTCCCTTCCTCTCTGACTCTGAGTGAGTCCTGAGGCAGTCACGGAAACGTTTTCAGTTCAGCATTGAAATGTTTTCTTTTTTTCATTTGGACCTGAGCAATGTTGAATGAACTGCTTACAAAGTGTGTTTTCATAGCCACAGCTGCTCCTGTGTGTACTCGGAGCATTTTTGAACAGGACCATCCCCCTTCACCCGCCTGAAGGGGGAAAAAAAAGACCGATTTATTAACTTTGGCACGACTTCAGTGCTACAGTTTCCCTCCTCCTATTAAGAATCTTTGTCTGGTTTGGTGTAGGCAGACGTCTGAAGTGCCATACTGTACCTCCCCGGCAGCCAAACACACAGTGGAATGTCCGACGCTGACTGCAGGATGTTTTCATAAATGTGGGTTCCTGTAATTACCTGTGTGTAAAAGGGGCTCTTTTTCTGAGTAAGAGCTTCAGATGAGCTGCACAAATTTTTTTTTTATTTATTTATTTATTTTTTTTTTTATTTTATTTTTTTTAAAAGCCTGAGCGAGGGTGTGAATTGCTGTATTTTAAGCTCCTCTCAAATGTTAACATGGCTAACATGCATGAAAAACCTGATGGTGTGTGTATATAAAAATATAAAAATGCAAAGACCTAAAGTTAAGCATTTTTTCTTAATTCCTCAAGACCAAACCAACACTGAAGGCTTTTTGCTTTGACCAAGGTCTATGTTGGGATTTTTTTAAAAATTTTTTTTTTTTTTTTTTTTTTAATGCAAATTATGATGTTATGGATTTGGGCTTTGAAACTGATGGAGTGGAAAAAGGTAAATAAACGTTCTACGGTTGCTTGTTTTTCATTTCAGTAACTCTAGTACTCAACAGAGACCATTCTCACACCTCAAGTCTGTTGTGTCTTGACAAAACGTAACTACTGCAGGTCTTCGGCCAAGGTTTCAGCTATTAGCCACGGCTTTCTCTTGGATGTGGTTATTTGAGTCTGGCTTGTGTCCTGATTTTCACTCAGCTGTGTTTTAAAAGCAAGCTGATTTGCTCTAAACTGCACAACTTTCAAAGTCCTATACTCTCACACTTTTGTTTGTTTTGGTTTGTTGGTTTTTTTTGTTTTTTGTTTTGTTTTGTTTTTTTTTTTTTTTTTTTTTTTTTTTTTTCCCCCCCCCCCCCCCCCCCCAACCTTTTGACTGTGTGCTCGTTTTTCAAAACTTTGCGGCTCTAGAAAAAGACTCAACAAGTGACAACAATTCTTGCCTAAAATTTGGTATGTTGGATTAATTTGGGACTTTTTGAAGTCGACTATTTATGAGATTATGCCTTGGAGTGAAAACGGAAAACTGTTGAAGCCAAATTTAATATTAATTTAAGCTAATCGATCCACATTGAAATCTCAGAGGAACCTGTAAAATACAGACTTTCTCCATAACCCCATGTAAACTTAACCCCATTCGAATAAAGCTTACGAGTCAGATTTCATGATGGTTTTGCCAGACATGTCTGAACATAGCCTCATGTTGTCATGATTGAGCTTTGCTGCCGTTTGCACATACGTGAAAACTCATTATTAAATGTTACACGGTGTACCGATTGATACAGGGACGCACACACGACAGTGACATTGTTTTTCAAGCAGGTCGTGTGTTTTCATCCTGTTGTGGTTGCTTTGGTAATACCGTGGAAAAAAACATCAATACTGAAAAGGATTTGCATGTTAGTCACAGTTTAATTAATCTATCTCTACCTTGGTAGCTCAAGGGGAATTCAAAATGCTGGTGAATTCAAGTAGATTTTGGACTTCGTTCCATATTGTTTGTTTATTTTTAATGAAAAGGCCTAAAATCATCCTCTAACCCAAGCTGTCGCTCACTCTTCAGCCCAGTGAGTCGCAGCTCAGGAAGCCGTACCTAAAAGTGGTTTCCGTTGTCCTGGATTAGTCCACATCCTCTCTCGTTCTGCAGAAACACTAAGGCAGGTTCGTTGCTGTTGACTAAATTTTTAGTGTTGATTTCAAAACTCCGGCTAACATGTTTGTACAAGTTCTCGTTTAGTCAGCATATTAAGAAAGAAAAAAAGTGTGAAATATGATTTCGCTGAAACAGCTTTGTTTAAAAATGAGCCAAAAAGATAGAATAAGTGTGCTGTTTGTTCCCCCCCCCCCCCCCCCCCTTAATTAAAAAAAAATGTTGTGCTGTTACTACAAGTCTTGTGATCATAGGTCAGTCTTGATTAACAATGCATTCTGCTTATTTGAAAAGTGCAGTATTTGTTCAGCTAGTTGGGTTTCACAGACGGACATTTTAAAATGTATTTGTTTAATTAAAAAAAAAAAAAAAAAAATATTTAGCCCATCTGTCGCACTCCTACTTCCTTCTGTCGTCTTGTTTGAGAACTAGGTGGATTGTAGCCATCTTGGCCAGCTCTAAAAAGTTTTACATTCCAACCTGGTTATTTAAAAAATAAATAGTTGTATACTGGAATAAGCATGGTGTATCCTAGCTAGTTCTGGTGTGTAGACTTTTCTACTGGTCATTAGTTCCTTGACACACATTTTGAATGAATTTTCTTAGGGTTTTAGATGAAGAGTCGAGTCTGTTGCTGAAATGATATGAAGGTGGCTGCGAGATTACTTTTACAACTTTGACCAAAGTCATTTTGTTTTGTGTGCAAAACAAAAAAAAGTCCAGCAAACGCATGTCTTTAAGTTGTGGGCTTGCAATTGACTTTGCCATGTAGTAGTTTTTAGTCCAAAAGCATTTAGACACTTCTGGTAGAAACAAGCTATCTATCCCAAGGCTGTTAATTTTCAATTAGCTTGTTGATCTCCATCACCTTGTTCAACACATCTCGATACTCTCATCTAGTGCTGATGAATGACACTGACTAACCCCCAGGAATGTTTTTATTGCTAGTGCCAGTATGACTCACAGAGAGAGAAAAAGAGAGAGATACACAGCTGCTTGAATGCTGGGAGTTTCCCTGAGAACACACACACAGCTTGAGCCTGTATGACTCGAGCTCTCTCTCTCTCTCTCTCACACAGACAGCTGTTGTCTGAAAGGAATGGACTGTTGAATACGGACGATCAGATTTCAGGCCGTTTGTAAGAGCCTGTATCGCGTGTCCTCTTCCACAGCTTTGCCAAGTTACACTTTGTGCCTCTGCCTGATTTCTTTCTGTACACTCACGATCACGTTGCTTTTTCTCCCACACAGATTTGGAAGTAGTTCGGACTGACGGCTCGGCATCACGATGGCTACCCAGTGTAAGTACACGTTTTCCACAGTCTTGGAAATTCTTATTATAGCTAGGAAGTAAATGAACGGGTTCGCACGGTAACGAGCGACCTCCAGAAAACACAGCGCTCTCCCCCTACTACGTACACACACACAACGATACCACACGCAGCGACTGAAACCCGGGCAGGATGTGTTTAAACATGTGGAAAGATCTTGAGTAGTCTAGAAGCTAGTCATTGCTTACTGTATATGTAACGCATGTGGTGTCCAGCTATTCAAATTAAAAGATGCATTAGGTTAGATTTTCTTTCTTTTTTTAAGGTGAGTTAGGGTGGTTTGACATGAATGGGGTGTGTTTTAATTTTTTTTTTTAAGCTCCGCCCCCAGGATATACAGTGTTCCATCAAGTAGAGCATCTGTAGAAATGACAGACAGGAAGCTCATCCAAACCCCAACTACAATTCCACTCTGGGAATACATACAGGATGGAACTTCCAGACTCAATTGTTTTATTACGTACATAGTGATTGAACTGTAAGAAATAAGTAATGCTGGTTAGGGTAGTACAAGTATTTGACAAGCAAGTTTCAGTTTATTAACTGAACTTAAGGCAAATAGTCAGATTTCTTTTATAGGCTTAGTTATGCATTCCTTTAGTCAGGTGGTGGTGACCGTGTCGGCATTTCTGCTTTTTGTGTCTCACTTGACTCAAGGTTAATGACGGTTGTTGCTGCATTCTAGTCATTTTAATGGTGTGTTTCTTTTTTTGCAGATTTCAGTGTGTTGTCGTCTCTCTCCCCCCCCCCCCCTTTTGTATTTTAAGTCTAAGAAACTTCTAATCTAATTAACATCCATTCTTTGCTGTGGTTGGGGGTGTATAGCTGATCTGATGGAGCTGGACATGGCAATGGAGCAGGACCGAAAGGCTGCGGTGAGCCACTGGCAGCAGCAGTCTTACCTTGACTCGGGTATCCACTCTGGAGCCACCACCACAGCGCCGTCCCTCTCTGGCAAGGGGAACCCAGAGGACGAGGAGCTGGACAACCAGGTGCTGTATGAGTGGGAGCAGGGATTCAGCCAGCCCTTTACACCGGAGCAGGTGGCAGGTATGAATTAGTTTCTGTGGTTTAGGTGAGACACCGAAGGCGTTTGTGTTAAATATCAATGGATTGCATGCCTTAGTGTGCTAACACCTGTGTGCTCTTTCTAGACATAGATGGACAGTACGCCATGACCCGTGCCCAGCGTGTGCGTGCCGCTATGTTCCCTGAGACCCTTGACGAGGGCATGCCGATCCCCACCACCCAGTTTGACTCCGCTAACCCCACCAACGTGCAGCGGCTGGCTGAGCCATCCCAGATGCTCAAACATGCCGTGGTGAACCTCATCAACTACCAGGATGACGCTGAACTTGCCACCAGGGCTATTCCCGAGCTCACCAAGCTCCTGAATGATGAAGACCAGGTGAAGATTGCTTAATTGTGGTGTTTTTTTTTTTTTTGGGGGGTGTTTTTTTTTTTTTTTTTTTTTTTGTGGGGGATTTAAAGTAACACTAGGTATATTTAAAAATAAATTGGTTATTTTAAGGTTGACCCAGAAAAATATCTGTGCTGTCACAGCTTCACAATAAAAATAAAAAGGACATAAGGACTTCAGGGAAAATCTTTCACAGAACTGGAGCAGCATGTTTCATTTCTTAACTGTCTACTGTTTCTCTCGAGGTGGTGGTGAACAAGGCGTCCGTCATGGTGCATCAGCTGTCGAAGAAGGAGGCGTCGCGGCATGCCATCATGCGCTCCCCTCAGATGGTGTCCGCCATCGTGAGGACCATGCAGAACACGGCTGACGTGGAGACGGCACGCTGCACTGCTGGCACACTGCACAACCTCTCCCACCACCGGGAGGGCCTTCTTGCCATTTTCAAATCCGGCGGCATCCCTGCTCTCGTCAAGATGCTTGGGTAAGAGCAAGACTGCAGAAACCTTGTTACACAAAGCGGTTTATAGTGGCAGTGGAATCTCCGCATGATCTTGCGTAGTTTATTCAAATATTAGCTAATTATAAGTTTACAAAATAGTCTTAATGGTGTTAACACTACACTCTAAAGCATTTTATTGCTTACATGCCTTGAACTTGTTTGTATAATAAAATGCGCTAAATATTTATCACATTTTATAGCGTTCAGTTATACAAATGACCACAATTCAATAGATTAACAGCTATTTTTAATTGCTTGAATAATGGTCTCTCTCTGTGTTGGGGGGCAGATCTCCAGTTGACAGCGTGCTTTTCTACGCAATCACCACCCTGCACAACCTCCTTCTGCACCAGGAAGGTGCTAAAATGGCCGTCCGTCTGGCTGGTGGCCTGCAGAAGATGGTCGCCCTGCTGAACAAGACCAATGTTAAATTCCTGGCCATCACCACAGACTGTCTACAGATCCTGGCCTACGGCAACCAGGAGAGCAAGGTGAAAAGGGATTCCATAAAAACACGATTGTTTATGTGGCTGCTTTGTACTGTCGTTGCACCATATCCTGGCCTATTTTGGGTGTCTAAGCAAGCTGCCTTTTATTTCTTTTAGTTGATCATCTTGGCTAGCGGAGGCCCTCAGGCTCTGGTCAACATCATGAGGACCTACACATACGAGAAGCTGCTGTGGACCACCAGCCGTGTTCTCAAAGTGCTGTCCGTTTGCTCCAGTAACAAACCTGCCATTGTTGAGGCTGGTGCGTTTATACAGGCAAACACACAAACGCACACGTGCACACAATGATCAAAGTGTTCCGGTTTTTATTGGCTTTGACTTGAATGCCCACGCAATTGCAAAGTGTCTGTGTTTCGTTAGAAAGCGTTTGTTTGTCTGAAATTACTCTACAAATGCAAAGCCTTAAATTTAATATGGATTGCTTTTTAGGCTGTTTTTTAAAAAAAAAAAAAAAAAAAAAAAAAAAAAACCCCTGCTGCCTGTGTTTTCATTCTCCTTATGAGATCAAGAAATGTACTCATTTGGGAGATGTAATTATCCAGAGTGACTTAGTATTGCACTGAGCTCAGTCAGGATTCCTGCTCATGGTGCCATCAGGGACAGTTTGAGTAAATGCAATAATTGAGCAGACATGGCTGGAAAACAGAAAATAGTTAAAACTGGTTAGACTGCCAGAAGCGCAGAACCTCACCATGTAGTATATCTGCAATGAATTTATACATATAGCAAATGTGATTTGTGTGTAATGCAAATTAGACCTTTTTATATGAATTTTTTTTCTTTTCTTTTCTTTCTTCCATATTTTAAAGTCCTACATTTTCGAATACATGTGCACACCCTGCTTGCAGAAATTGGCAAGTCTGTGTTTTTCACACTTTTGTTTTTTCAGGAGGCATGCAGGCTCTTGGCCTTCACCTGACCGACCCCAGTCAACGACTGGTACAGAACTGCCTCTGGACCCTCAGAAACCTGTCGGATGCTGCCACCAAGCAGGTATAAACACACATGCACACAGTTTGTAATTTTATTATATAAAAACAAACAAAATATGTTGTATGTAGGTATTTTTGTTCTATATTTTCAGTCTTGTTGGCTTTATTTTATTTTTTATTTTTTTGGCGTGCTACAGGAGGGTATGGAAGGCCTGCTGGGCACCCTGGTCCAGCTACTTGGCTCAGACGACATCAACGTGGTGACCTGCGCTGCTGGTATCCTGTCCAATCTTACCTGCAACAACTACAAGAACAAAATGATGGTGTGCCAGGTCGGTGGCATCGAGTCGCTCGTGCGCACTGTGCTCCGAGCCGGAGACCGCGAGGACATCACCGAGCCGGCTGTGTGCGCCCTCCGCCATCTCACTTCCAGACACCAGGATGCTGAAATGGCCCAGAATGCTGTGCGCCTGCACTATGGCCTTCCTGTGGTGGTCAAACTGCTGCACCCACCCTCACACTGGCCTCTTATTAAGGTACAAGGTTTTCACCAGCTGTTCAGAATTTGCTTATTTAAATGAATTATGGAGAGAAAATATTAATTAGATTATCTAAGTACAATATGTCAACCAGTTATGCAAATTTATTGATTATTTAATTACCTTCAAGTTAGCTGTACCTGTCTGATCATTCTGTTTTGCTCCAACTCCCAGGCCACAGTTGGTCTGATCCGTAACCTGGCGCTATGTCCAGCCAATCACGCCCCGCTGCGTGAGCAGGGTGCCATCCCCCGATTAGTCCAGCTGCTCGTGAGGGCACATCAGGACACCCAGAGACGCACATCCATGGGAGGCACACAGCAACAGTTTGTGGTGAGTATTTTGGCAAGTGCCTCGAGTAAAAAGGACTCAAGATTGTGATTGAGTTATTTATTTATTTATTTATTTATTTTATATATATATATATATATATATTATATGCGCATGCTCTACAGGAGGGAGTTCGAATGGAGGAGATCGTAGAGGGCTGCACTGGCGCGCTCCACATCTTGGCCAGAGATGTGCACAACAGAATTGTTATCCGAGGACTCAACACCATCCCTCTGTTTGTTCAGGTAGGCTACAGCATAATGTTTTGCATATCATGCCTATGCACTAATCTTATAGTTCAGTTCACGAATAGAAAGCACCAATACTCAAGAGCTGTGCCTCTCCTTCATCGTGCAGTTGCTGTACTCTCCGATCGAAAACATCCAGCGTGTGGCGGCCGGCGTGCTGTGTGAACTGGCGCAGGACAAGGAAGCGGCCGAGGCTATCGAAGCTGAGGGAGCCACTGCGCCCCTCACTGAACTGCTGCACTCCAGGAACGAGGGAGTGGGTGAGTGTGTGTATGTGTGTTTAGCGGGGCGGTTCAATCTAAACTGTGTTCCTAATGTTAGACAAATGATTAATCCCAATTTCATTCATATTGCCCTTGTTTTTCTGTCGTTAGCTTCTAAGAAATGAGAATTTTTGCTGTGTTTTGAAACATTTTCTGCTCAAAAGTGCAAACCATGTGCAGGGGCATTCTTCATGGCCTTTTCGTTGCTTCAGCTTTTTTTAGTCAGGTACAGTCTGTTCTATTTGGAAGGCAGCATAAGGACAGCTGTCATCTGAGGTTTCCTTATTTTGGATGAATCCAAAGTAGCACAGTGTGTCCTCTCTTGGAAAAAGGCAATCCCATAATTTTTCATCGGACCATGAAAGTTTTAGACGTACTGCAAACAAGCATTGCTCTGACGCTTCAGTTAAAATGTGCATGTGCAGTTAAACACAAATACAATATATCCTATTATAATAAACCTTGATTAAGACTAGACAATTATTCTGATATGAAATGAACATGTTGCTAAGGTTTTAATCTCTCTCTCTCTCTCTCCCCCCCTCCATCTCCCTCCCCAGCTACATATGCGGCAGCTGTGCTGTTCCGCATGTCTGAGGACAAACCTCAGGACTACAAGAAGCGTCTGTCCGTTGAGCTGACGAGCTCTCTCTTCAGAACAGAGCCCATGGCCTGGAATGAGGTACGCACATTTGGTAATGGAGCGCGCGCACACATGATTTAATTATGTGGCTGTATTTGATTTTCTGTCCATCTTTTATAGACTGCTGATATGGGTCTGGATATAGGAGCTCAGGGAGAGCCTGTTGGATACAGACCAGATGGTAAGGAGTTCTGCCACGTTTACCTTGTTGCATCAGGTTGACTCAATTGATGGCAAAAATGATCCTGATTTTATTTTATATAGTATTCATAGTATTAAAAACCACGATTCATTCATACAAATATTCAGCAAACTTAGGACTGATGGTATGATCACACTGAAACAGCCTTTTATTTCAGAGTGTAATTCTAACCATATCTTTATCAACGCCTAGAATGGTGAATGTATCAAATGTGGAGGCGAACATATTCAAGTTTTACCTGAATGCATCATTAATATTTTGTATTTAAACAGTGTGTGTGTGTGTGTACCTGCACCACTACACTGCTTAAATATATCATTCGTGTCTAAATATGTACACCCCCTCCGTCATAGACCCCAGCTACCGCTCTTTCCACTCGGGCTATGGTCAGGATGGGCTGGGCATGGATGGCATACTGGAACATGAGCTTGCTGGCCACCATCCCGGAGCAGAGTACCCAGTGGAGGGGCTTCCTGACCTCGGCCACAGCCACGACCTGATGGACGGCCTTCCTCCCACAGACTCCAATCAGCTGGCCTGGTTCGACACGGACCTCTAAACACATTCTCTCACACATACACAGTCTGCAAGTAGAGAAGGTGAGACACTTCCAAGTGGTGAAAGAAAAGGGGGAGGGGGGACGACTATGCTACCAGGTTTATGTTTGTACTGCCTAGAATCCATTTTAGTGTGGTGTAATGATTAATTCCTTCAGAGAGGTGCTTAACATGTTACTTTTTTTTTTAAACTTTTCTCTTTATAAGGTCTTTGTGGGTTGTACCCTCCATGATCTAGCAAATTTCTATTTTCACACTCATTTCTGGTAACAACTTGTTCCTATAATGCTGAATTGTTTTTGTTTGTTTGCAGATGTATTGCGTGAATGAATCTGCATTGTGATTTTTGCTTAAGGAGTCATGGAAGGGTTGCGGTGGGTGGGTGAGCATATCGGAAAGTGCCTGACACAATGCAAAAACACACACACACACACACACACACACACACACACACACCTGTTGGAGATGAGAGGGAGTTTTCTACGAGGAACAAGAGGAAGGGAAGCCAATCCCCCCCCCCCCTTTTTTTGTTATTGTTATTAATCTGGACTTTGTTTTTTTTTTTTTTTTCCCCACTTGGCCCTGATGGAGGAAGGAAAGTCGAGAGGGATTTTGGGAGCGGTTGCTTTTTAAGACTGGAGAAGGAAGGTCTAAAGATGGAACTGTAAACCTTTTTAACTTTTTTATTTTTTATTTTTTTTAAGATGATCAGTCTATGGTACTGACCCTCTTAGTTTGGTTTTGTCCTTTAGTATGTATTTTTTTTTTTTTTTTTTTTTTTTTTCTTTTTTTTTTTTTTTTCCCCCCCACATTTTTTAAAAATTGTTTCAACAGTAATTTGTTTTTCCTTTTTATGTCTTCTGTAGTGTTGAGTTGTAGTGGACTTGCCTCATTTTGGTTTCTCAAATCTTTCTCACATAAATGGTGTCGAACACTAATAATCGGTTTCTATGTAATCTGACTGAAAAGTGTAACGATGTGTAGCTTTTTTTTTTTTAATTTTTTTTATACAATCAGCTGTTAAACCTTGGAGTATTGGGGTGGGAGAAATATATGCATTCTTATTAAAAACAAACAAAAAAAAAAAGTACGCCAACAGAGGCGCTTTTCAGTGTCACGATTGTTCCAAATAAGGTGTGGGGTGAAATATGGAGAGTTTAGGGGAGGAGAGGGGGGGCACGGGCTTGACAAAGATCTTTTGCTTTTTTTTAATGCTATCTCGAGGTAGTCTCTATTGAAGCGACGTCATTGTTTTTGTTTGCCTGTGCAGCTTTTTTTGGGAACATGGATAATGCCATAGCTAAACAATAAAAGACTTTTATTCCACTCTGTATCCCAGGACTTTATTTTTCTGCCTCCAAGATTGGATTTCACTACCATGAGGTGCTGATTTGTATGGCATTGTTGGTTTTCTCAATTTTGATCAGTCAAAAGTTTTATTATTGTTTTTCCTCCCCCCTCCACAGGAGAAGTGAGGATTCTCATTCTCAATAATTAGTGTTATTGGCCTCCTGTGAAGGTTTTATATAAATTAATATGAATAACTGCAGGACATGTTATTTTGAGCACAAATACACGGGTATTGTACACAAAGTGCCAGTTTCAAAAGTATCAAATAATATTTACTTATACCCTTAAGTAATATCTTGTGATGCCAGCCCTGAAAGAAAATATCATTGTGAATGATGGATAATGTTTTGTGCTTTGGGTTTTTTTGGTAACATGAGCTGCATTCTTTTGAGAGCATACCTGTAAACAGATAAAGTAAGACATTTCTTTAATTATATATAAATATAAAAATAAATAATTGTATTCATTGCCCAATTGCTGTGCTATTTGAGGAGTAAAAACCATTCAGCACTTAAGCATGCACTTATAGTAAAACTTTGGCTTGGTCACAGAAACTCCAATTCATCACACGACTCCACAGTTTATTCCGTGTTTAGTGGGAGTCTTCCTCCATGTTTCCATTTTCCTGTCGATGTATGTCCTAATCAAACTATTTGCACATCTTGGTGACACGGCTCTAAATTGTATAACATCATATCTTGGGCTGTCTTTCATGCATCAGATTGTTGATCACGGAGTGGTTTGTCATGTCATCATCCTATTTGAAGCTCTTGCATGTAATTGAGTTAAGGTCGCTCCTCTACAAAATCAGCCTTTCAGGGAAATAAAATGATCCCATGTGTGTTCAAAGGGAGGCATAATTGAGTGTGTGTGCCTGCACATGCGAGTTGCTCCAACCAGCTCTCTTAAAACTAGAACGAGGCCTAAG
Source organism: Stegophilus panzeri (assembly GCA_024331685.1). Lineage (NCBI taxonomy): Eukaryota > Metazoa > Chordata > Actinopteri > Siluriformes > Trichomycteridae > Stegophilus > Stegophilus panzeri. The sequence continues at coordinate 21,289,044 of JANDJT010000102.1, forward strand.
ATTTTTGGTAGCCATATTAAAATAAATGTCAATCAGCTGTCACAGCTCTACTTTTGCTGCAAAAGTCTAAGCAGATGTATATTGAAAATGACAGGTAAATTTTACTGTCATAAATATGTATGAGCAAATCCTGTTCAGATATGCAAATGCAGCAGCTGTAACTTCTCATCCCTCTGTGATATGTCAAAGAACTCAGTTGGTTCCATTTCCCAAAATATAAACAAATCGGTAACTTAAAACCATAGCTATGGTGAGCACCTTGAATATGTTACTTCATACATCAGCAGTACGTCGGAGTCGTGATTTCTCGGACGAAGAAACAGAAGATGGGTAATAGGAAGTTGCTTTACTACATGTACCTATGCTACTAGCTTAACTACAATTTTTAGTAGCATTGGAAGTATTTACTTTTCATTGCAGTGTCGCATGGTAAAACTAGCTAGTTTTATCCATCAGGTCGTCCATCAAATATGTAAATTAGCAGAATAGAACAGTGTTTGAATAATAGACATAAATTAAAACCTTAACCTTTTGTCAATGTGTTTGGTGTCATAAGTGTTGTTCACCCAGCATCAGTAGAGTTTCCCTCCACAGTTGAACTTAATTCTTTTATTAAATTCAATATTTTCTTGGGGATAATTTAGAGATCATTACACACAAAAAAAAAAGGATTTTAATTTAATCATTTATTGATTGTGTGATTAATGACATGTGCTTTGAGATGCTTTTAAGCCATTTTGGAAATGCACATTTAATGGAAATATGGGTGCGTGTCAATCAGCTACCTAGGTGGTTAATCTGAATATGGTGTACACAAGTTTGGGCAAGGAGCCTGGCTCATTACAGTCTAGAACACATTGGCAACATAACTACGTACTCGCACTGTAAAACGTCACCACTGGCATTTATCAACAACAGGTAGAACCGATAACTTTCTGACATTGTGTCATATAAATTTGTTAGCTAGCTAGTGGATTTTTGTAAACTCATTAAACATTTAGTGTGTAGTGGCTAGCTAGTGGATTAAAAAAAAAAAAAAAAATCATTAAACACTTAAGTCATTAAGACTCAAACAAACTGTATATAGAACGTCAAAGTTAAAATCGCTAACATAAGTAATCATTTGATAGCTACAACAATGATAATAAGCTACTTATGTTTGTAGACGAAGTTGGCTGAAAGTTTCTCTGCATTTTTTTTTTTTGCGGTGCATTGTGGGATTTTTAGTTCGCGAACGTTCCAGAGCGCTATAAGGACAGCCCTTAAAATGGCGGCCTCCCTGTTCAGCGCCCTGGCTACTGAACTAGGGAGCTGATTGAGACGCACCCTATGTCATTGGCGTTACTTTCAGTGGTGTAACAGCCTGTGCTTATGACCGTGACAATAACTCCAGTGCCTTAAAGTAATGGCACCACATTGAAGAGTTGGTTATTCATTCAATGAGAATTTTCAGCCACAATTGCCAAACAGAATATGAATACAACTCAAGATTAAAGTTCAGAAAATCTAGACATAGTTTGAAAATGATTGAGCGGCTAGTTAGGCCTTAGTAGCTTGTAGTGTAGCTAGCAACTTTATCTAAAGTGTAGTCTCGGTGTCGTTTAGCTATTTAAAATATATATATATATATATATATATATCATGAGTCGCTTGACAAATAACAGTTAAGACACACACCACTAATAGATGAAAAGAAGTAATGGTCTGAATATTTGCATTATTTATTGAAAGCAGAGATGCTGATGTTGCTAGCACTGTAGCACATGCTCATACTTGCGAGGCAAAAAAAAAAAAAAAAGTTTTTTCCCCGACTCTTTCTTTGTTGTGGTGGGAGGAATTTCACTGAGCTCTTGCCAAAGTGGCCGGCTCTGGTTTGAAGCCATGCCACGGTGCTTTGGCTCCGCCGGCGACTTCAAACAACTACCACACGCTCATCCCTCAATCTCAGACCGAGGAAGAGGAAGAAGAAGAAGGATTCGTCCAAATTGGCCCGAATGGCGGTCGTCTGTTTGTCTTTGTAATGAGCCTGTGTTGTGCTGCAAAAAGAGAGGTGTGAGGGTGCGGAGATTTTTCCTCAGCTCTCTAGCAGCGCCCCTTAAATACACACACACACAAGCCGAAACACACCGGAGTCATATATCAGTGGATCAAAGGGGAGCGAGGGGAAGGGAGATAAGGGAGATGGAAGGAGATTTTAGACAGAGCTCTTGAGAGAAAGAGAGGGGGAGGAAAATACGACAAGAGAACTCTGTGACCTCCACTCACACTCACACACACACACACACACACACTTTGCTGGAGGCTACACACTGCACCTGTGTGTAACAGAAGTCCACATTAATGAAGACAGGGTCACAACCCGGCGTTTCTGAGCTCCATGATTAAGACAGAGACTTGTTTAACACTTTCTGGAAAACAAGTACGTCCATTCATTTGACAGTCACTTTTATTCAAACTGGCTTAGAACTGAAGGAACTGAATTAACACCTTCTGGCCAATCAGGATTGAGAACGGCTAATGGAGGCGGAGCAGTTCCGCAAACGGTCAGATATGGGGAAGGTGGTTCATACATAATCGACCTGAATGCATAGTGTACGGACAATTACACATTTTATTTATTTAATTTTAGTGTTAAGATGTTAGAGATGCAAAATGTCTATCAACATTATGAAATGATCTTCGTGAAAATAAATAAATGTAGTCTAAAGTTAGCAAGAGTTTATTCGTTATGTATAAGATATATAGAGAGTATACAGTATATTAGCTAAGATTTTATGTGGTGACATTTTCTCTCTCTCTCTCTCTCTCTCTCTCTCTTTCACACACACACACACACACACACACACACATACACACACCACAGACTGCTTTCACAAGAACAAGAGGACTGTTGCCTGGCAACCGCAGAGGCTCTTGGCCTTGAGAGGTACTTGTCCACACACACACACACACACACACCCTTGCATATGGGCAGGTGTTCACTGGTAGCTGGAACAGGAAGATGAAAGCCAAACGTCAACAGATCAAACAGATCACCTTTGAGGAAAAATCCAATAAGACAGACTTCAAGCTCGTCTCTAAGCAGGTTAACACTAAGTGAACACTCTCCCTCTAACACACACACACACACACTAACTCTTAGCGCTATCCAGTGCAGGACACAGAATCGAAGGCTTGATGTCACATAAGTGATGTCATGTGTGATGTCGTGACTAAACGATGTCACAGCATTAGGACTGATGGAGCTATGTTAAAGTGGAGATGTCCTCCTGACTCCTGATATACAGCAAAAAATGGAATGATGTGTGAGGAGGCATGCTGTTACAGGAAAATAAATCGACGAATAAAGCTGAGCTACTGGTACTGGAGTGTTTGATTCCTCTTCCACCACTGTGATTTGCAAACGATTACGACATGTTTTTTTTTTTTGACTCGTTGACTGTTACAAAGCACTGGCACTGGAGACTCCTTCGAAAAAATGATAAAACCTTGACCATATCAAAGTTTACACAAAGTTTATACAAGTTCCTGTCTGAGTACTATAGAACTATATTAAACGTATTCGTATAATCGCTGTGAATGACTACTGTCAGAGCTACTGTTATACAACACCTTCTGACCAATCAGAATCGAGAATTCAACAGTGCTGTGGTGTAAAATACGTCACAGTAAACACAGGGAAGCACAAAAATGAAGCAGGTTCATGTGATTCTGAAGAGCTTGTGTTCTCAAGTGAATTTGACTGAGAGGTGGTCAGATGAGACATCCTGTGAACGTGATCCACTCCACCCTCAAGCAGCATTAAGGGATCAAAGATCTGCCAATCATGCATCGCCCCAGGCCATTGTTCCATCTCAACGCCAGAGGCGGGTTGAGCTGTAGCTCCGCCCCCTCGACCCCAGACCTCTCCCTGGGAAATCAAACACAGCGACCTTGTGACCTCGTGACCCGATGACCTCTAGAAACCCTTGTCAATCTAGTCAGAAGATTTCCTTGTGTGTACAAGAGCACGATTATTGTGATAGACGTTTCACATTCAAATATAATCCTCACTTCTTTGTGAAGATTAGATCAAGACACGCAAGCTCACACGGTGTTTGTTTCTGGCTCGCAAAAAACATGGAAAAACAGTGCGACAGATATTAATCATTAATAAAATATAATATTTTGTGCAGAACCCGAAGAAAAGTTACTACAATCCCTTATTTTTCCTCTAAGCAGGTAAATTGTAAAATGGTCCTGTCTATTTTTTATTTTATTTTTTTTACCTCAAGAACAATAATTTTGATGACCTACAGAGCTAGAGTGAGACTCATTTTAGCCCACACGGAAGACTAACCCTTCCCAAATGCTATTTTAACACAAACAACAGAACAATGAAACCCAATAGTTGATACAGCTGTCATATCTCTGAAATCAACTGAAATCATCAGTTGACGTAGACATAGCATTCTAGCTTCTGGAAGGAAAAATAAACATTGCATCTCATGTTTTACATCAGCTCACAGAAAACTTGTTTGCCTTAATTTCAAATCCCTAGTCCTTTTGTGCTTTGACATCAGGCCCAAGTGATTATTAAAAGAAAAATGATTGACAGAGTTGATTGTAGTTTTATAAATAAGTCCACACAAACAAGAGAACACTGCATGTGTGACAGCAATTAATAATAGCTTAATGTTGATTTGATATCTCCAACATACAAACTCAAAAAAGTACTCAAAATACTCCATTTTAAAAATTGGGTTCTTTCTTTCTTTTTTAAAATCTATATATTATTTGAGCAGTTGCAGTTCAAATGAAGTTCAAAACATCTACTAGGAATAAAACATAACCTCCTCATCGACATCGAGTTAAAACAGATTTCAGTTCATGTACATTACTCATAAATCAGTCCCTCCAGGATTTTGCGATTGCAGAAACAAATGCAAAATCAAGCAAACTCTGCAATATTCAGTGGAGTTTGCAATTTTTCAAAATTACCGCAGTTTTTCCATAGATTTGGGCCAAGATGCGTCATGTGACGCATCACGACGTGCATTCAGCCAAAGCCCTCTTCTATTCATGTGCGTCGAACATGAGTACAGGTAAAAGGGCTCATTTACCAACAAACATCACTGTGAAAGACCGTGCAGACCCCCCCCCCAAAAAAAAAAAAAACTCCGCATATTGCGTCACAAAATTAGAAAAATAAAAAGGCACAGCAAATTCAAGCATTTTTGGCTGCAACAATCACAAAATAAAAACTCAGCAAGATCCTATACAGACCTGATAATACGATTAAATCTCGAGAGCAAGCTTACTGTAGTTAGTTAAGGAGCAGTCACGCTACACTTTTCGTTCCATTGACTTCCATTCATACGCATGTGAATGGTGGAGACTTCTTCATGCGAAGAAGTTTCACATTTTGCTGCGTTCCAGTTTGTTTATTTTTGGTGAACTCTGACCTGCGAATTCGTATCACCTGAAGACGTGTGACCAATAGAAGACTGACACATCATGGGGTGGTCCATGGGCGTAGGAGCCATTATACATTTCAAAATCTAGGTTTTGTCCCCCCCACTTTTTCCTAATCTCAAATTTTATTTCTCATTGCCTGCCTGTCTCAGATGATTTCTGAGTTGGATAGTCTCCAAATGAATCCATTCTGAAACTTTTAGAAACATAATTCAATAAAAAAAGCTAACTTTTGCTATAATAAGCGCAGTTGTCAGACTCGAGTAGCTAGGGCTTGCTGAACCTTCTGCCTGTTGCCAAGCTTGACCAGAGCAAAATGTCTGTCAGTGCAAGGTAACAAGCAAACCCTGGTATGTATTTTCAGAAAGGTGGCTACTCTTACGTAATGAAAGCGGAATGGATTAATTTGGAGATGATTTGAATATACTGTGACCATCAATGGAAAAAAACCTCGTCCTGAGGTGAGGTCAGTTATGACACATCATTCAGATGCTATTGAACACAGTAACGTATAGATGAAAGATTTACCACTTTGTATTTGAGGTAAGATATCATAGCTATTTCAGCGCATGAACTTGCTGATTGTTTGCTGGTTTTGATCGAGCTTGTAAGTTGTATGTATAGCTACCAGTTAGACAGCAAGTTCACATTACACCGTGTTGGATGTTTGAGACTGGGGCGCCATTGTGTGAGGATCGCTCCCACTGTTGGTGAGTTGGGGCTATGAGTTGGAGACTGTGTGTTTTCATTTTCTGTCATGATTCTGGAAAACGTTGTTTATTAAATAAAAAAAGTATATTATGCAGTTTATGGTATGTAGTAGTTTTTGTTTTACAGTAGCAAGAAAAAGTATGTGAACCTTTTTGAATTTCATGGTTTTCTGAATAAATTTGTCATAAAATGTGATCT
>JANDJT010000102.1:21296866-21346460 GCA_024331685.1 Stegophilus panzeri
GTTTGATGGGATGGAGAGTAAATGAAACCACCACATTCCCATATACTTAAGCTTATCTCCCTCACTGCAAGTGTAATTCATTTTATACATTCATTCTCTTGTTTTCCTGACTGCACACACACAGTCAGGGTTACTCATTCGGCGGTACACCCTTAAATATTCATGTTTGGCCACAGCAAGGCCCAATAGGGGGATAATGAGGACCACTGGGACACCTACCGGATTCCCTTGAGACTTTAATCTGTCCGTTTCTCATTCACACACACACAAACACAAACACACACACACACACACACAAACACATTGGACAGTCAATAATAATGAATGTTAGGAGGACTGGGACCATGCGTACCCACACACACACACACAAACACACACACACACACACACACACACACACACACACAGAATAACAGACCTATCAACTTTAAGCAGGGTCAAAGTGCATTGCAGTAAATAAGTAATTAGACATGGACTCGGTTCTCGTTATTTTGGCACAACTCCAATTCAAATTGTTAATATTTATATTTGTGACCCATATCTATTTTTTGTTACATCGTCCATACATTTTGTTTGAAAACATAACAGTCCAGTTATTTATAGACTACACCATGTTTCACACTGTGTGCTAAAGAAACATGGGGGAAAACGTGAAATGTAATACACAGGAGGTAATGCTTTTCATTTGTGATATGAAGACAACACGTCACACTGAAAAGCAAACATTTGAATGTGCATGTACATTTTGCAAAACTGAGTAGAGGAAATGACACAGCAGGCTGTATTTCAACCATTGCGTTTGATTCCTGTGCTTTAAGGAAATACTTAAACACTTCATACATAGTATACAAGAACATTAATACACGTCTTTGCCTAAAGAACAGAAAACCAGTTTGCATCAAGCTAGTTTATAAAGAAAGTCTAAGGGGACGTCTTTGCAGTCCATCAGTAAATATTCCTTCCATCCATCCATCCATTTTCTGTACTGCTTATCCTACACAGGGTCATGGGGCAGGCTTGAACCTATCCTAAGGAACTCGGGGCACAAAGTGGGGTACACCCTGGATGGGGTTCCAATCATTTGCATGACCCAAACGCACACATTAACACACTACGGACAATTCAGGAAATGCCAATCAGCCTACAACTCATGCCTTTAAATGGGGAGGAAACTGGAGTACCTGGAGGAAATCCCTGAAGAGGCAGGAATCGAAATCCAAACCCCGGAGGTGTGAGGCAAATGTGCCAGTAAATGTTCCAAATATGTAAATTCAAAAGGTACAGTAAAGTTTTTCGAGACAATTTGGATGGCTGTATTACAGTAAAGTCACTCTTTCTCAAAGGAGTTCTGGTATCCATGCACGATCAAACCACGTACACACACATGGACATGCACAACTACAAATTTCTAACCTCTGAATAAGTCCTGTTTCTGAAGGGACCAATTTTTACAGATGTTTCCTCTAACAGAAAGATTTATAAGAGCATTCTACAAAAATACAGAACTAACAACTGCCCTATGACACTACCATGCTAAGTGAGATTGGAGTTGGCTTTCTACAGTAGCCTACAATGAAATGTGAAATTACTGTCCTTGGTAATTGTTAACGATGGCACTGATCCAATATCAACAAAAAGTGGTGGATCCGATATAGGATATCAGATTCTGTGACAAATAGCAATGATTGGAATTGGATTTGGAAAATAAATTTCTTTGTGGTACTGGAAATGTTTACATACAGTATAAAGAGACATGACTGGTTTTTCTTTTGTTAGGATTGATTTTATTATATTATATTTATACTTTGTTATTATATTTACAATGTCAAAGACTTTTTTTTGTATGCGAGTTTAAATGTGAAGTGCTTCAGTTAAAAAAACATTTCCAAGCATTAAAGAAAACAGATGGGTATTGGTATCAGTTTTCGGTATCAGTATTGGAAAAGAAATTACAAATGTGATATACAATGGGGTCCTAAAGTGTGAGGCTAGTGAAACCACTTCTATATTGTTTTCTTTTCTAATGTAGCACTTTTTTTTCCATTACTTGAGTGAAAAGTAAAATCTTAGAAATATTTACATGTATTTAAGAATTTCTTAGCATTGCTTTAAAGGTTTGTTTTAATGACAGTGTGCACTTGAGTTGGCTTAGACTCAAGTTTGTGTGAAACCTGAAGATCCTGATGATGGAAGATCAAATCCATCATGTTTCAATGGAAGGGATAAGACTCAAGGAAAAGCTGACCTCTTGTACATAGGAGTTAACATGGTTAGCATAAAAATCTGATTAAATTTAAGCAAATTATGGTACAGAATCTTGATATTGAACATTTCATTTTTTTGTTTTAAATTTTTTAAACTTTGAAAACTTTCCATTTTAAATGGGGAAAAAAGCTTAAGCTGGAAAAATGTGTGGAAATATTTCTGTAACAAGTTAAAAAAAAACCTTGAAGGTGTTTTTTAAAAGTTGGAGATGTTCCACAACAAAACACTTCAAGAATGTTGTCATATATGCATAAGCTTTCTTGTACAATAAAATTATTAGTTTGAATGTTCTCATAGAAAATAAAGTAAAAATAATAAACAAAAGAAGGACTTTGAAGGTTTAAAATGTTAAATCTAGGAACAAAGGGAGTACAGAATTTTCAATTCGTCATATAAAGTCATCTGTGAGTATTTGGTGTGTGCGTGTGTTTTCTTTGTGGGGACCAATTTTGTGGCGGCATTTGGCTGGTCCTTACAAGAAACTGTTTTTTTTTCTTCTTTTAAACAAAACCTGAAGCTTTATTTTATATTTTATAGTTATATAATTTATAGGTTTCCTTTTGATTAATGGTAGAGGTAGAAGATAAGGGTTAGATTTAAGTACAGCAAGGCATTAATTAGCTGGATTAATAATGATATCAATGGAAGGTCCTCATAAGGATAGTATACATGAGTGTGTATGTGTGTGTGTGTGTGTGTGTGTGTGTGTTTCTCTCTTTTACTGTTATTGAATGAAGTTCATCGACAAATAGAATGAGCAAAGCGAACGATGACACGGCTGAACAAACATGTGCACACACACACACACACACGAGAATAACAACTCAGTAGACACCAAGTCTTTTTTTTTTTGTAAATCTCGCCTGCCTGAGATTTACACACACACACACACACACACACACACACACACACACACACATAGATTAAATATGGATTAAGCCGATTTGCATATAAATCGCTTTGTGAAATATTAGTCACGCATAATGATGCAGTGTTTGTGTGGTGCAGCGACATTGTGATGACTTAGTGAAAAAGCTGCAGACCTCCATCATTCACTGAGAAGAGGAGGGGAGGCTGAAAGTGAAAAAAGTTTGGCACCCTTGGGACAAAATTATGCGATACAAATTCGATTTGATTGCAAGTTAATAATTTAAATATAAAACATAGAAAAAGTAAAAGAAATAAGTCCACATGTGGAAAATGTGAAGTAGAACATGTGAGCTGTGTAGAAGCCACATTGGAGGTTAACATTTTTGTTAAATTGTTTTGATAAATTTTGATAAATTGTAAAATAGAGAGAGATACTGTATCTATATGTATAATGTGAATGTAAATAATTTACTGAGCTCATACATACTGCTCCTCCATAAACACTTAAGAAAACCTGACCCTACTATCAACTGGAATCAGGCATCCATTAAAAAAAACCAAAACTTTAAAATCCATGCTGTTTAGTGCACCTGTGCTTTTAATTTAGCTGACTACACCTGACTAATAGTAAAACACTGAATGATTGATTAGCCAGGACAGGTGTACCTGATAAGGGTTAGACCCAAACACACATTCTGTACACCCACACTGCAGTCAGACCACGTTAGTCAGTCTTTTTGTGAGGGTGCGTTGTTTGGGCATGAGATTGATGGATTATATTGTCTTTTATCTCACCGATATGTACAAAACAGTCCAAGACTAAAAGTTGTCAGATTGCGATTGAAGGAAAGGCCTTTTATTTAAAAAGGAGCAGGAGAAGGAGAAGGAGGAGGAGGAGGAGGAGGGATGTGATCAGTCTGGACATGTTGTCTCTTTCTTTGTTTCACTCGCTTTGACAGCAGACTCATTCAGTCTCTAAATCAATCCTTTTCCCCCTCCTCCCTTCCTTTTAAAGCAGCACAGGTGGGATAAAGACCTGCAGGGACCTGAGTCTCTTTTATGTCAGGTGACACCCCCATCTTCCCCTGGCACACACACACACACACACACACACACACACACACACATACATACACACACACAAACACACACATATACCATGACTGTGAGATAGGAGATGAACATTCTTATATATTCTTGTCAGTAAATCATAATGGTGTTAAATCAATTAAGTCAGAGCTTAACAGCACCAACACTGTTCTTAATATGTATTAATATAAATATATTGTGTAAGGAACTACACTTTGGAATGTGCTTACGCTTACACTTAACCAGTCGTAGATCCACGGCTAAAAAAAAAAAGCCAACTCGTCCTTTCTCAAGACTTGTCCATGTTACAAAGCACTGACACCAGAGACTCCTTCCCTCACCACATCAACAATGAATTTTTTTGTTAAATAACTTTGTTTGGTAAATTCTTAGATTTTCCGATCTTTGATCCACCATATAAGTCCATAAATGAAGGTGTTACTAAGAAACGCTAACATATTACAACAAGCACATTAATATAAACCTGTGGTTGGAATTAGAGAATGTTAAAACTACTATAATAGAAAATTACTGAACACCTTCTGGCCAATCAGATTCAAGAATTCACCCAGAAGTAGACAGATCCAATAATAAGTGTCCTTCTTAGACTGGCATTGATTTCTGACGATATTTATAAATGTCTAAATTGGGGAAAAATACATACCTGATTTTTTTTCGATTGGTATTACTTGTGAATATGTTTACATTACATCTGCAGGGAACTTAATTTTACAGCTCAGAGAAGAAGGTAGGCCAATATGGCTGACTAGAGTCAGCCATATTAAAAATTGGACTGCCATATTCCCTCTGTATGCAAAATTGCTGATAATGTTAAAAACCAAAAAAAAAACCCCAAAACAACAACAAAAACAAAAACAAAAAACCCAGATATATGTTTGCCTGTAACCTCATCTACACCCCATTCACAAAATTTTTAAAACTTTTCCATTAAGCCCTTGTTCTCAGTTATAAATTCCCGGTCAAACTAAAAGGCATTAATTTCCATCAATTTCCTATGCAAATCTTGTTCAGCCATGCTTCAATCCAATTCCACCCAATTCCATCTGCCCTCATTAATCCCCTTCAAGGTCCTGATGGAAGCAGCAAAAATGAGGCATATTTGATTTCCCTTATCATGAAGCTAATATGTCAGGTTTAAACATGGTGGCTTTACAATATCATCATACACCATGATATGGGGAGTTCACAGATTAATATTCGAAATCATTGCAGATCAGAAGAAGAAAGGGATAGTTAAACTCTTGCACACGACAGATAGAGGTCTTTCTTTGTAATAGTAAAGAGTCAGTATTGCAGAACAGGAAGGTTTCCAGAACTGTGCGTGCGAAGATGACATTCCCTGAGGAGTGATGTCATCGAGGCCTGGCCTGGAAGGTAATGCTGAAGTCATCATGAAGCACATAGTACAGAGCTGAGCAAGATGATGAGTCTCAAGAAGGTGTGTTATGGCAGGGAATCCAATGAATCATACAGTGCTGCGAGTGATTTCACAATTTATTTATTCTGTAACTGGTGTGGAGTGAGAACTTCATTTCTGTCATTTTGTAGATGATTTTATTCAAAATGACTTACACATGCTCTTTATTTTTTTCCTCCTCCTCATCATCATCAATAAATTGGGAGAGTGTTGAAAGTTAATACAGTGGTTCAGCATTGGTACCATTGTTGTGGCATCTTCATAATTAGGAAATAAGTTTCATGTTATGTTGTGCATATTGTGCATATCAGGTGGCTATAAAAATTTAACCACATGAAATACATATATGTATATGGATAAGAACATGGCTCCAAATTGAAGTTCAATTTCTAACAAAATAGTTTTATAGCTTAACAATGTCGCAAAAGCATGAAGATTTGCGCATGTAGTAATCATAGAAATAGCTTTGTAGCTTCAGCAAAAACCTAATGAAGCTGAGTGCTAATTGGGTTTATTTATTTTTAAAATTAGGTCTTTAAGAGGATCACTCCTAGTCTGAGGTGGCATAAAGATATAAAAGATATTGCTTTTCAATGTGTGATCGACAGTTTTCCTGGATCCCTGTGTTTTGTGATTCCTCTTTCCTCAGATAATAAGGAGCAGGAATCTGAAGTCACAGAGGTTTGTAATTGTTCAAAACATATCCAAATGCTCTGTGGAAAATATCCAGTGCCCATAATGCACTGCAACAGATTCCCAATTACCCATAATGCATTCTGATGTTTGTAAGAAATTAAGGAATGGAGCAACATTTCCAACATAGGGGTTTTCTATGCACTGCTGCCATCTGGTGACTGTTTAACACACAATAAACATCTTACACCATTTATTTTTATCATTATGATAATGATGATAATGATCATCATCATTATCATCCAAGCCTAATTCTGCCAACCTTCTGAGTAATATAAATCTATATGACACTAAATGATTGGACAGATGTATTAGATGTATTGTGCAGGTTCATATTGTAAATATTATAATTACTTAATGTTGGCCCAAAGTGCATAGGTTCTCAAAGTTTCTCTCAGTGGTTTATTCCTTACTTATCAACCTAGTGTATTCTTCTCTAGACTTAAAGAAGTAGAGCTAGAACTTTATAGATACAATCAAGGATGTATACATTTTCCAGTAACTACAACTTTAGAAGAAAGACTGAAGGTAGAAGGAAAGAAGAAGAGAAGAAACCTTTTTTTTCTTAGAATGTAATTGATAGAAATAGGCAAAAATATTGCAAATATTTAATTCGATGCTTTTACGTGTTTCGTTCATAATTTCATGCTTTTACGTGTTTTGTTCATGTTTTGATTTTATACGTCCCAGCTATCATATTTTTCCAGAATACATATGGCTATGTTTAGGAACATTACACAACAGTGGGCCAAAATGTTTACAAGGCATTTGGCAATAGGATCAAAAGATTTAACCACCAATATCTGATACTTGAGCCTTGAGGTCTGGGCAATAAAGTGGCCTGATTGTAACTTCTGGTCCATTTGGTCCATAGCTGAAATATCAAGGATGAGTTGTGTCTGTTCTGGCAGCCATATCCAGATGTGCTCATCACCATTGTTCAACAGCTGTATGTGGGCCAGGTGAGAGTCCTGGGATACCAAGTGACTTATTTGCTATCTGAGTCCAAATTTACTGGGCCAAATTTAGAATATTTCAAGAACAATTTTCTGAGATTAAGCAGATCATTATACTGTTATTAATCATTAATGCCAGCAGTGTCAGCTTGGCATTACCTTTAAACATTATCCTCACCCCTTTAATGGACAGAAACAAAGCTACTGTTGTGTGTATTTGTGTCTGTAATTAATTGTAGGCACATTTAGAATTGTTGAGCTCCAGATACAGTCGCACATGCCAACTTTAAGAGCTCAGAAATGTTCAAACATTCAGTAAGGAGGATGTGGGGGGGTGGCTGAGTTATGAGGCTGTAAATTGCCTCAGAGCAAAAACTCATGGGGTGGAGTCAGACCGGATCAAGCTGGGCGGAGTCTAGCTAAAAGTCCTGTTATGTTTCAGGCTAGATATGTGTTGTGTGAGTTAGGGGTTAAGGATTAGTGTTCGGTTTATAGGAGGAGTCGGGTCAGATCCAGCTCCACCCCCTGCTTCTGCAGTGAGGACTTTTTCTACTGCTTGGAGCCTCAGGTGTGGCCTTCCTCCCAAACTTCTGTTATTCCATTTTGTAACTCCATAGAGATTACTACCTTCTGGTAGACAAGACTAGAGCGTTAGTCAGATACTTTACTCACTTTGCAGTTGAACATAATCCATTTTTCTGGATATCTTTTTGGGGGTGACAAAAAAAAAGTGTGCTTGTGCATACGAATTAAAATCTTATAAAATCTTAAGTGAAATTTTCTCACCAAGATGCAACCTTATAATTCTAAGGTCATCATACAACTTTTGATTCATTTCTGGCAACAATACACAATACAGCATGGAGGAAAAATATATGCATTGCGGCTTAATGATCACAAACACTTAATCTTAGATTAATTACAAAGGACATGTATGTAGTATGTACAGTATGTAGCTTACTGTCCCTTCAAAGTCCGTATCTTCTTTTGTTTTTGTTTCCATAATAGCTTACAGAAATCAAATATAAACAACTTTTATTAAGTGTTTTAATAAATAATTAATGTATGTGCACAACAGTTAATGACAGCACCAGAAAAATAAAAGGAAAAGCATGCACATGAAATGAAATAAAACCCAATACCATTTTCTAAATGAAATAACAAGTCTGCTGCATTATGACACAATCTGGAGTGTAACGTCGAGCGTGACGTCACGCCCGGTGCGGCGGCTGTGGATGATGCTCTGTCCTTCAGCGTAGAAAGAGAAGGAGAAAGAGAGAGATATGAATGGATAGAGAGGGGAAACGTGGAAGACGGGACGAGACGAGTGTGTAGAGTGTGTAGAGTGTTTTGGGAACTGGAATACCGGAAATGTCGCCATCTCTTTGTGTCGGAATTGAGCAGTATTAAACCTCACGCGCTCAGCATCAGCAACCTCCATCATATGTGACCTGATCATCTGTCCATCATCGAGCCCAGGACTGAAGAAATTTCACCTGCTTATTTCTTTTCATCTCGCATCTTAAAGCCTTATTATATAAAGACTTTTTTTTTTTTTTTCCTGAAAGGAAGCTATATACACATCACTGGGTGTCACAGAACTGCGCGTTGTCGTAAGTGGCCCAAACCGTTCTCTAACCGGAAATATATATATAAAAAAAGACATTTTATTCTTTACATTTCACAACCCCTTTGAATTTGTGCTTTGAATTTGTGCTTGATTGCCTGAAATCGGTTTGTTTACGCAAGGTGAGCCACAGCATCCTTGCCACGACGTCATGACGTCACAGACACACCGATAGCGCGCCGACGTGTTGACGTTGCACATATACCGGAAATGAAAACATTTATATCTACATGTATATATTTTTATTCATAGTTTTGGGTATTTATTGTGATTATATGTGTAAATTACTTCAGGGTTATACTTTTTTTTTTTTTTTTTTGTTAACCAAAACCGTTTGAATGAGATATACAGTACCTATGGCAACTGTTACTATGGTTCATTCCATTACTCCAAAGTACACCTCCCACAAACACCTGCTCTACAGGTGGCGTTAGCGTGTGGCTAAACTTGACTAAATAACCACCTGGCTCATATGAGTTAGTAGTTACATACCTGTTTAGAAGGATTTATTTTAATTACATACCTAGTTACAGTTATTAACCCTGGTTTAGTACAGAAAGAATACCTGGCTTGATGAGATAGCAGTGTAAGTTGGTTCTTGTGAAGGGAAAACATGAAGTACCTACACGTCAGATAAAAGGTTTCATATAATGCCGTAATGGATTCTTTGGTTTGTCCTTCAGTGTTCTATGAAGAACCCAGAAATATAGTTTTAGTATGATAAATGATGGTATTAGAGTGCCATGATTTTATTATAAAATATATTGCTGCTATATTGCTTTTTTTGTTTAATACACCAACGTGGTTGTGGTACAATACACTGTAGTCATCATACTATATAGCTATAGTTGTCAGTTTGTCTGCTATAGTTGGACAAAATTATGTTGGCCCAACGTCTCTATTGGGTGGCGATACTGGGATTCTCTAAATAATGTTTTGATAACATTTGTTTCCAAAGGCACATTTTTCATAAAAACCCTGTTAGTGTTGAGCCAAGATCAGCAAAGGCTCACTTTTCGTACCAATGTTGCCAAATGCACACTTTTTACAAAAACTCTGCAAAGGTTGGTCCAAGGTGGATATAAAAGTGGCTGAACATTTGTCAACCCTGGTGGCCCAAAAGACAAAATGACATTGGGCCAACATTGAGTGCCAAACAGCCAATATTGGGCCTACAATGGCCCGATTTCAATTTACTACTTGTGCATGATTTCAGTGTGATGCACTGTTTTACAGTGATAATTACTAAACTATCAAACACAATCCAATGATGCTACCATGAATTTACAGACATGATTTAGGGCAGGTTCTAACATTTTTGTAACCACAGACCCATTTACAGAATCATATTAATATTATAAACATAACCCAACTGCTTATACGCACCATAAGCAAACAGGTACCATCCATTATTTATTTTAGTGGTGAGAGATTTTTATTTCTTATATTTTCTACCCACAGAACCCAAACCAGTTACAGGTAATAACTTGGTTGCACTTTTGGGTTAGCTTTATTTTAAACCCATTCATGTGGCTATCCAATTAGGCTATAATAACTACATTACATTTACATTTATTCATTTAGCAGACAAGTTTATCCAAAGCGACTTACAAATGAGGAAAAACTAAAATAACTCCTATTATGTTTTTTTTTTTTAAACCTCATGGATCACCTGGCTATGCTTCATGGACTCCATGTTTTGAAAAGTTGTTTTACATTAACATGGTTTTTCCTCTTTAACTGCACAATCATTACTGATTACAGCAAATATCTCAGGAGTCCATTAACTTACAGTTTCTTACCACAAGGTCACCATCAGAGACCAGCAGAATTTTGAAGGACCCTTAAATCCCATTAGAAACGAATCAAATGCCTCCCATTCATGGAGATGACTATGCTTTTCTTTTCACTCTCCAGCATGGTTGTCAAAACCACTACAAACCAAGCCATTTGTTTATCAATGCAAATTCAAATTCAGGCTTAACATAAAGGAATGTCTCTCTCTGTGTCAAGAGGTCCAGTGTCCCATGGCAGACATTCTTGGTCCTCGGTGAGAAGTTGCCAAGCTGGACGAGTTGGGCTCTGACCGCTCGAGAACAGGCTCTCACACGCCGCTCCCTCTTGGGTCCATTCAGGAGGAGCAGTATGTAGGCGACGGAACCAAGGAAGCTGACCCTCTGCTGCCACACATTGCCTATCGGGACGCAGAGACCATCACCGGTCAGTGTAACCTCCAAGTGCACATGCTTTTAATAAACCTATAATTTAGAGTCACTGTCAGAGGCACACATCATATAACATCACTACAGGTCTTTGCTTGTTCGCATGAAGTGCTTTTGCATTTGGAAGACTAGTAAATGTTAACACAGCTAGTTGAATCTGATTAGCACAATCCCATCCCAGCACAAATGTAGCACAAACGAAACACAAATGAATGGCATAGTTTTGGTGATTATTTAATATCAAGGGGTGCCAACTTCATGTTGGTATCTTCAGGGGGTAGTTTTCACTGAGATTATATATGTATGTGTGTGTGTGTGTGTGTGTGTGTATAATTTTTTTTTTCAGAGGTACGTCTTTTCAGCAGTTGTGTCATATCTTTGACTTCAGTTCTTTCTTTTTTCCTGACCATGCCTTAAGTCTCTCATCCATATTTCCTCCACTTTCATTCTGCTTTTCTTTTCTAATTCTTATTTATACCAGTCACCTCTCTACAAAGGTATGATAAAGGGCTGCCTCCA
The DNA here is from genome assembly GCA_024331685.1 of Stegophilus panzeri. Classification (NCBI taxonomy): domain Eukaryota; kingdom Metazoa; phylum Chordata; class Actinopteri; order Siluriformes; family Trichomycteridae; genus Stegophilus; species Stegophilus panzeri. The sequence continues at coordinate 21,308,546 of JANDJT010000102.1, forward strand.
AGGCTGTCCTTAAGTAATCCACCTGGTAGGTGCAGGCAATCCGGGTTAATCAGCCTGGAGAATTCTGAGTTCTCCCTCATGGCCGCTCTCACTGCGTTGCTGCCCTCTGCTGGCTGCGGGTGGTGTAGCATCTCCTCTTGCAGTTTAGGCTAGTTTTATGTCTTTTTGTGCGTTTTTTCAGACGTAGTCGTCTTTCATATGGCCGTATTTGCATAATTGAGGAATCAACAAGGCATCGATTAGAATTTTGGGATGCACCCAGTGTGCTCAGATATATTGAATTCCTCCTGTATTTGGAGCGCTGTTGTTCAATGACTGGCCACCAGGTGGTGCTTTAAACAGAGCATTACCTTAAAGTGAATTTACACAGTTATGTTTAAGGAATGCTAGTATGTCAGTAATGTCAATTGCTTTCTTTCTCTGCCGTATCTGTGTGCAGATGTGTGTAACAGCACCGAGCTCCCTGAGGTGGAGATCATCAGCCTGCTGGAGGAGAGGCTCCCAGTGTATAAGCTGAGGGCTGACAGCGTGTACGGCTATGAGCACGACGACTGGCTGCACACTCCTCTCATCTCTCCGGACACACACATCGACCTGACTGCCGAGCAGATCGAGGAGACCCTCAACTATTTCTGTAAGTATGGATGGGTCACTCTAGTACACCATCTCCTCATCCTCGATCCACCATCACTGATCTGTTTGAGCAGAATGCACACACTAAAGGACTAAAGCGCCTCTGCATCACTCTCTTTAAGCAGAGATGAAGTAAGGGCTTTTTCTTGCTTTAATGATTTGATGCCGAAATGAGAGCATGTTGATATTTTTGGTGTGTAATTGGGACAGAGGGTGTGAAGTACAGATATAGCAATAGCAATGGAGGGGGGAAGAGGACTGCCAAGGGTGCTAAAAATAGGTAGAGAACTTGTACATATCTAATGCAGAGTGGTAATTATCCCCCCCCCCTCCTCTCTCTCTCCCCCAACCCCCAACCCCCCCCAACCCCCACGGTTCCTTGCATCACTTGGGTGTTGTGTGAATCTTGCGCTTGCAGTACAAACATGACTGTGCTGCCGGAGGAGCTTTAGCTAGCTTGTGTGTTTTAGAATAGAAAACGAGTACATCAGTGAGAGAGTGAGTGAGAGAGAGAGTGAGTGGGAGGATGTACAGGAGTGTTAGGGATGAGTTCACAGAGCTGGAGTGCTTCATCATGGACTGCACCATTGGTAATGTGTGTGTGTGTGTGTGTGTGGGTATGTGTGGGTATGTGTGGGTATGTTTGGGGGTGTGTGGGGCTGTGTGGGTGTCTGTGTGTGTATTGGACATGTTTTTTTCTTTTGCATGTCTTGCTGTCTTCTCTCTCTCGCTCTCATTATTCTCTTTCTGTATTGCTATTCTCTTTCTTTCTTTCTTTCTTTCTTTCTTTCTTTCTTTCTTTCATCCTCTCTCTCTCTTTCCATCTCGCTATTCTCTCTCACTCTGTCTCTGGTAACCATCTCTCTTTCTTTTCTGTCTGACTATCTACCTCTATTTGTTTTTATGTCCTTCCAATCTGTCTCTCTCTCTATCTTGTTCCTTCTCTTCTGTGCTGGATATTGTCTTTTTTCTCTCTTTTTTCCTTTCATTCTCTCCCCATCTCCATACCTGTATCACCTACTTTCTGTCTTGCTGTCTTCTCTCTCTGTCTCTCTCTCTCTCTCTCTCTCATATTCAGAGGGTTTGGATGTATGAACTTGATAATTGAAAAAATATTATTATTATTATTATTATTATTATTATTATTATTTTTCACCTGTCTGATGTGCCAAATCGGCCGCAACGTATACGTAGTGGAAGGGGAAGAGCCAGCAGTGGGTGCTGCTGTATTGAACATTAACATTAACACATGAACACAAGAGTTTGCGTAATGCGACTGAAGGGCAGGTATTAAATTTTATATAAACACATTTTCTGCCATTTGAAGATTAAAATAAACTGTTATTCTGTCAAAGTTTCTCAAAATGACATCTCTATAAAATAAAAAGAATGCTTATTAACATTATAATTAAAAAAATATATTAATTTAAATGAGTAAAAATATGACTGCAGTAAAGGTTTTTTTTTTTTTTTTTTTTTTTTTAGTATTCAAGCTTTTCCACGCACCCGCACCTTTAATAGCTAGTGAAAGTGTTTTCTTTATATTTACTTTAAACATATAGGAATGCTTTGGAGTGTAGTTCAACAACAGAATTTATTTCAGAGACTTTGCTGCAGAACATGTGGTTTCCAAATGATAGGCACCCTTACAGTTAATATTTGATGAAACCCCTCCTAGAGAGGGATCTTAGACAAAATAATATCTGTTGAGGTGCAGGTTGTGTGATGCTAAACTGGTAGCTGTAATCTTCCTCTAATTGTTCATTGTCTAATTGTCATTTCCTATATCAGACATACAAATTGTTTAAATTTCTTTTTTTTTTTTTTTTGGATGAAAGAGTGAAAATCTAACCACGTATTTCTTTAAATATAAACATCTTAACAGGAAATAATTTCTTTGCTTGTTGTGTTTGAAGCTGAGAGGAGGTGGCTCTGCCTTCTGGATGTGTGTGTGTGTGTCTGTGTGTGTGTGTGTGTGTGTGTGTGTGTGTGTGTGTGTGTGTGACTGAAACAGCAGAGTTATCTGAGCTGATGCAGTTGCCGAGTGCTGTTGGCATGGCAGCGGTTGCTGGGGTAATCATGCTGCGGCGTTGGCATAGCGAGGATCATGTTAAGACACACAGGGAATACCTCAAACATGTTCACAGCCAGGCGCTGAATTTTTATCATAGCGACACTGGAAATTCACCACTGCTGTAATTAATAACTGGTGTAGATTTATGGCATGGATAAGCCTGAGAGAAGAACGTCTGGTTTCTATGAGGGTCTCTCTTGGTTCTACCCATAGTGCTATGCGCTGAACGAGTGGGCCAGATGACTAAGACCTACAATGACATCGACGCTGTCACCAGACTTCTGGAGGAGGTGAGCTGAGGGCTTTTTGAATATTTGTTCTGTGCTTAATCAAGAACTTTGAATGAACTAAGCAGTTTGGAGTTACTTTTTTCAGCTTTCGACTAGTTTCATTACTCATAATGAATAAAACACTAGGGTGTGTGCTGTTCTATGAAAATAAACAATGCCAGTGTGGTGCGATGCAGTCCAGTGCAAAGTCCAATTACTATTATCATCCAGAAGCCGAACATGTCCTGAAGTGTTTTATTCTTCTTATACCACAGCAATTAGCCAACAATTAAATTTTTTCTTTCTTAAAGAATGACACGTTGTATGTTTTATCCATTGATAGTTACATTTCATGTTCGCAATAAACAGATGTGCATCTCTTTAAGTTAATAAGGCTGAAAAAATGCAGCTTGATAGAAAGAAACTGTAAAACACAACGTCCTCAACATCGAAGACTTTCCCATGGTTGAAAACCTAAAGTTACAGCTTTACCTCTGCCTGTTACGAAGCACTGACACTGAAGACTCCTTCCATAAAATGTTAAATAAACATCTTGTAGGAAGATTCACTGTATCTTTCAAATGTTAAATAACAACACATTTTTTAAATCGGTTTATGATTAGTCTTAGATTAGGTGTCAGCTGTACAAGTCTTGTGAATGAGCTGTTAGAAACAATAATGTATTAGAATGTATATTTTGAATCATTGGACACCTGGCAGCTAATAGAAAATGAGTATTTACCATGAAAAGAAATTTGGAGGATTTGGAGCCAGCAAAACTTAAAATGAGTTTAAATACAGCTTGTATGTGAAGTCTGTAATACAGATATTCTAATCCTGTGGCAAATCTTAACTAAATGTACAGTATGTTAGGGCTTTTTTTGCACAAATGCACACAAGTGAGCGAAACATCTGTCTGGCTGCACAGAAAGAACGGGACCTGGAACTGGCTGCTCGGATTGGCCAGTCCCTGCTGAAGAAGAACCGGACTTTATCTGAGCAGAATGAGTACCTGGAGGAACAAGTGGTGAACATCAGAGAGGAGGTGAGACTGGTTGACCAGTCAGAACCTGGCAATCCTTAACGTATTACTGCATGGTGTTACCATATGGCAACAATTAATTTATCTCCAATTTTTTGATGGGCAATAATACAAAACTACTATTTCCCTATGTAACTGGAAAATGGGGGGGCTTTAACTTTTAACTTTTGTCATTTAAACAAGTTATTTATTTTGAGTATTTTGTTAAGTGGTAAAATGTAATTGTTGCCATATGGCAACAACATGTGATAATGGTACTGTGGTATGTGCGTATCTACATAGCAAAAAATACACTAGGCTTCTCTAATAGTATATTTACGTTTTTTTACATTCAAAGTAAGAAGTGTTGTAATTTCAGACATTTGCAATTGTACCTTATTTTCTAAATAAATTTTATGCTTCAAGAGAAAGAATTAAGAATTCAAGAGAAAGAATTAAAAAGATACTTCACCCAAAAAATGTTAGGATCTAATTTGTGTATGTATTTTGTGTGAGTAAATCCATCCACATACTGTTTACAAGTGTGATTCCTTTCTAGAAGTTATAACGTTTATGTGGTATAGTCATTTCTGATATGATACTTTCCACCACTGCCATACAGAAACAATTTACCAACTATCCTCCCTAAAAATGTTTTCCCCCCCCCACATTTTTAAAAACTAATTCAAGGCATAAAAATTCATAAAAACATTTTTTATGTAAATGTCATAATTCATGCAGTAGAAGGTTAAAGCAGACTGTCAGACTCTTCTTCACATCTCTGGCTATATCTTCTATATGTTAGTGTTTATCAGAAGAGTTTGTAATAAAATACATTTTAAGAAATAAGAACTGTTGAGAAAACATCAAAGCCAAAGAAAATAGTCACACATTTAGCTATGCCGGACAGAACACTAATGCTAATACTAAACAAATAAAACATGCAGCTATATGCTTTAAATAATGTAGCTAACTTTACTAACTTAAATAACTGACCTACTTAGTGCCATTTCTCAATGTTAAACCTGACTTACATTTACATTTATTAATTTAGCACACACTTTTATCCAAAGCGACTTACAAATGAGGGAATACAAGCAAAGCAATATATCAAGCGGAGAACAATACAAGTAGTGCTACCATACAAGATTTTTTAAAGGTGTATGAGCCAGAGTAGTTTTTTTTTTTTTTTTTTACAAGGATAATGTGGGGTTGGCATTTTCACTTATGCTGCTTTTTGACATGACATTAGTGATGTCTGTCTGTCTCTCTCTCTCTCTCTCTCTCTCTCTCTCTCTCTCTCTCTCTCTCTCTCTCTCTCTCTCTCTCAGGTGGCCCAGCTCCATCATGAGCTAAATCTAAAAGATGAGCTTTTGCAGTTCTACACTAATGTAGCAGAGGAGAGTGAGGAGGATGCCACATCTTCACCGTTAGTCTGTTTGTAAAAAAAATTAATTAATGACAAACCGAAATACACATTCACTTCTAAGTGTACATTCTCAGACTAAACATGGCTTTGTGAATAATAAGTACACCCCTGCCTTTCCTGTGCGCTGTACTGTAGTGTTGTAATAAAGTAATTGTGTAAATGTGTTATGGTAACAAGCTGCTCTGTGTTGTGTTTGCAGGGTCAGAGGTCAGCGTAGCAGGACACCGTTGCCTTTCCCGAGTGGCTCCAATGTGGATGTGCTTCAGAGGAAACTCAGAGACCTGGAGGAGGAGAACCTCTCTCTCCGATCAGAGGTATACAGAGTACACACAGAAGGACACACATACTGTATGGTTAGAGAAGAGATTGTTTCAAAATTCCTGTGTCCCCAAGACTTTACCAGGTTACATTAAAAATGTATTCTGTTACAGTTATTACTTCATAAAAAATGTAATCAGTAACATAATCCAAATATCACAATATGACAGTAATGTAATCTGATTACTTTTGGATTACTTCAAGGTCACATATGTAAATGAAGTCAAGAGAAAAGCAATATGATCTAAAATACTTTTATTTAGAGCTTATTTTAGAGCTTAAAACATGCTCAGTGTTTGGATTTGTTTTAATTAATTAGTGAAATAAATAAGTAAAAGATCACTATCCCTGAATTTTTTTTTAGGGGGTGGTGGTTGTTAATAGCATTCAAAACAGTGTTACTATGAATGCAAACTTTAATACACTGAAAAAGACACACTATTAGCATCACCTAAATATATATAATATTGGTTTCACTCTGCCCACATTTTTTCCTACACCCGTTTGAATGTCCATGGAATAAAATAAAATATTAGATGCCACAAGTGTACCTTCTGCCATCATTTACACATTTAAATGACCATGTAATATAAAGCAATGTGAAAACATGAAATTAAAAATGACCTTATATGGTCATGGGCATTGTTTCGACTCAGGACAGCTTCATTTGTTGCTATTGTCAAACAACTGTTTGATGCCCTACACAACAGCGCTTCACCTTCGCGCCTTCGCTGAGAGTAGGCTAATGATTGAGAGGTAGGAATTTGGCCAATAGTTACTGCAAATCTTTTATAATCGACCAACTGGTGTGCGAGAAGGCGGGAATTACAGAGAGGGGTTAAAGCAATGCAAATATGCACACACACGATAAAGTATTAGACCAGAAGCACATCATAATGAAACTAATACCGGACGTTTCCTCCAATTTAGAAATCCTGGTCAGATGCTTTTATAAGGCCTGAAAAAGAGGACATGTCCTGGAAAAAGAGGACGTATAGACACCCTAACAAAAGCATTTTAGAGAACAATATGTGTTCATTTCTCCTGAATTAACTTTGTGCAAAATTGAATTACGCATGCATCAGGAGGTTGCTCATGTGAGTCACGACTGGCGAGAGAGAACCAGAACGATAATCAAGCAGCTGTCTATAATGTGTCAAAAGATTCATTTCTTTGGTTTTAAATGAAAAATTATTATTATTATTATTTTTTTTTTACAAAATGTACCTGTAATCTGATCACTTTGTTTGTTGACATAACTCTAACAGAGTACAGTTGCCAGTTTTTTTGTATCTGATTACATAACACTGTTACATGTATTCTGTTACTCCCCAAACCTGGTTATTGCTTTATGTCTGACTGTTATAAAGCACTGATGCTGGAGACGTGTGTGTGTGTTTCTCTGTTTAGGCAAGCCATCTGAAGTCAGAGACAGAGACATATGAGGAGAAAGAGCAGCAGCTGGTGAACGACTGTGTGAAAGAACTCAGTAAGTTAAACAAGCCACAAGTTGGTGACTTGAGCCCAAGAGTTACATCAATATTTATGAAGGGAATGTTACTTGAGTCGGGTTACGCAGGCGCTTAAGTAAATTTTCTAGGCACATCTTTCAGATGATGTAAATTACCTGCGTGTGGTTCATGACTCCAGTTGTGGTTGCCAGATTTTTTTCTTTTGTAGAAGTGTCTGAGACTGGGTTCTCATGTACTCATGTTCACTCATGTGAATTGAAGAGGGCTTTGGCTGAATGCGTGTTGTGATGATGTCACATGTGGATGCGGAAAATCTGTGGGAATTTTGAAAAATTGCAAGCTTACGGAGTTTGCTTGATTTTGCATTAATGTCTGTGATTGGAAAATCGCTAAATCCTGGAGGGACTGGTATATTGACAATACATTAATGACATAATTTCATTTAACAACATGGCCTCCTCCAGCTTATAAAACATCACTTGATCCAGCACTTCGAATTATTTTGCATTTTATTTTTTCTCGTAAAATGAACTGCCAGACAGTGGTGCCTGACTTAATGCTGCTCCGCGCTTGAGCCAATATTACACCAGAAAAATGTGCTTAAGTCTAAGGTCAGAATCGCGCATAACTAAGACATGCCTCTGTTTTACTCGAACTCCGCCCCATGTGCGTAACTCTGGCGCAACTTCTTAACAGCGCTTAAGTCTGTAGTTTTGTCTGAACACAGATGTGGGCAATTTCGGTATTAAATCCTCACTCATGGTGTGCTTAACTCAACTCTGAATATGGTCTCCAGGACAGTCCAGTCTGCAGATCTCCACCATCGCGGAGGAGCTGACCAGGAAGACGGAGGATGCGGCTCGCCAGCAGGAGGAAATCACACACTTGCTCTCGCAGGTTGTCGACTTGCAGAAAAAGGCCAAAACGGTGAGCATCTGCACTCACACAGAAAAATCTCTCGGATAGAAAGAGAAAAATAACATTCAATCATTTGTGCTTGTGTGTTGACAGTATGCTCTGGAGAATGAAGAGCTCTCTCAGCATCTGGTGGCAGCCAAAGACGCCCAGAAGCAACTCACAGCCGAGGTACAGCAGATCTGTGACATCACAGACACACCGTTTCTAATCTTATATATTTACATAAAAAAGATATTTGTTATAATTATACAATCCACTCTTGTTTGTCAAACACACAGCTTCAGGAGCTGGGAGAAAAGTATTTGGAGTGTATTGAGATGCTGCATGAGGCTCAGGAAGAGCTGAAGAACCTGCGGAACAGGAGTGTGTCTGCTGGAACACCGCGGCGTTTCCATCCTCTTGGACTGTTCCCTATGGTACACAAACACACACTCGCACACACACACTATTATCCTGCATTGCTGCTTGACCTATGTGCGTCAATTAAAAAAAGTTACACATAGGTCCACAGAGGACAAAAATGTCCATGTCTAAAAACTGTCATAAAAATATTATACATGAATATTATATAATATTAAACATTCATTCATTTTCAGAATTGTCACCCTTTAAATGCTGGATTGTTTACATAATGCCACAGATGTTGTTTTAATTTTGAAATTTAATTTTGGACATTGATTTTGATGCATTTATATTTTTATGCAGTGTCAGATTTTACAAAAACCTACCACTCATGTCCATAAAGGACAAAAATGTCCATGTCAAAAAACTGGTGCCGGATCCCGGGAATGCTGGGGGTGTGGCGGGAATACAGCCTGGATGGGACACTTGTGTATTACGTTACCTAAATAATGCTATACCTACATTTAGAGCTAGCATTATTTCTCTCAGCCAATCAGATCAAACCTGAAGGCAAAAATTATTATGATTGGGAAAGCCTGTGTGTAGGTGCACGCTTTATATCTTGGTGGAGACCAAAAGTAAAGACAAGTGCGTGTATGTGCATGTGTGTGCGGGTGCGCACGTGTGTGTGTGTGTGTGTGCGTGTGTCAGGACTCTCTGGCTGCTGAAATTGAGGGAACTATGAGGATGGAGTTGAGTCACGAGCACCCAGAACATGAGGAGCAAAAGTATGAACCTTTTATTTTTCCACATTTTTGTTTATTATGAGCTGTGTTCCAATATTACTTTTAAGATACCATCGTTGAATTCCATTTATTCCATTTCAATACCATATTGGCTAACTTTTTGTCATTAATTGAGCTCTACAAGACTGTAGATTCAGAAGCAGAAGTTACCCAGAATGCACTGTGATCTTAACAAATGATCTTAACAAAACAGTTTCCGGAATCTCCGAAATATAACTTGATTTGCATTCACACTGAGGTTTGTGTAGATGACTGCTCCGTCTGTAGAAGACAGATCTTTGCTGGATTAGAACTCCCTAATATTTCATGGCCCCCCTGGAAATCCTTTGCGCTCTCTTAACTCCCTTTTCATGAAACAGTTAACACCTCTATAACATTTTAGTACTTTTTTGTACTGATTATACATGTGTGTGTTTGCAGGGTGCGTCATAAGCGTGTGTTTGAGACGGTTAAAAACGTTAACCAATCAGTAAGGCAGCGCTCGCCGGCTCCGCCTTCTGCTAATATCCCAGGGTCCAATCAGACGCTCTCGTCTCTAAGTTTCGCCCTCTCTGACAGCAACACTGACAACACTGCTGCCCTTGATAACCGTGAACAGAGCATGCTCCTGGAGGTGGAGTCGACAGATGCCAGGTGGGTGGGGATTAACACTGACTCCAAAGGTTTTAGGTAAACAACCAGGATTGTTTGGTTCTTTAGATTTTCACTAGAGCTATGAGGCTAACATTACGACTGTTAGTTAGCATCATAACATAAACAAGTCCATAATTACAAGCTTAAATTATTCATAATAGCGTAGCTGTCCACTCTGGTTTAAAAAAAAAAATCTCCTGTGTGCGTGTGTGGCATTTCCCCCCCCTCGCCTCCAGTTCTGACAGCCCTGAGAAACGTTCCAGCTCGGAAGACCTGAAGCTGGCATTGCGCCGACTCTCACTGCGCCGACAGAACTGCCTGAGTGAGCGCCGTTTCTTTGAGGAGGCGCGTGAGAGGAGACACCATGATGCTCCACTTCATGGCATCGTGTCTGGAGAGAGCATCATGTCGCTGGGCTTGTGGTCGAGCCGGCCGTACCTCCCAGACAAGCTGCAGATTGTCAAACCATTGGAAGGTGAGAAACTTCAGGCATTGTGGGTAACGTATGAAACCGTTAACCAAAGTGAAAACAGACCATATTGATCAAAAAAATGTCAACTCAACGTACAATTTACATTCTTCTTCTTTCTCTGTCACGTTCTCTCTCTCTATATGGCCACTTTTCTTTCTCTCTCTCTCTCTCTCTCTTTTGCTCTCTCAGGCTCCGCCACCTTGCAGCACTGGCAGCAGTTAGCTCAGCCTAACCTAGGCGGAATTCTAGACGCCCGTCCCGGTGTCGTCCCAAAGGGTTTCCGTCCCCTGGAACTCGATCTAGAGGAGGTCTATCACTACAGTGACTATGAGGAGGACGAGCCAGGAGAACAGTACTTCCAGAACCTTCCTACCACCACTACAGCCAATCCCGGTATTGGCCACGCCCCCTCGGCCTCTCCGTCGCCCTGCCTCAGCACTGGCCACGCCTCTGCAGAGTTCTCAGGTGGGGTAACTGTAGTTAAATAATACGTACAATAACATGCAAGTTTGTGTCTCTTTATAGTATTTCATGCTACTTGCAAGAACGCTCATATATTTCATGTAATAATATATGCTGTACAGATTCTGTGCGATGTAAAAAAAAGTATTCTGATGAAATTTTATTGCGTGTTTTGCAGTGCACTACCCGGGTAAGTGCATGGCCCACACCAGTTCCACCTACACGTTCACTACCTGTAGGATCCTCCACCCATCTGACGAGGTCACCAGAGTCACGCCCAGGTCAGACAGTCTGCACTTTCTCTCTAAATTCACTTAATATATAAATAAATAAAATATAATATAAATAAATGTCAATGTATTTACATTAAAGTACAACGCCAGAACCAAAAACATCTATAACAAACTGCCAGTACTCATATTCATAGTCTTCTTCTTCTCTCCAGTCTAAACCCTGCCCCCACCTCCTCATGTGTGATGTTGTCCAGCCTTCGCTCCACCCCCGCAGCCACGCCCTGCACGCCACGCCGCTTAAGCCTCTCCCAGTCCCAGTCCTTCACCAACTTACGTGACTCTACTAAGACCTTCAGCACGTCACTGGGATTAGTGCGCCTCCTACAGGAACGTGGGATCTCTGCAGCCGTCTATCAGCCACGTAGCTGGGACAGGGCGAGTGGGAGTGTCCATTTATCCACCTCCATCCTCCCACTATCATCCCCTCCGGACTCTCAGAAACCCTCTACTCCACCAAACTCCCCTGCCCGACACACTCCTAGCCCCCACGCTGTTGATCCGGACAACCCTGCTGACTTTTCGTTCAAAAGCCCGTCCTATGAGAACTTCCTAGCCTCTAAGCCAGCACGGTCCATTCTGAAAGAGGTGGCGGGGGGGACCCAGGCGAGGGATTGTGAGAGCCAGACAGATGTCAGCGTGTACAACCTGAACCTGGTGGATAAGCTAAAGAGGCTTGGGCTGGCAAGTCCAGGAGCCAGTGGGATCTCAGGGCCGCGTCCCATACTGGGCTCTCTAGGTGGCCTGAGGAGGACGGGCTCTCCCTTTACACCCCTAAACGAAGGGTTAAGGCGCAATCGGAGCTATCCAGCTGTGGTCGGAGCAAGCATGGCTATGAAGGGCCCTGGACCCCAAGGAGACGACCTGATTCTAGCTCAGAAACTTCCCAAGCAGACTAGTCTCAAATAGACAAAATATAAACACTCAAACTACTGTATTATATGTATTTAAGTGTAAGTTATGCCCTCCACAAGCAAAATTCAGCCTATTTGCACTTTGAGTCTTCTCTTATCTGCCCATAACCTTGTATATATATATTCCACACCTTAGTGTGTAAAGCCCAGAGTAGAGCTTCATCACATTCCCTCACAGACACTTAGGGGGAAATACCATAAAGAAAGAATCATCAAGCATTAAACCAGGCAAAATCATTATCATTTGGCGTAAATACAGCAATTTCACCAGTAACACAGCAATTACACCTACACTTTTATGGCCTAAGGTATGTGGACACCTGACCATCACACCCATATATAGTATGCTTGTTGAACATACCATTCCACGGGCATTTATTTGGATTTGGTCCTCCTTTTTGCTGTTATAATAGCCTCCACTCTTCTGGAAAGGCTTTCCACTAGATTTTCGAGCATGGCTGTGGGGATTTGTGCTTATTCAGCCACAAGACCATTTGTGAGAGTTCCAGTTTATCCCAAAGGTGTTTAGTGGGATTGAGTTCAGGGCCACTTATGCAGGCCACTTATGTTCTTCTACACCAAACTTGGCAACCGTATATTCATGGACCTCTTTGTGCACAGGAGCATTGTCATGCTGGAACATGTTTGGGCCTCTTAGTTCCAGTGAAGTAAAATCTTAATGCTACAGCACACAAAGACATCCTATACAATTGTCCGCTTCCAAATTTTCTGCAACAGTTTGGGAAACACCACATATGGGTGTGATGGTCAGGTGTCCACAAACTTTTGGCCATATAGTGTACATAAGAGGTGAGCAATATAGCAATATTTTAAGGGAATTTTCATGATATATGATAAGCAGGGATCTATTACAGACTGGGCACATGTCCATTTAAGCTGAATTAATTAGACTGACTGGCCATTACACTAAGTCACACGCAACACCGATCAACATCAGCGAGTTAATACAACATGAGTCAATGAATGTAAAGCCACTGATTCTGAAATAAATTTGGAAATGTTATTGATGTGTGGGTCTGAATTGATAAACAGTGAATAGTCACTTATGTCGAATGTAGTCACCAGGTAGCACTGGAGCTAGATAAATGGATTAAACAACAAAAACATGGAAATCTCTAAACTTAAAAAGAAATGAGAAGCCAGCGAACCTTCGTTTTTAAATGGGTCGGATTAAAAATGAACCACAAACTAATATGGGCCAAAGAGTTCAACATTCATCACTCCTGACCATTGAGTCAGAGCTCGTTGAACAGGTGATGATTTTGTGGATAAGTTTGAGATAAAGCAAGAAAGAAACCAGTCAGGTAAAAATTTTGATAAATGGATGTATAATGTAGTAATTGTGGTTTGGTGGTCATGTGTAGTAGGGTGGGTACAGTGTCCCTGTGCAGGTTTCGGTGCCAGAGGTGAGGTTTTCCTAATGCGTCCCTGATGTAACCTAATGTATTATTAGTGAGACAAATAAAACACAATAGCATACAGCTTAGCCAAAGACTACATGCCACCAAGTAATAATTATAATATACAAAAATGACCATTATACTTAAAAGGTATTATTATTTAAAAAAAAAAAAAAAAGGATGTGCTCCCATCCCAGTGTCAAACTGCATTCTTCCTGTGAGAGGAAGAAATACAATAATACAGGGTTACCTATCTCAAAAATAAATCACAAAGTACTAAATGCTTGGGCAAGCTCAGGCCGAAAGGTTGGAAAGGACATATAATATGCATAATGTGAACTTTTAACAGAAGAATGGTGAAATTATGTATCCATGTTCAATGATCATCAACGTTTTGATTTTTTCCAATCTGTATAATCTCATGTTGGTCGGCAGAGGGCGCTATTTGAATGCTCAAGAATATATGTTTAAGTTTCTCCAGATGTGTTTTAGGGAACACGTACCAATCGTCAACTAGAGAAGGAGCCAGTGACCCATTTAACTGTAAAATAAATAAAATAAAAATAAATAATAATAAAATCCACAGACCCCCTGTGTACAGTTGTATTTCATGAACATTATTTAAACGTGTACAAAAATATATTGTCTACATTTTAGAGGCATACATCTTTTTATTCCTGAATTTTCCTTCAGCAGAACACATTAGGTCCAGGTCAAAATTATATATAGACCAACATGTTTTTATGAGTTATTGAGGTTTAGATTGAATCCATTAAATTCCGATGGCCAGTCAAACAGGCTAATAATGATAAGAACTCATCAATAATTAGAAGGGAAATTTGTGAAAAAAACTTCCTCATAAGCCACATAACAAAAAGTTGATTAAACAAAACTACACTGCAAGAAGCAAGTGAATATATGGGCAAATATATCTAATATTTCTCATGTTGAGATTTTTATACATCAAGTGTAAGAATATTCAGCCTGTTTTAGATGCTTTGACTCATATTAAGCTTTAAATGTTTTTATTCTGCTGGCAGATAATTTGTCCAAATGCTGGAAATTAGAAAAATTACCTGCCAATAGAACATGAATATTTCAAGAAAGTCTAGAAATAGGTTTAATAATCATATATTTAGTTATTTATAATCTTATAATAGGAAATATGATACTACTGTCTATGTTGAAGATATTTTCTCTTCAAGTAGACAATGTTTCTTTGTTCCTGACATTAAATGTTTAACTGTTTAACATGTTAAAACGTTAAAGATAAAATGGCTAAAAGGTTATAATGTTAAAAGGTATAAGGTTAAAACATGAAAAGGTAAACCATGTTTTCTGAAGTTTAAAAAGTGAAAATGTAGTTTGTTACATTATGCTAGGTGCCTGCTACGGTATTGCTTGACAGTTGCTATGGTATTGCAAGCGGTTGCAAGGTGGTTGCTATGGTGTTCCAAAAAAAATCCCACTTTGGAGTGTTGCTATGCGGAAAAAAGTAACTCCAGTCTGTCTATAAAGGACATTGTATAGGATCTAAGTCTTGTGGTTAGTCTTAAGTCTCTTCTTAAGTCTAAGTCTAAAGAAGAACAACAAGAAAAAGAAGAATTATGAAGAACAGTATGAAGTTGTTTGGATGTTGGTTGTTTTATATTTGGTTTATGACACTCGTTCTCTCACTCAGCCACACGTTGAAGATTGTCCACAAGGGGAGTGAGTGTATTGGCACTGAGTAAAAGTAGTGGCATTTTACACAAATCGAAAGATATATCCTGCTACAATGGGCACAGGCTCACCAAAACTGGACAGATGACATCCTAAAAAACATCACCTTGTCTTCTTCAGCTGTCCAATCTCAGTGAGTCTGCACCCACTATAGCCTCAGATTCCTGTTCCTGGCTGACAGGAAGTGGAATTTCTGCTTTTGCAGCCCATCAGCCTCATGGTTCGATGTATTTTGGTTTTGAGAAGCTTTTCCTGTCAGCTCGTGCCAGTCTGCCCATTCTCCTCTGACCTCTCTCAAAAACAAGGTGTTTTTTGCACCATTTTGTTTAAACTCTAGAGCAGTGGTCACTAACCCTTTTCCTTGAGACCTACCTTCCTGCAGGTTTCAGCTCCAACCAAAAGCTAACACACCTGTTTTAGCTGATCAAGAACTTCTTAAGGCAATGATTAGATGGTCAGGTGGACATGATTATGGTTGGAGGTTCCTAGGAAGGAACCTAGGAAGGTTGATCTCCATGAACAGGGTTGGTGACCAGTGCTCTAGAGACTGTTTTGCATGAAAATCCAGGAGAACAGCAGTTTCTGAAATACTCAAATCAGCCACAACAACCATGCTATGGTCAAAGTCACTGAAATAAAATTTTTCCCCCCATTGTGATGTTTGATGTGAACATCTGTCACTTTTGACCTGTATCTGTATACAGACCAGCCACCTCTAGGTTTTCATTCTGAGATGCTTTTCTGCTCACCATGGTTGTAAAGAATGGTTTTATTTGTATTTAATGCAAGTTTTAGATGTATCACTTGTATTTAGCATCGTAACATTTGTTGTGTGTCATTAGTAATTCATATCAGTTAATAGTTGGATGATATTGGATGTACTTAGTGATTTAAAGCAATGTCACAAATGAAATCCACATCTTGGCATAAACATTAATAACAAAAACAGGACTTTAGAACATTCTAGTTCTTCTAATCCACTGCAGGACATGATTCATGTCAAAACACGGCAGAACTTCAGAAGCCAAATTCTTCATTACTTCTTCATTTGTCTGTGCAGAATCACAGATGTTTGCAAGACATTTACGTCATTGAGTCGGATATTAAATACCAGAAGTAATTGCTTGTCCAGGCCATCATGTTTTTGGACAGGACTACATGTGTAGTGGCATGTACTCATGAGATGTTTTCTTCCACTACTATATTGATTTGTTCAACTAAGCATAGAGTCTGTATAGCACATAAACAGTTTGTGGAGGTTTGATGCATCCAGTAAACTTGATTTCAAGAGCAGAAAGTACCCAGAAAGCATTACAATGGAAAGCAATTCCATTTCACTGGACAAAATAATTCAGATTCTAAGCAGGAGCAGTATAATACTTGCTACGTTTACGTGTGCTTTAATTTTATACCACAACACTGTTAACTGCTTGATTCTGACCAGTCAGAAGGTGCTGATTAATCTTCTATAACAGCAGATCTGACAGTTGTTCCAGATACAAGGCAAATCACAGGTTTATATTAATGCACTCATTCTAACACATTATACTTTTATAGTAACAGGGCGGGGGACATGGCGGCTTAGTGGTTAGAAAGTTTGCCTCACACCTCCAGGGTTGGGGTTTCGAATCCTGCTTCTGCCCTGTGTGCATGGAGTTTGCATGTTTTCCTCATGATTCGGGGTTTCCTCCAGTTACTCCAAGTTTCCACCCCTGGCCCAAATACATGCATTGTAGGCTCATTGGCATTTCCAAAATCATCCGGGGTGTGTGAATGGGTGTGTGATTGTGCTCTGCGATGGAGGCACCCTGTTCTGGATGTCCCCTGCCTTGTGCCCCACATTCCCTGGTATAGGCTCCAGGCTCCCCCATGACCCTGTGTAAGATAAGTTGTATAGAAGATGGATGGATAATCACAGGGACGGCTAGGACTAAATTATTAAGCAATGCGTAAGACACGATCTTTCATCACAGACATTAAGTACATTGCTTGCCCCGCCAACTAGTCTGTCACTAGTTTTCTGTCATTACCAGCAATGAGGACTCTGTTGGCTTCCCTCTTCAGGGTTGGTCTTGCTACTGACCCTCCAGTGATGATCCTGACTTAGGAAATAGGGCACAAGGTTTTCTAATCACCAGTGTTCTGGCTCTCCTGATCTTCCAACCAACAAAAATGCAGACACTCTAAATTCCAGACTCTTGATTGACCTGATTTTCCTACCTAAATCACCAGCGCCCGAGGCTCCTGACTCGCCAAATTCGCAAGCACTCCAGTCCATAAATTTGTCTGCACTCATTTACAGTCTGCTGAGAACTGGCACTTTATTTGACCAACACTTGAATATACAGTAACTGCTTGCTACCTTCCCACTACTTTGCTCACGTCATTGGTTGTGTTTTTATGTTGTCATTTGATGCGCCTTGTTTGCGGTTGTGACAAAACAGTTTCTCTTGAAGATCAGCCAACATTTATTTAAAAAATAATCCAACATTTACGTACTTTATTTATCATTTAGTTCACTGAACTACTTCATGTCTAAATATAGAAGAACCTCAGAAGACATTCTCTTCATTTCCTGTTTGGCTGTTGAGAATCTTGGATGTTTTTCTGGTTTATTACTTGACAGGGCCAATATGCTGGAGTGCTAGCACTTTTTTAAACTCCTATTTCAGGACCTTCTGTTCTATACCTTGCTATTGGGGTTCTCATGACAAATGAGTCATTTGTCTGTATTGCCTGTTGAGGCATTAGTCGACGGATTAGTGTCAGATTCCGTTTATATCTGTAATTAATCGAGAGTACACACTCAAATTGCAAAGCCTTGCTCTTATATCAAAGACAGGACCAAGCCTAACCATTAAAACCATTAAAACCATTACACATTTTATGATGGTTTCTATTGTTTTTTTTCTTTGTTTCAGCAGGATTGCCTTTTATTTTTACTGGTTATGATTTATTGTCTTGGTAAAATTTTATGCTTATAGACTTGGCAACTTTTACAAATAAATCTCAATGTTTGTTGCTTTGTTCTTTGTTGCTTTGTCTCTATTTCACATCTAGCATAGCCAATCCACCTACTGGTATGCTTTTTGGGGTTGGGATGAAACCAGGGAAAACATATGAAATACCACACAGACCGTATCTGAGCTCAGGATCAACCCCTGGAGCTGTGAGACACCAATTCTACCCACTGTAACACATGTATATAACACTACTGTATGTATTATAGAGCTGGTACAGTATTTATTTTGCAAGCTGATTTTTAAGTATGTATATTAAAATTTTGGCATACTTAAAATACTAATATGCATACTTACTTTTTAAGTATGCATATAAAATTTGTGTCCATACTTAATTTGTGTACAGCCTTTTAAAAAGCTTACGTACTTTGCATAATTATTGTTTAGTATTTTTACTGATTTGTAGTTTCATATTTCTTTGCTTAAAGATTTCTATGTGTCAGTAAATTAGGTAAAGCTTTCTTAGTAAATTAATCCACAGAGTAAGCTAGTTAAACTTTAGCTGGCTCCTGCAAGTCTGACCAGGATGAATAAATTGGATGAATTAAGTGTTTCAGCATGATTCAGGTGCTCAGACTGACATATAAGGAATAGTAAAAACCTAAGGTTTGATGAATGACTGCAGTGGTGAGTTGGCATAATGGGTAGTGTTAATACTTCATGTTCCAAGGGTTGTTGGTTCAGTGCTGAACTGTGGTCACTTCTGTAGTGTTTCATGGTTCCTCCTGGGCTTGTGTGGTTTTCTAGTTTTCTCCCACCTCTAAAATTCTAGTATGCATGCTTATTTTTTTACGTATGCATATAAACTTTATGTCTATACTTAGTTTGTGTACAACCTTTTTTTTTTTTTTTTTTTTTTAAAGCATACTTATTTAGCATACTTATTGTTTAGTATTTGTACATATTTTTACTGATTTGTACTTTCATTGCACAGTGATTTCTGTCATTGTAAAATAATGTTACAAAGCATTCTACAGTTAAATAAAAGTTAAACTGGAAAATTAAATGGTAGGCTGTAAAAATGCACCTATTTCTGGACATTGCTTTATCTAAATATTCTACATAATGAATAAAAATAATAAACATGACACTTGTAAATAAAACTATTTTATATATTAAATAAAAAATATATATACTATAGTTGTCTTGAATATCTCTACAACTCATAAAAAATATAAATGGGGCATGCATCAACTGAAAGCACACTGTCAGAGTTCAAATTTAAAGTAGCATTTTTGTATTTAGTTACTTCTGTTTCTGAATAAATAAGCATTATGTCATCAAATCACAAATCTGTTTTGATTTGATAGTCAGAAGCTGTACTAAATGAAGAATAAACTAAAAATCACAAAAATGACTCTTTTATATATGCAATTTATTAGATCCTTAAAATAAAAAGACAGCTAAATAGTGAAAAAAACTTAATAATTGTTGGAATTATATGAATGAATGACAATAACTTGCTAATAGTCCATCACCTGAATCTTTATAATTGGCATGGGCCTTCAGTCAGTGTTGTTCACACGGAATTCATTCAGTGTTACCTCAATGAACTTTCTACAATGAAAAGAAAACCCGCTCATTTAAAAAACAGTTAGTTGAGCTGAGCTTCAAACTCTGGTCACAGGCATAGTAAAATTTACATGTTACCGCGACACTAATTTAGCACACAAACAGTGGCCACCTTAAGTACCTGTACTACGAGACTTGATCACGCTCACTTTATATTTTACATAATCTTGTAATTAGAAACTTGATTAAATTAGGATTGTCATAAATTTTGATGAGAAACATAATATTTTTATGTGAACCATTTGACCACACATTCCATTTTTATTGTACTGTGTTCAGCTACAGTATGTTGTTCCATGCGCCACCTGGTGGTTATTGTGTGAAGCACAACAAATGAATTTAAATTCTTAGAACCGTACCTGCAGTATACCACGTGATCACACGTGACGAATCGCGTTATACCGCGTGAAAAAACACGCATTCTTAAAGGACGCATCTGTATGAGCTGGCTAATATATTTTTATACTTTAATGCTGTTAAAAGCTCAATTCGGATTGGGCAGTAGTTCCAGCTGCAAAGTTTACAGTATATTAATGTGGTCATTCAAATACATTACTGTTTCTATAGCAACAATTTACCCAGGGATTTGTATGGATTAAAACCATGCTCAGTACAGACTGCACATGAATCTATGAGGTGGGCTTTTAGTGTCTACATAGTGGGCTTAAAATAATCCCTTTACTCTGTACATACAGATGGGTCCAGAAGTCTGAGACTACTAAATCCACATTCTTTTTGGATTTTATACAACATTTTTCAAGAAAAGTAGAATCTTTTACATTCTACAAGTTCAGAGTTGTTTGGTATTTGGTGCCTCACCTTTTTGCTTTAAGAACAGTGTGCACTTGAGTTGGTATGGACTCCACAAGTTTGTACAAAAATATGATCAATTTTAATTCAATTCCATTCAGTTTTATTTGTATAGTGCTTTTAACGTTTAAAAGTACAACTTTATCCCTGATAAGGAAGTCAGAGGTGATGGTGGCAAGGAAAAACTCCCTGAGATGATATGAGGAAGAAACCTTGAGAGGAACCATACTCAAAAGGGAACCCATCCTCATTTAAATCAAATCCACTGGAGTGTCACTGAACACAGGCTTCAGTAGAGAAAAGATTAGGTATGAGGAAAACCTAACCTTTTGTACAATGCAGTTAACATGGACTATATCACACATTTGCTTTTAAACAGAGATAGTGACATAGTGAATAGTGACCTAGGAATAGTGCAGAATCTTGAATAATAAATATTCAAGATATTGAACATTTACTTTCTTTGTTCTGAAATAAAAAAAAATTCAGTTTGTTTTCTATAAATAGAAAATATTTTTTATTATAAAAATATTTTATATAATCTCCAAGATTTTCAGTGTGGTCTCAGAATTTTGGACCCTACTGTCAGAACTAAAGCCTGTTAATCCCTATATAGTAAATATAAAATAACATTTTCAGAATCATATATAAACATTATGTAGTAATGTTTTAGTCCCTAATTAACAGGTATGAACCAGCGCCTTATAGTGTTATAGTATAGTATAGGAGTTTGAGACTGCAGAACTGCATTCCTATAAACGATTCACGACCTGCGGGCGATTGCGCAATGGCAGGTAATTGCGCTACCAATCATTCTGTCAAGCTAACCCCAATCTAATAGGAAGGTAATTTGGTGCAATACGTTGTCATGGTTTTGTATAATACATGTGCTGATCCGTTAATAGGGACAGTGATGAGATTAACATTTGTTCATATTGCATTACCGCTTTGTATGATGTCCCTTTTATTAAAGGTCAACAGAGGTTAGAGGTAATGCAGTTCTGCTGTTGTAAATATCTTCGATATTGTTTGAGTAGAACAGTATGTGCGCATGCGTGTGTGTGTGTGTGTGTGTGTGTGTGCGCGTGTGTGTGTGTGTTTGTGTGTGTGTGTGTGTGTGTGTTTGTGTGTGGTGGGGGGATTAGAGGGTCAGCTATAGAAAAGAGCTGTGAATGTGGGCCATGTGATTCATGGCTATAATAATTGCACCAATAGCACACACTCTCACTATTTCACACTTTCTGAGATTGAGCTCGCTCCTTTGGGTAGTCAATTTTCGGCAATTGATCAGCTACAAGTTTTTTTCCTCTTTCGATGGTGTGTTTTTTAGTGTAACACATTTTGATAAATCTGACACTTGTATAGGTTGTGATTTGTGCTGTTGTGTTTTCAAGCGTGATTGGTCAGAAGGTTTTGATTAATCTTTTGTAACAGCAGATTTGTGGGGTGTAATTCAGTACATTTCAGTGTAATTTGTGGGGTCTACATGAATGTGCTTGTTCTAATTCTTTATCGTTATCTGGAGTAACAACTTGTACAGTATGTCAGACACACTACACGAACTAAATAAACATATGTACATTTTGATATGGTGAAGTTTTCTGTGAGGAGATTTGGAAGGAGTCTCCAGTGTCAGTGGTTTTTAACAATCAGATATAAAGCTGTAACTTAAAAGTTTTCCGACATGGAAAAGTCATCAGGATGAGGTCTGTGTGCATTCTCAGTGTTTTGTTTTGTTTATTTAAAGAGATTGATGATAAAGTTAAATAAAAATTTTATATCCGGATTTCTGTAAAGCTGCTTTGAGCTGAATTTAATTGTTGAGGAAATGAGTGTGCTACAGTATAACATAAATGATAACAGGGGCTTGTTTTTCAGACATTCCCCAATGTTAAATGTAACTATTAACTATTAAAATAAATCTTTAAAAAATTGTTATTGTTGACATATTTCTGTATTAGGCTATATGAGGAGCACAAATGTGAGATTTTCCTGTTTATTCACCACTAATTGCCTCTCACAAAACTCTTTAAACCATTAAATAGACAGGCTTTCTGTGATTTTGCTTTCCAATCCAGTGACTGTATCTTGCTCCAAAAAAGCTTGTGTCACTGGGTCCAAATGTTTGTTTTCCCATTGGAAGACTTAAGTGTAGAGAGCCAGTCAAATTGCATCCGCAAGATTCTGAAGCTTGTGGCCTGAAAAGTGTGAAACCGATATCAGATGCTCTGTATCTTGTGGGCAGAGCATCTGTGGCTGAGACCAAGACCTATTTAGTCTTGGTTGTTTTATGCATACTGACTATCAGGATTATATCTGGATGGAGATTATCCATGCTTAAAGTGTAAATGCACCCATGACTCTTTTGAACCAGATTTAAATCTGATTGCTGTAATTAGACTTAGCATTGACTGCTAACCAAACTTCCAATGTGGGAAGTTTTGAGGAACAAAATTCGATTTCTCAAAAGACTGGAATCTCCTCTAGCATGTGTTTGTGAAATATCATAAAATGTTGTATATCCATTGGTCAGATAATAAAATAACATTAATTAAGGAATAATATGAAATTTTCTGATAACAAATGCAAAATGCTTTTCATAATAGTTATCTGCAAAGCAGTGCCATCATATCCATCATCTGTGTTCCATCTTGAGTGTTGCATTTAATGTGGAGAACTTCATTTCCACGTCCATGATCTGTCTTTAACCCCAAAGCACTTTTCACCTCCTAGCACTTTTCCCCAGATCCTATTGCACAGGCCTTTTTGTATTTTTCATCTGCCCCCATTAACACTAGGACTTGTAGGTAATGTAGTGTCAAGAGCAATGATTTTGAAGGACAGAGCATGCATGGTTTGAGGCCAAAGTCGAATTCTGACCCGGTTTATTGGAAACACATCTACAGCACTGTGTCACCCAGACCAGCTTTCTTTTCCCCAGTCACACACAAGACCACAAAAGCAAACAACAACAAAAAAAACTTTCTGAAAAAATTTGGCATAAGTGTATATTGCATCATCAATTTACAAACATGTACATCAAATACATCAGCATCATTATAAGAAGAGGGTGAATAGTAATAAATATATTCTTTATTTGTGAAAGTGAGGAGTAAGGCATGGCCCCTCATGAGGAGTAATCATATTCCTCTGCACTTCGGCGACCGAAGTCCATCCAGCCCAGGTAGTCCCGGTCTTTTATCCGGTGGTTATCGCTCAAAGCGCTCGCCTTGCTGTTCGCCATCGAGTTCCGACGAACAGAACCTGAGAGAGAGACCAGAGTGAGAATGAAATGAAATTTAAATTGCATACTTTCATGCAAGACATCACATATTGAAATTTGTATAGCATGATATGTTAAGCCTAGAGTGTAGAGGTGTAATGCAATGCCACTGCCTGTATCTGTATCAGAATTCGTATTTAAACTTGAAGTGGGCGTTTCTTAAAGCAGAAGGTTTAAAAAAAATTTTTTTTTAAAGGGCTGTTTTCTTAATCCTGTTCACGCAATTATTATTTTTGTTTACACCTGCCAGTGATATATTCTTACGAATTTAGTTGGTTATATATTTAAAAAACAAAAACAAACTAGTAGCCTAATTTAACCCACCGCAGCCCTGACCAGGCAGTTACTAAGGATGAATGAATGAATGCTGTAAATGCATTGTTCACATTAACAATCATGCATTTTGTTTGTCCTGCGAGTCCTCTGACCACTCACGCATCCGCATGAAAGTAAAAACCTCCCTTAAGTGTGACTTGCACTTGTTCTACGATTAAAAAACAAAAACCAAATAGTACGTCTCCTATTCATATCTGTATTTAAACATTATCTGTTTATTCTATATAATGTATTCGTATTTTTCCCTACTAGAATGAAACCTAAAATCTTGACACATTTATAACATATATCAGATTTTTGAATGTTGGGTTACCAACATTATTCCTTCATTAGCACATGGCCAAATAGTCTAGAAGATATTAATAGTAAAAAAATTGTGTTATATCTAGTTTGCTTTTTGTCCTTTCTGAATGTGATATAAATATTCTCAAATAATTTCCTAGCAGCTTTTGGATACCACTGGATGCAGGGCTGTATTTTTTGTGTGTTTAAAAAAAAAAAAAAATCCCAATCCTGCCTACTCCTGTTGGTACCTGCCCGTGACCTATTCTAATGAATTTAGTTAGTTCTATTTCCCAAAACCCTGATCAGGATAAAGCATTTACTTAAGCAAAAATAATCCAATGTGTTCCTTTCTATGTAAATACATTACATTATTTACATTTCAAGACATTATTCTTGACATATTCATTGTAAATCTTTCAGAGGTCATAGAGTTCCTTCTTCAAATCAGGTCTGGTGATATCTTGTTGTTTTTTCTTCAAAAAAATATTTTTCTGATTTTGCTTTATCCTTTATGTTTAACTGGTAACTTCTTTGAGTTAATTTTCTTCCATGGCTTGTGAAAACTTTTGCACTCAACTCCATTAATGAGAGTTTTGCTTTGTTAGAAAGGCTCTCGCTTTATAAAGTTTCTCCCTGTCAGTAAATGAGACTTTGACAGAAGGAGAGGCAGACATGGAAGCACGAAGCGTAAGTTTTCGTATTTGTCGGAACTGGTATGACAGATGCATATCTGCTCCAGATGTTCTCTCTCTGATTCATTTCGCCCACATCCAAGAGCTTCTTTTGCATCTCTGGTTTTGTTCAATGCTCGGATGCATTGTTAGAGATGTCTCGGGGTACCTTAAACTTGTACTTTCCTCATTTTGAAGAAAAATCTGCATATTTTTCTTATATTATCCTACATACACAAGGTCTACATTCAATTTCCAGAAATACTGTATGCACTATGTCAACATACTGTATATAAAACACTTTAAATATGTTTTCAATATTCAAATACCTCAATTAAGGTCTTAAAAAACTAATTTCCTTTGTATATGATTTGCAGCTACATCTCAGAATTCCTAAGAGTATAAAATTATATAAATAATAAATAAATCATAGAAATGATTCCTAAAGAGTGTTAACTAAGCCATCTGCATTTAAATGGCATGTTCACTGTGTTTATGAGAAGATTCTTATTAACGTTCCAGTCTTGTACTATCAACTATCCGCTAAGTTGAACACAAGGAAAGACACAAGGTCTATGGCTAATGCTAATACACTGTAATTTTAGCTGTACAGAGTCTTTTCTTAATAATGTACCAACATATCTGAGGGAAATGTTGTTATTCCAGACACTTTTGTCACATTTCCAGTGTCACTGCGCCTTTCCATTGTGTATATACAAGACTTCATGCTAGTACATCAGTGCCTTCAGTCATTAGCTAGCTTATGCTAGGTGTTTTACCCATTTGGATGACGAATGTGTCAGGAATGTAGCATCTCATGTTGAAGGAGAAATATTAGTACATCGTTCCACCATATAACATACAATAAGGAATCATTTATCTGTTTCACATCATAGGTTTCGAGCAAACGATGTAGGCAGACGTAGGCAGAAGCTTTTGACCTTTTTGGGAGTTAAAACGAGCAAACGTCTGACTAATCATTATTAATTAAAGCCTAATTAACCTGAACAGCAGAGAGAGAGTGCTAATTTCAGCTCACGCTGGTTGTGAGGATGGCAAGCGGAAACATTCTTCTCAGTTTTTGCTCCTTTTTTGTCTGAAGGCACCTGCAAAGCTGTCAACTCTCAGCTCCTTAATTGATTCTCACTTGTAGGTTTGGATGAAAGTATCTACCAGAGTGTCTTATAATAAACATGTAAATGTAAAATGTTGGTTCATCTAATAATAATGCAAAAGACAAGTAATTGTATAGTAGTAGTGATCACAAGTTTGGGCTTCGGGCTTAGCCAGAGTTAGCTGGAGCTAGATGGTTAAACTTAGCTTTTATTGACTATGTAGCATTAAATAGTGAGCCATAGATATTTGTCTTTTTAGATATAAAGTCCCCCTGAAAGTATTGGACCAACAAGGCCAGTTCTGTTTTTGCTATCCATTGAAGACATGGCATCTTTTGTTTGAACCCACCCATTTTTTCAAGTGATCAAAAAATACTGGACCATGTGACTGATAGGTGTTCCTTGCTCCCCAGGTGTGCCCTGTTAAATTGATTGTTTAAAGAATTAACAGCTCTGAATATCTACTCTTGGTTTGAGCCCTGGGATTTGCCTGGGAAGACTGCATTTGTTGTTAAAAGGATAAACCATCATGAAGACCAGACAGCTGTCTATGGGAAAAATCTTTTGATCGCAAACCCAAATGTATTCAGTGTATAGCCAAAACAAAAGAACTGGCCTTGCTGGAACTGTATAATTAATGTTTTCGCAATATTACAAGAAAAAGAAACAGAAAACTAAAATAATAATAATAATAATAATAATAATAATAATAATAATAATATAAATGAATTAAATATACAAAACACAAGTCCTTACAATAAATTCATAAAAGTTTGTAGGAGTTTTTTTTTGTTCTAAGTGTAGAAAAGAGCATAATAGTGTGCCTCATATTTTATTTATTTATTTATTTACTTATATATCATTAAAATTATGCTATACTTAATGGAATTTCAATAAACAAAATTTTTGGTATTCCCGGATTATTATTTTTTAAATTCTTGATAAAAACTAATAAAATTGTTTTGGAAATTGTCTAGTGTTATAATTTTTTTGTATACTGTTTCTGTTTACATAACATGCTAAAATGTGAAACTTCAATAGTTCCTAAAGAATTGTGAATAATATTTGTGATATTTTAGTAGGAATGGACGACAACTTGGTTCATTGTCATGGCACAGTGTGTGTTTTGTGTGAGTTTTGGTGAAAGTCACTGAAAATGCTTTTAGGTGTGATACTAATGCAGCAGATGGGAGACTTCTTAACACACACATTTCTAGTCTGCTTCAGTGCAAATTATAGATGTGTGTGAAATTCACACTTCCCACACTTGCACAGTAATTCGCACAGACACACACACACAGGGAAAGTGTGTAGAGATGTGTGTGTGTGTGTGTGTGTGTGTGTGTGGTTGGGCCTATTAGGAGATTAATGCTAACTGGTTTCTTCTAAATGTTGCCTAGCTGTTATGTTTCATCCCACGCTTCATGTCTAAGTGCATTGCACCCACATGCACATAATCGCTCCGTGCACTGCTCACTGTAGTGCCATTCCTCAGAACCACAGCACTAAGCGCTTCACTTAGAAGCCCTGGGGCCACGACGGTACATGTGATGCAACTCAATGTTTACTGTTGTTGACCGTTGCGATGGTATTTATCGGAAGCGCCATGTAGTTCGTGCTCAGCCACGATTATGCTAGCACGCTAAGAAGGAGAAGGAACAAAGGGAATTACGCCCTGGGAGGATTCGCAATTAGACGGCACTGAAGCCCTGAGCTGATATCCTGCTCTCAGGTGCGCACCCAGCTGTTTGAGGTTCCTGTTTAGGCCTGTTCGTGTTACTGTGTTTTCGGGAAACAGCCTGAAGGCTTAACACATGACACCGAAATGCTTTAACAGCTTTCAATTATACTGAAGTTCAGCAAACTATTAGTCGAGGTAATGAAAGACTTCTGAATCCTCTGCTGACAAAAACAAATAAAAATGATTTAATAAAACTGATGTGGCATATGATTAAACATCTGTTAATGTGCCAGGACACAGATAGATACTTGAGATGGCGGAGTGATAGACGATAGACGGAGTGTCACTATAGTATGCTGTATTTTGGTAACTGGGAAAAAAAGTGTTTTTTTTTTCATTTTAAGAAAACATTGATGTAAATTGTTTGTTACTAGAAAATGTAATTTACTAGAAAATGTTTTTTTTTGGTATATGCATTTGGGTCATGTTAATTAATATTAAATTATTCTTAATTAAACTTTAGCTTTAAATTGTTGGTATCATTTACATCACACATACTTTATACATTTATGGAATTTGATGGAATTATATTTTTCAACCTACAAACTTGATGAAAGTCACACTGAAGGACAGTTAACGAAAATTAAAACACTAAATAGATGTAAAAACAGAGAAACAATCAAATTAATTAATTAAAAAAAAAAAAATCAAAGCACAATGGGCTTTATTGTTGAGAAATATGGTATAGATCCCCCCCCTGAATTTTTTAGTAATTCAGTCATTATATGCACACACACACACACACACACACACACACACACACACACACACACACAAAACACATTCAAAATTCTCTAGCTTTGAAATGAACTCTAAATCATACTTTCAGTCTTATGGTGTGTGTGTGTGTGTATGTGTGTGTGTGTGACACTACACAAATTTATCACATGCAAAATAACAAACACAAAAGCTGTCTCTCTTCCTTGTACCTGCAGAGGGATCACAGGTGTAATGGTGATATTCTGAAAGGTCGAGCAAAGCAGCAGTGTGTGTGTGTGTGTGTGTGTGTTGCATGTTGTGATGTATGGTATAGCCGATTCTCAGTATACTATCAGTTGTTGAATAATGCAACCTCATTTTTCAGTGTGTTCGGCAGCTGGACATTTTTACTGTCTCGCTTTAAGCTAAATTGCGCCGTTGCCCTGGGATACGACTGCACTGGTCTTTGAATATCAAATAAATTAACTGAGGAACTTCATCACACAGAGTAAAAGATAATTAAGAAAAGATCTGGAATAATTGTTTATTTTTAAATCAGTCTTTTAAAAGTGTTTTTTCGTTACTAAGACATAAAACTATTTTGTGCATTTCTTCTCTCTCTCTCTCTCTCTCTCTCTCTCTCTCTCTCTCTCCCTCATACTCTTGTCCCTCTCCTTAATTCATAAAAAGAATGAGTAGAATAAAAAGGTTTGAAAAGGAAAACACAGATTTAAAAAAAAAAAAAAAACCAAATAAAAAGAAATCAGAAAAATGAAAAACATGTCATTCAAATCTAGATAAAACTAATAAAAATATATGTATAATTGAGAATCAGTATAAAATCAACAAAATTCAAAAAGCAACAAAAGCTTCACAAAATGAATTAATCGTCTTATAACTTCAACATATTTGGGTAGAAAAATACAAATAAAAGCTGTTAATAAAGAAAAAAAAAACCAAGTAACAAATAATTAACAAATAAAAGCTATCTCTCTCCATCTCTCTCTCTCTCTCTCTCTTTCTGCCCATCTTTCTCTTTCTCCATCTCTCGCTCTCTCTGTCTGTTTTTGTCTTTCTCTCACTTTCTCTGTCCCTCTCTCGGTCTCTCTCTCTCTCAGATCTCTTTCTGTCTTTCTCTCGGTTTCTCTGTCCCTCTCTCTGTATTGTCCTGTCTCTGTATGTTTCTCTATCTTACTCTCTCTCTTTCTCTTCCTCTATCTCTGTTTGTTTCAGTCTCTCTCTCTCTCCCTCTCTCTCTCTACCTTGAAACAATTTTAATTGCAGGTAGCAGTACATACTTGTTAGTTTAACCCTAGTGATAGGGTCACAGTTTGTGTGTGTGTGTGTGTGTGTGTGTGTGTTTCTCACCTTTCCTGGAGATAAGTCTGGCCAGCAGCTCGTTGAGGTTGGCGCGGGGGTTGGCGTCGTGTCCCGCGCTCACGCTGGAGTCCATCTGCGAGGGCAGAGCATCGTTCTCTTCCTGCGCTGGAGAGGAGCGGGTGCGAGCCGCAAAGGTGACTGAGAGGGCGGCCAGAAGCACGCACACACACACACCGCAGTTCATCCTGTGTGTATGTGTGTGTGGGTGTGTTTATGTATGTGTGTGTGGAATTAGAGAGACAAAAAGAGAACAATTGTAAGTACAAGCTCTTCTACTTACTGCATGTTATCTCCAATTGAAGTATTGGCGTATTTAGTAATGAACTTGAGCAAATGAGATAGACAGATAGATAGACAGATAGATAGAGAGATAGATAGATAGCTGGATAGAGTCATGAAAATAATTTATTGCATGATAAGTAAAAAAATAAGAAAATAAAATCTGATAAAATAAAAAGGAGGTAAAATAGGAAGTAAAAAAACAACTAAAATAAAACTTAATCAAAAGTTGTCTGTAAAATAAAAAAAAATACTCATTCTCTATTTATACAAATACTAATTTAAAAAGTATCACTAAAATGTGTAAAACATCTGCAAAATAAACAAGTAAGAAATAAAGTAATTGTAAAGTAAAAACATTAATCATTAAAAAAAGATTAATTAAAAAAGTCAAATCTATCTATCATTATTGCTGTAGGCGGTTTGTTTTAAATAAGGCTTCATATCAATTTCAGCCAAAATCATGACTTTTGAGCAAGTTAGCACATTATAGATATGAAATATTTCCCATCAACCATATAGTATTTGCATAATATATGTAATATAGATAGATAGATAGATAGAGAGGCATGCAGACAGTTAAAGGATTTTACCTTTCCTTGTTGAGGAGCGTGTCCTGCTTGTATGAGAGTGAAAGCAGTTGTTCTCAAGAAGAAAAGCGAGAGGCATTTATAAAGCCTACCAGCTGTGACGTAATCACACACTCACACACACTCACACACACACACACACACACACACACACACAGTTGCTCTATTGCTGTTCTCCCTCTGTACGTCAGCACATGTAAATAACTGCGAGAATAATAATAAAAAAAAGTTTGCCCAGTGAAAATGGCAAACTTGAACTCCTCCAATAATTCTCTGTATAATCAGTGATATGCTTTACAAGCGCAGTATAACAGAGGGAGAGGGTCGGCACATGTGTTTTGATCACTGGGTAAATTTATGCATGTCTATAAACCACTTTTATCTCTCCCTTAAGGACTTCTTCTTTCCAGTATTTACATCCATCCATCCATCCATCCATTTTCCATACCGCTTATACTACACAGGGTCACGGGGATCACTGGGTTTCAACCCATCCCAGGACACAATCACACACACACACTCACACACTATGGACAACTTCGACATGCCAATCAGCCTACAGCGCATGTCTTCGGACTAGAGGAGGAAACCGGAGTACCCAGAGGAAACCCCCGAAGCACGGGGAGAACATGCAAACTCTGCATACGCAGGGCGGAGGCAGGATTCCAAGCCCCAGCCCCAGACGTGCGAGGCAAACGAATTATTCTGCAATATATATGTATTAGATCAGTGTGTCCTGGGATATTAAGTAGTTAGGTTGAATTCTCTATTCTGATTGGTCAGAATGTTGTAATTTCCTATAACAGCAGCTCTGAAAGTAGTTTTTCCCCAAGGTTTACTTAAATATTTACGTATTGTTGTAATACATAGAGGCACAGTGGTGTAGTGGTTAGCACGTTTGCCTCACACTTCCAGGGTTGAGGGTTAATTTCCTGCCGCCCCCTGTGTGCGGAGCTTGCATGTTTTCCCCGTTCAGGGGTTTCCTCTGGGTAGTCTGACAGTCCAAAGACATGCATTGTAGGCTGATTGGCCTGTAAAAAAAAGTGTCCGCAGTGTGTGATTGTGCCCTGCGATGGACTGGCACCCCGTCCATGGTGTCCTCCACCCTGTGCCCCATGGCCCGTGGGATAGGCTCCAGGTTCCCCGCAACGCAGTAAGGATAAGTGCTACATAAGATGGATGGATGTTGAAATACATTATCGTTTCTATGGTAACACAGACTGTTACCATAGAAACCATAGAAAGACAGGGACTTGCACAACAGACATGCCACATAAACGCATTAATAGCCCAGGTGTAATTGTTGATATGGTGAAGTTCTCTATGAGGAGATGTTTATTTAACATTTCTGGAAGGAGTCTCCAGTGTCAGTGCTGAGATGATGTTGTAAATTAAAAAAAAAAAAAAAAGTTTTCTGACGTTTATGTGTCATGGTTTCCCTGTAACATCACTTGTTTTGCGATTTTCTGTTGTATGAACTTCAAGAGAAAATAAAAAGATAAGCTGGTGAGGGAATGACTGTTTATAGCTGCTAGAATGTAATTGCTAACTTGTTTGACGGATGTTCCACAACATTAAACATTATAACTCGTCCATAAGGATGATCAGCTGTTCAACAAATATGAATCTTTATAAAGTCCTCATTCATAATACCATACAGTTAAATTCTGTTGAAATACTAATGATCTCTTTTGAGTGACCAATAATTGTTTTGTTAACTGTTTTATTGATTTGCTGGCCTTTCTAGATGTTGCGGAATCGTGGAACAACGTATGCACTGTTCAACCTCACTGTGCCACATTTAGGTCCAAAGACTTCCATAGAGTATAGTGGTGAAAAATGGGAACTGCAACAAGTGCTAATAGAGGTTAATTAGGGCAGGAATCATGCTACCCCATGCTTGGAATGAGGTGCAGCTGACAGGACGGTTTATAGTTTGCTATAGGGTTGCTAGTTTAAAATACATTGTGGTTGTCAGGATTTTGTATTATAGCATATAATCAGAATGAAATTTCCTCAAAAAGTGCCGATAGTTAGCGCATGTATGATGTACAGAAATATTTCTATTATAAGATCTTCAAAACTGTATTGAAAAGATTGGGAGAGAAATTATCTATGATCTACATCTGTACGAAATAGATTTTATATATATATATATATTATTAAATACGCCATTGTAACTGACTCACTCGTGCATGTTCATTATAAATTATACATTAATAATCTATGGAACATCGATGCTGTGCTTTAGCAGGCACCATAAAGCTGTTTGTGTGTTTATGATTTCAGAGAAGGTGCCTATATTTGTGCATGTGCCATACTTCCTCACATTGGTGACGTGGGATGAGCCATTAGATAGGAAATGAGTTCAAAACCCTCCTCCTACACCCCTAGTGACACTTCCTGTTTGGAACTAATGGACCAACCAATCGATTGCTAATTGTCCTCTTGTGAATGCGTTAGGATGCTCAGTTCGTTTAGATATTTTTATATTGGACTGACAACTTAATTACACTGAGTAATAACAGCGTTGGGCATGGAGATCATAGAAAGGGTTCAGTAAAGTCTAAGCCTTTGTGTATATTACCAGATGAAACTTTATTTCTATTTCTTTATTACTATTTATTAATAACTATTAGTAGTATTAGTACTAGTAACATGAATAGATTTAAGATTAGATTAAGGTTGGCTCAACTGACGTTATGTAACATTATTTAACATGAACTTGAACAGCATTAATGCACCATCATTAACATTGGAGTTAAATAAATAAATACATAAATAAACTCAATAAGCCAAATTATCAAACTAATGTTTATCTTACTGTTGTTAATTAACTCATTAAATGACATTGTTAAGGGAACCTTATTCTAAGACAGTACCTTTTTGAATTAATTTAATAAAGAATAATGGAATCTAGCTGTAACAAAAATTGCATTAGTTTCTCATAATCAAGGCTATTGGGAGTGGAAAATTACAAAAAAAAAACGAGAAGAAGTCGTCATTTTTACATGTTTGAGAACTGGCAATATAAAATTGGAATCTATATGAATAGTTTATTCACACTTTATTTCTTTCATTTTTTGGGGGGTGAAGTTTTCTGTGAGGAGATGCAGAAATATATGGAAGGAGCCTCCATTTCCACGCTTTGTAACAGTCAGAGATAAAGCTGTTCTTTTAAGTTTTCCAACCAGGGAAAGTCTAAAGATGCAGGACTATGTGGTTTCTCTGTAAAATGACAAGGTGCATTTTTGTCTGAACTTTAAAAGAGAGAAAAATAAAGAGAGGCTGGTGCTGCTATAACACAAGTGAGAACAGGAACTAACTTGTTTTGTGGACGTTCAGCAGCATTATTATTCATCACTGGCAAATTCCTCTGGTATAAGAGGAATAAACATTTCAAAATGTGGAGTTACGGAAAAATAATCAAATTCCAGGTGTTAACAGTAACACTGCTTCACATAGGGCTGCATCTCACCACACCCTCACTGATTATATTCCTTTAAAAACACAACCCATTGTGTTTTATTCCTTACATAAGCTTTAGTCAGTGCAGGTATATTTAGTTATTTAAACAAATGTCAGTTAATACATCTTACACTGTTACTTTTTTACATTTGCTTATTGTTTATTAATGATACGTAACCATTTAACATTTGCTAGTGCTCAATTATACAGTAAATAATGTTAGTTATGGGAACCTTAATGCTTCTCATAATCAAGAAATATATAAGAAAATAGTACTACTACTACTACTACTAATAATAATAATAAGAGGAAGAATAGTAATAATAATAATAAGAGGAAGAATAAATGTATTGGTAGTGGAATCAGAAGTTTGGAAAGTACCATAAGTCATTTGAAAATGGAAAGAAATAGAAAAGCCTCTCTCTTGCAGTCTCTTTTGGTTATCGGGGGTAGCATTTGCTTGGACAGTGTGAGAACACTTGCGTGGGAGGTGCAGTGGGGCGTGAGAATTGATTGGCTGGCGCGTGGGAGGTGTTGGTGTGATTGCGCTCCCTTTTTTTTCCAGGTACATGTTAGAATCTCCTGTTGCATGTTTTCGGTCTGCCGTAACAGGCCATGTTCAGAAACCTTACCTCTCGGTTGGCTAACGGGTCACAGCACTGATGCTGGAATGTCACACATGCATGATTGACATCCTTGATCTTATGGAGCTAAGCTGGTTGTGGCAGCTGGACATGGTTTTCTAAAGACTTGGGTTCCATTAAGCTGATTTGGTTCCATGCGACGATGCCGTTGGTTTGAGAGCAATCTCGCCGATGTTTTACACCTGAGAAGACATGAAAAGCCAGTGAATAATGATTTATGGGTCGTTCAGCTTAGTGTCAGCTTAGTGAATGGTGGTGATAAGACAGGAATGATAGCATGCAGTAGAATTTTTCCTTTGGGTGGTAATTTCCTTGCATGCTTGCTTTGGAAGCAGTGGCCTGCGGTTACAAGCTTGAGCTGGAGCAATGCCTCGCCTCAGTGGTGCCTGGAAGCCACAGGTGTTGCTGTGTAAACATGAGATCTACCAATAGTTAGGAGTAACAGAAAAACACATACACAGGCAGTGTAAAGAACCCAAAACTTCAAGAGTTTCTTAGGTTTTATTAGAGTTTATAACCCTAAACTGTTGACTTCTCAATTCTGATTGGTCAGAAGGTACTGATTAATTTTCTACCTGGCTGCAAATCATGGGTTTATACTGTTTCACTCTTTCTAACATGTTATCGTTTCTATGGTGACAACAAATTTACATTGACTGTTATGGTAGATGCTTTTTTATTGTAGACGCTATAGTCACATAAACTAAATCTAATAATAAAAAAAGAAAAATGTACAGTGAAGTTTTGTCATTTATGGAAATCTCGATTTGTCATAGTTACTATAAATTTGACAAATAGAGACAAGTCCGAGCCTTGTTTTCATGTCTAGTTTCTGTTTTTGGTGAACCATGCCTGTTTATTTTTTAATTAATTTCAAAATATCTGCCTGAGTTTTGACCCTTGCTATGGACACTGACAATACATCATGAATTCACCACATATTCCACTTTGCTACTAGGATTTTAGATTTAGAGCTTGAAAGTAAAGTTT
Organism: Stegophilus panzeri; assembly: GCA_024331685.1. Classification (NCBI taxonomy): domain Eukaryota; kingdom Metazoa; phylum Chordata; class Actinopteri; order Siluriformes; family Trichomycteridae; genus Stegophilus; species Stegophilus panzeri. The sequence continues at coordinate 21,344,625 of JANDJT010000102.1, forward strand.
CGGAAGTAAAATGAGTACTTCATACAGTTTGTACCCTTTCAGGTGAGTGTCCCTGGGCCTTAAGATCCAGTGTGTGGGAGTTTTGCTCTTAAATAGAGAATATATTGAATCTTGATTTCGTTGTGTAATAGGAATGCAACCAAATACAAATAAATTATTCAGAATAAACAGATATTGTCTTCTAAACAGATAGAAATAGGAACGGTGCATGCCAGAAAATTTCACATAGAGTTCATCAGAGCTGGGATCCCATGGGACACATACACGTAAGGTTTTTTGAGTGGGAGGTTTCTACATTCATGCGGGCAAGCGAGTGGTTAGATATGAAACCTACGGGTGTGTGTGAGCTTGCCAGAAATATATACCTACTTTTCCAGCATTTTCCATAATGATAGGGTTCATTAAAAATAATAGAATACTAACTAGCTGCAGCTTTGTAGTAGATTCTGATAGTGTGTCTGAAACCGTTCCAGATCTTTCTGGAATGTAATAAACCCCAAAACTGATGTAAATCTGATCAAATATTCTTAGGTGGCTATTTTTGTCAATGTTTAACACTGTCATCCTCACTAAACTGATAACCAAGCTCAATTATCTGTTCATCAACACTTCCATAAGCAGTTGGATTCTGGACTTCCTAACCATTAGACCAATAGTCTGTTAGATTGCGCAATCACATGTCCTCTACCCTCATCTTGAACATTGGCATCCCACAGGGTTGTGTGCTGGGTCTGCTGCACCTCTCCCTGTTTACCTGTGACTGTGTGCCTCTGCATAACTCCAACATTATCATCAAGTATTCAGATGATAGCACAGTGCTAAGTCACATCAGCAACAATGATGAGTCGACCTATAGGGAGGAGATCCAAAGCCTTGCAGCATGGTGTTCCACCCACAATCTCACTTTAAACATCAAGAAGACCAAAGAGCTCATTGTGGACTTCTGGAAATCTAAAAGCAGAAGACACTCTCCCATTTACACCAATGGGACTGAAGTAGAGCATGTCTCCAGCTTCAAGTTCCTGGGTGTCCACATCTCTGAAGATCTGTCCTGGCACCATAATACTTCAATTAGACTGAAGAGGAGACTGAAGAAAGTTCATCTGTCTCCCCAGATCTTAACAAGTTACTATTGCTGCACCATTGAGAGCATCCTGACCAACTCCATCAGAGTATGGTATGGCAGTTCCACGGTGTCTGAAAGGAAAGTACTGCAAAGGGTGGTCAAAACCACCCAACACATCAATAGTGCCCAACTTCCATTGAACACTTGAACACTTCAGCACAATAGATATCTGCATAGAGCATACAACATAATCAGGGACTCCTCCTATCCCAGTCATAATCTGTTCAACCTCCTTCCATCCAAGAGTAGATACACTAACATTCGTACCAGAACCAGGAGGCTCAGGACCAGCTTCTTCCCCATAACCCATAATCATCCTGAGGCACTATTCTGTACTGTATATTTTATATTATCCATATACAGTGTTCTCAACTAATATTGGCACCCATGGTAAATATGAGCAAATATAGCTGTGAAAATTTTTCTTTATTTTTTAACCATTTGATCTTTTGTTAAAAAAAAAAAAAAAAAAAAAAAAAAAAACATAAAAATACTCTGCTCTCATGGATATCAAACAACTGCAAACAACTGTGTGCAACAATTATTGACACTTTTTAGTCAACACTTTGTGCTACCTCACTTTGCCAAGGGAGCTCTAACAGCTCTAAGTCTTCATATAATGCCTGATGAGGTTGGAGAATACATGGTAAGGGACTGAGACCATTCCTCCATACAGAATTTCTCCAGATCCTTCAAATGCGGGGATATAT
>JANDJT010000102.1:21349595-21367212 GCA_024331685.1 Stegophilus panzeri
TATATATATATGAGATACAATGATACAACCTCAGATGCAAAAAAATAAATAAAAATGCATTTGACCCATATGCATTAGTCAGCAGACATAATAGCCTAGTCTTAAATCTTACACTACACTACTACTCTTTAGCAGTAGATGCTTTTAAGGAAGCCCTTCATTCTCAGTTGCTATCTGTCATTCTATCTTCAAACAAACCGTCAGACAGATTGAGTGGGTTCACTCTAGGGACAATTACTGCATTTGGGTCAGTATTAGCAGCAATTGTCTATATAGGTGAGGTGTAATTCTTCTGTGAGTACATTAAGTGCTGCTTACAGTATCTCATTTGAAAAAGAGTTTTCTTTGGCTATGTGCAACAACTAAGACAAGTTTTGGAGGAAGGCCACAGGTCAAAGGTAACAGTCTATAGCTTCGGGGAAAAAAGATTAAATCTGCCATTAACTGAAATCATATTAAAAGTAATTGCGAATGACCTTTGGCGAGATCATGTGCAAAGAAAATTGGCAAAAAAGAAATCGTTGCTAAATTTTGCCTCATGCAGATGTGTAATTAGAGGTATGATTAAACTTAGGATATGATGGTTAATTATCACATTTTAGCCCACAGAAGTCAAATCCCTAGAAAAATACCATCCACTATCCACTAAGGCTGAATGTTAACCTCAGGCAGAGAAAAAGGCTCTCGATTTGAGCAGGTTGTTCGGCGAATGATAAATTGTTCAGAGAAGAAAAAGAAAATGAAAGAAGTAAACCACTGAGTGAAAGTGACGAGGGTTAACGCCACCCGTATTGCCTTGGGTCTCAGAATGACAGGCCATACACCTTAACTTGGGTAAACAACGTAAATAATTCAGACTGGTATTAACGTGTGTGAATGTGTGTGACACTGCTATACTGGGAAATTAATCGCATCGCTCTCTAGGTGTTCGTAAAACCAAGGAGAGAGGTGACTCAAAGCAGGATTTCTCACTACCTGGAAGAGCTGAAGCATAAATGGTGTGTCAAATCGAAGCATAAATGGTATACAGTATATATTCACAAATTAGGGATGCAACCAAATAGAAATAGATTACAACAGATAATGTGTCTTAAACAGATGCAAAAATAGATACACATTTTTTCATACATCCTTAGTACCTGCCTAATCAGGGCCACTGTGGTTTAATTTTGCTACTAGTTTGTTTATATTTTGGGAAATAAAACATTATGTTCATTAGAACATATCACAGGAGTGTAAAAACAAAAACGGTAATGATATGAGGAGAATAGTCATGAATAGAGATACAGATATTTGGAGCTCCAAACAGGATGACTTCCTGTTTTAAATTTTTTTTAATCTGATATTACATGTTGATCTGCAAGGCAAGGCAGGATTTTTCATTAACCGTTCCCTTTGCACAATAGCAGTACAATTGTTGAGGCAACATTCCTGCTGGTTCTTGATTACAGGCATGTGATTTATAGACAAGCTTTGGTTACTGCCCTGAAGCCTCTGGATCCAGTTTGTTATCAAACTTGCTGTTGATCAAACTTGTTGTCAAGACTGTAGTACATCTCATGTCTCATTTTTTTTACTGCTGTTTTTGCTTGCATCATTTTACGGGATATGTAAATGTGTTCCACTAAATCTGACTGTATATTGCCTTTATGCCAAGAACTGGTAGTGGAGGCGGAGTGCAGGCAGTTTATTTTTAAACACATGACAACAAATGACAAAAGCTAGACAGTAGAACATGCAAAGACCAGTCATGCATCCCAGTTGGCATAGTATCGATACTAAATAGTATCCGAGATGAGAATTAGAGTGGCCTGCTGAAAGTATCCTAAGGTCTACTATTTCCGGTAGGTTTTTGAAGTGTGGATCTGTGGACACTTTTTCAGCGAATATTGCCCATGACTCCTTGCATGAGGGAAGTGGAGTTTTATGATGGTTTGCTTCACCGAATTCAAGAATGCATTTTAGAGAGCTGTAAATGTTATACAACATGTTAGTATGTCCCAGTACTTGCATACTATTTTAATACACCCTCAAAAGTATGTACTTTTTCTTCACAAAAAGAGTACATACTTTTAGTACATAGTACAAGTAGGCAAGCACAGGGCAGGGCTTAAATACGGTGCTCATTAAGCTTAAACGCGAATCAGGTGCAAACAGTCATATGACGTGGTCAGGTGATGTGCACGGTCTGATGGAATTTCTAATTCTACACTGTATTCAGAGCTACCACGACACTTTATTTTATTATTATTTTAAAAAACAAATCATTTTACTGTGCTTATTTAATGGTCTTGTTTTACTTGTTTCAAGTCACTTTCTTTTCATTTTCAATTATTTATAAGAGTTTTACCTCACAGTGTTGTTAAATGCTCAATTCCAAATAGTTAGTTGTTGATATGGTGTAGTTATCTATGAGGAAATGTTTATTTACGATTTATAGAATTTTGGTTTTCTGACATAGGAAAGTCTTTTTTTTATTTTTTATTATAGAATCATGACAGTCTGTGTGGGTGGTAATACCTATTAATAACTATTATCATATGAACAAATATTAATTATCCTCTTGCATCCCATTGCATACCTCACGTCATCACTCTTAAATCCTGTCAATTAAAATAATATTGAATCATGCGAACTGTTCCCTCATTTATTATCAGCTCTTCTGCATAAGAGATACTTTAAACTAACGAGTAGTAGCCCGGAGTTAACGACAGATCACGACTACACTTTTTTTCCTGAGTTGTCTGTGTGAGTTCTGTATTTTCAAGATGATTGGTCATTACATGCCTCAAACTCGAGCTGCACTCTCATCTCCGACTGGATATTTGCAATCCGACGAGGACGCCAAAGCATCACAGAAAAAAAAGCTGCCATAATTATCTTTGTACAAGGCAGTGTAGGGGAGGCGGTGGCTCATTGTGCTGCATTTATGAGATGCCGGAGCCAATGGCACTTCATGCAAAATGAATCTGGCCTGGAGAGGCACCTGGGTAAAGCTGAAAGACGCACCTGTCATCCCTCCCCACTTCTACGTCTTCCATATCTCCATAACAGAGAGGAAGATTTAGAGAAAATAGACTGGGAATTATCCTTGCTGTTCCGCAGTAAAGCTGTTTACAGACGATGTTTTTGAAAAGGCAGACCCAGACCATTAAAAAAAAGTTTAAAAGTATGAACTGGAGGGTTTCACAGTGGTTGATCCTTGGGTGACCATTTACTTGGTTCCACCACCCTGTTCGATTTTGGTGCATTTTGAAAGATAGACTTTAAATACATGGCTTGGCTTCACTTGATATGTACATGTATTTGCAGAATTTTAGAGTTGACTATTCTTTTGCAGTTTCTTTCTCTGTCTCTCATCTATCTGCAGTATATGAATGAATAAATATGTAATTTTCTTTTAAATATCTGAAACAGCTGTATTAAAGATCGCAGTAAAGTTGTTCAGAATGAGATTGTGAATACACAAATGTAAAGTAGGAACTGATGGGCACTCTATCTGCCATCTTCTGCATACATGAGTTCATAGACACCTGTGTTATTAGTGTTCCATTGACTCCTGGGAGTCAAGAGAACGCTCATCATCAGGATCTGAACTTGCGATTTCCTGTCAAATGGGCGAACGCTTTGCTGTTGCACCACTCAGGAGCCCTAGGCTACTATATTAATGAATAAATAAATATCTGTGTATCAAGTCACTATTAAAACATGTACTAATTCTTAAAATGCACTCATGTGAGAACCTGAGGGCACAGTTGAAATCAGTTGATTCTGGAACTCAAAGTGCACAGCATGGAAGCGAATGTACAATACGAGACCTTACAGCTTTCAGTTGGCTTCATATTATCGAACATAAAGTACAATTAAGCTACTTTTCTTTACCATCTGCTGGGCTGTTCTTCTCTCTCATCGTATATAAGTATACATGTTTTTAAAGTAGAACTTGGAGGATTTTATGTTGGCTGGTCTGTTATTCGATTATAAGTGAATGCCTCTGCTTTATTCATCGAATGTCATTGATAGGGAATGATGGTATTTTGTGAACTGAGAATTAAATCACATTGCACAACCCTCAGCTGATTCTGGGCTGTTCCGCTACAAATGGGTGGTGGTGGCTTTGGTGTCTATGCTGGGAACACTGGGCATGAGACAGGGATACACCTTGGATGGGAGCCACCAATCCACTGGCAGGTTCTTTGGAGGTGGGTGAATACTGGAGAACCCAAATAAATCCCAAACCTACATGAGGATAACATCTGAAATGCCACACTGACAGACTAACCTGAGCTTAGGATGGAAGAGATTGTGTTTCTAAATATAACTATACATTTAGTGCATTTAAATTATGTAAATACATGGTTTTATTAACTGGAAAAATTGTAGATTTCTGGGACTGTTTTAAATGTAACTTTCTGGGAGTACACAGATTTTCCCCCATTTGCTTTTCCTTTGGATTGGATGCTGTTTCGTCTATCCTAATTAAAATGGTTATCTGGGGATCTCTGTTGAGGCCGGTGTTCTTGGAGTTACAGCAATCCATAATATTGATTGGAGCTAGAGGAAAACAAAAGACATGAGACAAGGTGCTTTGCATGATGCCAGCAGCAGCAGGATGTGTGTGTGTGTGTGTGTGTCTCTGTGTATGTGTATATGGAAGCGCAGCTGTTTGATTGTGTTTGCTGGAAAAGCAGTCAGTGAAACTTTGATTGTGTCAAGTGCCGTCCTTACCTTTCCTGGCAGGGCTTTCTCGACATCAGTATATGGATGTTGTCCAAAAACACAATTACTCTGTCACCCTGATAAATTAAACTATTTCTCGACCTGGCAAGCTGCACATTGTTGTATTTTTGCTACAAACTAAACAACAAACAGTTGTTTAATTGCCTTTGTGAGAGAGGTTTTTGACTCAGTAACAATGGACATCTGCCCTTTAAAAAGATTTAGAATCACAAAAGTGCATACAGAAATCTGTTTCTAGAAAGAACGTCATCAGGATTAATTCCATGGCAACAACCTGATGGAAGTCCTAAGTAGAGATCTGAAGACTGATGAGCAAAAGAATCATGTTAGCAAAGATAACTAACTCTTGGCCCTCTAATAATAGTTTAACTTTTTGTTGAGGAAAATTCTGTAGTTTTTCTTTTTTTTAAATTGGGTTTTTGGAGGTACTGAGTCATTAGCTAAGCACCTAAAAAGCTGTAAAGAAAATATGCCATCAACATTACATAGTGGCTGTACAAAGTCAAGAAATCCAATTTGCTGCTTTGTCAGCACACAAAGTAATTGTTCACAAGTTCACAACTACCACTGGTTTCACTTTGTGAATAGGTTACGTTTAATGCAGACAGGTAAAGCTTCACTACAAGCTCCATCATGAAAACAGCATGACTATATCAGTGCTACTTCCTTAATGAATGTTGCTTTTTCTAATAACAATCAATCATTTATTTTTCATTCGTCTTCAGTAATTGCTTTGATGGTCAGAGTCTCAGTGGATCTAAAGCCTATACCAGGGACACTGGGTGAGAGCCAGGAATATCTTGGATGGAAGCCAGTCCATTGCAGCACACCAGACACACACATGGGAGCTAAGCTCACCACTCAGACTTTCCTGTGACATGTGAGAAGACGATCCAGCAGAAATCTCATGACGACATCTCTCAGTTTTCATCAGTTTCTACTACTGATGATCCCAGTTCAGTCATGGTCAAATCCTCTCCCTTCTCATCACACAACTCATCAAATATAATGGAGATTCTTCAGGGTTGCTCAAGGTTTCCTACTAGAGTGTGTCATGTACCTATCTTCTCAAGAGATCCAGTCAGACAAAGACAAGTTAGCTCAGCTTATTTTGCTACTAACTGCAAGAGCACTAATCCAATCTGTAGATTTGTTTTGCAATGTATTCCATGACCCTATCAATGACAGTGAAGCAGTAGAGTGTCTCATGACCCTTAGAACTTTGCAAAATTTTGAAGCAGATGGAACGAGCCTCCTCTCATTGCCACTTTTCACCAGGGTAAATAAGAGATGTTGTCAAAGAATTGGCTTGAAAGGCACTAGATGATTTGTCACTAGACGCTTTCAGTGTCTTTGACATTCATCTGTATAAGCTCCTCAAATAAAGGAGAGCTCAGAGTAACAGAAATATGCTCCTTGATCTACTTGAACTCATTAACACAGCATGGCACAGGGGAAAAAGATGGCGCCGTTGGGTGTGGCTTGCCGTCGGACTCGTGGTTTAGTACCTAGTTTGTTTGTTTTACTTTGTTTTATTTAACACAGTGTGCTTCGTCCATATTGTTCTATGACAAATCAAATCTTTTAAGCTTGCAAACCAGCACAAACGATCAGCTGTATCAAGCGCGAAATGGCTCATATCACTCACCTCCTCCTTTTCTGATGTCAATACCTGGTTACCTGTGTCGCTGGCTGTGTTCCCTACCAGTGAGGAAGAGTAGGAAAAAATGCGGGAGACGGGGTGGCCTTGCCGTCAAGCTAAAGCACTACCTGGCTCAACAACGTGAGTCTTGGCCTTCTCTGGGTCTCCATGTGAAGGGCTTGGACGGTGATTACTTCATTTGCTGGCACTCTCTGGATCTAGTATGTGAATTGAATATTTTACTGACTCCGGCTGTGGCTGCTCCGCTCCCTGTATACGGCTCACCCCATGTCCACTGTGGAGGAGTATGTTCGAGCCATCTTTGTACACTATCTCAGTTACGGCATTTTGAAGACTCGGCTAAGGATGGTGCTGCTTAATGCGAGAGCAGTGGTAACAAAGACTTTTATTATTAATGACTTTTTCTCTTCACGGGAGTTAGATTTTTTATTCATTACTGAAACTTGGCTTACTACTGGGGATTTAAATCTGTTCTCTTAACTTTTACCACCAAATTGTCTGTTTTTTAATTCACCTCGTACAACTGGCCGTGGTGGGGGATGGTCTCTATTTTTAAAGATCATTTTTCTTGTCGCCGATCTATTTTTAATGACTATAGGAGTTTTGAGCTGCAGCTGTTTACATTGGATCTGAATGGCCCACTCTTGGTTGCTCTGATATACCGCTCCCCTAAGCACAACACAGACTTTTTAAATGAGTTTGCAGACGTCTTTGGGGAATTTACACCAAAATATGATAAACCGTTAATTCTTGGAGATTTAATGTTCATGTGTGCTGCACAGTGGACTCATTAGTCAAAGAATTTATTACCCTGATTAATGCATTTGATCTAGAACATTATGTGAATGTCCCTACTCATTAGCTTGGACATACACTTGACCTTGTGTTATCATATGGCATTTCTCCTTAAGATTTTGAGGTATTTGATAATGGGTTTTCTGACCATAAATCTGTCATGTTTTCTGTTCCCTGGGTATCTAATACTTCTAAAGTCACTAAATATGTGTGTCAACCTCGATTAATTACCTAAACCACTAGTAAAGCTTTTTCATTAGCTTTCTGTGATGCTATTCAATCAGCGGATGTCAGTCAATGTGATCTGAGTGCAGAGGAGCTTTTATTTAGGCTCAATTCCATCTGTGTGAATGTCTTAGACTCAATGGCTCCTGTAAAGACTTTAAAACCTATATCTGCGCCCTGGATTGATGACAACGTACGCTCTTTGAGGCAGCTCTGTAGAAGTGTCGAGGGTAAGTGGAAAAAGGACAGGCTCCAGATTTCCTTTGAAATACTTTATCATTATCCAAATTCTATTTTCCTTAACAAGAATTACCATAGACCCCAAAATCTTTTTACTATTTTTAACGCTGTTGCTAATCCAACAGTCTGTGAGTACCCGGCTGTGTCAAAAACTGTGTGTGAGGATTTTCTTAGATTTTTTTGTTAATAAGATCAATGATATTAGATTGGGGATATCTCCTCCCGCTTTTGATCCCTCTGTTTGTACTGCTGAGTTCAGCCAGTTTTAACATATTTCTTCTATAGATTTTCAAGAAATAGTGGGTCAGTTAAAGCCATCAGGCTCCCCCATTGATGCTATTCCTCCGTATTTCCTGAAACAAGTTTTTGATGCAGTGGCTCCCTACTTTTTGACTATGATAACTCGATGTTTTGAAACTAGTAATGTACCTGATGTGTTAAAAAATGCCACAGTTTATCCCCTGCTTAAGAGACCACACTTAGACCCTACTGTTTTAGCCAATTTTAGACCTATTTCTAATCTGTCTTTTATTACAAAGATCTTAGAGAAAATAGTTTTTCAACAACTGCAGAGTTTTTTTTTAGACGAAAGTAAGATCTTTGAGGTTTTTCAATCAGGTTTTAGAAAACACCTCTCGACAGAGTCTGCACTTTTGAAGGTTTTAAATGATATTTTACTAATTGGTGACACTGGGGACTATGAAGTGCTTGTGCTCCTAGATTTTAGTGCTGCTTTCGACACTGTGGACCATGCTGTTCTTCTTGCTCACTTGGAGCACTGTACTGGCATAAAAGAACATACTCTTAAATGGTTTATATCATATCTTTCCAATAGAAGTTATAAAGTTAACATTGGTGAACCTATATTGTGTGGTGTGCCCCAGGGATCCATCTTAGTTCCCATTATATATGCATAATTTAGTATATACATATACATAATATACATAATTTAGTTCATTATATATGCTCCCATTGGGTTCTATCTTTAGGAAGTATGGGCTGTCGATTCATTGCTATGCAGATGATACTCAAATCTATCTGCCCATAAAAAAAAGAGTTCTGATGGTTTGGAAGCAATGTTTGTCTGATGTGAAGGCTTGGCTGTCTTTAAATTTTCTCAATTTTAATGAGAGTAAAACTGAAATAATATTGTTTGGCCTGTCGGATTCTTTTAGTACACCAAAAAATAAATCTTGGTGATTTATCCTTTTCCGTGAAGCCTTGGATAAAAAATCTAGGTGTTGTTTTTGATGATGGTTTGAAATTTGACAAACAGATAAATACAGTGGTCAAATCATGTTTCTTTCAGCTTCGACTACTAGCAAAAGTAAAATCTATTCTGTCTAGTAAAAATTTTGAAAAAGTAATTCATGCCTTTATTACATCTAGACCGGATTACTGTAACACACTGTATTTTGGGATTAGCCAGTCAGCTCTATCCCGCTTGGAGATTGCACCGGTTTTACACTGGTTTTACACCAGTTTTACGCACTGGTTGCCTGTGCGTTATTGGGTAATTTTAAAAATTCTTCTTTTAGTGTTTAAATCTTTAAAAGGTTTGGCTCCCCCTTACCTTTCGGATTTACTGAGGGAACTTCACCACTTTTGTCTCTCCAGTCATCCAACTCGAGATTGTTGTGCATCCTGATGACGAAGCTGAAATGTAGGGCTGATCGCGCCTTTTCGGTAGCTGCCCATACATTGTGGAATGGCCTGCCCTTCTGTATTAGATCTGCACAATCACTATCTGTCTTTAAATCTAAGCTAAAAACCTATCTCTATGATTTGGCATATAATCAATGAAGAAGTTTTATTGTACTGTATTTTAGTAATGATATTGTATTGTCTAAGTATTCTGTTTTATTGTGCAGCACACTGCTCAACCATGGTTGTGTTTAATGGTGCTATATAAATAAAATTGACATCGACATTAGCCCAACATATACAACACATTAAAAACGTATTACAGAAACTCAGGCAGAAGAACCTCATTGTCAAAACAGGAAAGTGCAAGTCGCAAGTTAGATTTCCAGGATGTACATCAAGAGGGTGTGGTCATGGACACCACCACAAGTCCAAGCAGTAGCACTCCCCAACAGGTCACTCCCACAAGTTTCAAAGATATGCAAAGATTCCTAGGGTTTACGAACTTCTAAAGACATGTCATCCAAATCTTCAGCAACAATGCAATGCCTCAAATGGTACTCTTAAACAGTGGATCAGATTTGTTTGAAAGAGTAGGAAAAAAATTCTAAATCATGACTATGAATAAGTGTTGCTAAAAACAGATTCTACATGTTCTTAGGTTTGTGTCATGTCATGTACGGAGAAGCAATAAGTAATGACAGTTAAGTTGTTGGAAAGCCAAAGTTCATCAGAGCAAAAGGTTCTCATCTGAGAACATAATTTCCATTTGAGCAAAGGAGTAATCATTAAGCAGGTCTAGCAGATCTCTGTAATTGGCACTACATCTAGGGAACGTGGTAGGGAAACCACCAGAAAATTTCCTTACAAAAAAAAAGTCAACAATGTACCTGAGAGAACTGAAGATTCACATTATATATTGATCTGGTTTAGTTTTTACTGTTTACTGCTCTTTATGGTAATTTTTTATATGTAGAAATCGCATGTCATTATTTTATATTCAAGCCATTTTTTTTTAGATTATTGTATATTATGAAATTCTCATTTCATTAAATAGATTCTGTCCTAAAATGTGTTAGCTTCTTACTTTCTCTCTGTTTCTTCTCTCTGGTAATACAGTTACTGCAGAGATTGTCTTGATTATGAATGAATTTGAGATATATGAATAGTATTATTTATACAGAGAGAGAGAGACAACCAGTTCTTGCTAGAAACTTTGAGTTTTTTTATGGCTATCCTCATTACTTACTTAATGACTTTCTGTCTCTGTGAAGGAAAATTAGAGATGGATTATTGTTTTAGATGAGAGAGCGAGCTGGATGAACCTTCCTAATGAGTGAAAGAGAGAAGCAAATGGAAATGTGATAGTTCATAATCTCTATGGTGTTGCTTTAGGCAATTATGCTAAATTATTCATTTTGGCCTTTCCAGGTAGCCAATATTTCCTTACTACACAAAATATTTTTGTATATAGCACGCAGTTTGTACCTGAGGTCATTTAGTGTATGTAAAGGTTTTCAAATACAATATGGGTTCTACTTTACCAATAAATCTAGTTGGTACAGTCTGGCGTGGACAAGAGGGTGGCATTTTATTCTGGTATGTTCTGTATTTTTTTACTTCCTTGAAAATGTTGTAAAGTGTTTTCCCTTGTATCGGTATGCTAAGGGCTGTACTCAGAGTTGAGTTATGTGCACATAATGAGTTAAAACTGAACTTGGCACATTATCACATCAGTATACAGACATCAGATATATCTTCAGAATACTTCACAGAATCCTACACATTTTTCTTGACATACATGTCAGCTTACTGGAAACCCAGTGAAAAGATTAAGTCAGCGCCCTTGTATCCAATTTTAGTGATGGAGAACCCTTTTGAGTACCTTATAATTGATTGTGTTGGTCCTCTACTGAAAAGTAAGTCTGGTAGTCAATATTTGTTAACTGTAATATGTAGAAATAGCCATTCTGCAGCAGCAGCTTTTCCTTTGAATGCTATTAAGACCAAACCTGTGCTGAAAGATGTAACATCCTTTATCTGATCAGGGGAGTAATTTCACATCATGCACATTTATTCAAGCTGTAAGACAGCTTCAGGTTAAGTATAAAATTTCTAGTGCTTATCATCCAGAGTCTCAGGGAGCACTGGCGCACTTCCACCAGACTCTTAAATCAATGTTATGCTCTTATTGCACTGAGCTCTCATAAGATTGGGAAGAGGGTTTGCCCTGGCAACTGCTTGCCATACACAAGGTGGTTCAACATAGCACAGAGTTTAGTCCAAATGTTCTGAATTATGTTAAGGACTTTCAACCTCATTTGCATCATGTCTATGCAGCTGCCCTTAAGAAGTTTGGAAAAGCTGAAAAATCTCTTTCCTTCAGTGCTGTCTGACAGTTTATGTAACCAAAATATGTCACACTGGCATTCATGTTTTGGTCTGTTAATACACAAAAAAGTAGGAGGATTGCGGTATATTCTGTGGGGATGTATATGGGGGATTGGGTTTTGAGACTCTCCACAGTGATTGAGGCAATGACAAGGTGGGGGAGGTGCAGACAGTGATTACAGCAATGGGAAGACCATTTCATGATTTCTTTGTCAATATTTGAGGGTCGTGAAGGTGCATACAGGGGAATTGAGGATTATGGAGTGTTTGGCATGGATGGTAATGAGGAAGGAAATGTGTTCCTGGAGGAAAGTGCTGACTTGGAGCAGGAGAGGTTTGATGCACATGGGCCCTCCATCGATGGCACAAATCCTTAGGGGATGCTGTAGTGGCTGTGTGGATATGTTGAACTTCGAGGTGGTATCGTGGTCCATGAAATTTCCTGGATCTCCGGAGTCTGAGAGCACTGAGAGAACAGCTACATGGTCCGAGTGTTGTATCTGCACATTTAGCGTGAAGGACTGACAGACAGTGAGAGGGACTCACCATGGCGGTACATGTGTTGGTCCTCTCAGTGGGACTGGGTTGCACCAGGGTTTTCTCATGAGCAGGTCACTGTGCCACAAAATGACTGGAGTGACTTCAGTAAAAACACAGCTTTTCTTTTCTTAGCTTTTTTTTACATTCAGCAGGGCTCAGTCTGGTCTTCCCTAGCTGCATGGGCTCCAAGAGATCGGTTTCTGGCAAGGGGCTCACCGCCCCCTTGTGTACATGATGACTGTGGATGAGGTGATCCAGACAAATGGCTAAATCAATCAGGGAATCAAGGGACATTTTGTCATAATGGCAGGCCAGCTCTGTGAGCACTTCATGGTTGAGACCCTGGTGAAAGGCAGTTTTGAGTGCAGTCTCATTCAATCCACTTCCTGCAGCGAGAATACGTAACTCTAGTACATATTCAATTGCATTTCCTTTCCCTTGCTTTGCAGTTAAGAGTTGCTCTCCAATTTCCTTGCCTGTGAGGGTGTGGTCAAAAACTTGTAGTAGTTGTACGACAACAATAAATTCTCTCCTTGATAACAGAATGCAGTAGCCCACCTGGCATTGCCTGTGAGCAAGCTGAGGAATTGTGCGATCTTTTCTTGGTCCGAGACACCCTCTTGGCCAGAGATGTACAATGAGCACTGTAGCAGGAATGCTTTAGAGTGCTGATAGAGTGAGGTGCTGGGGATTTTAGTCTGTGGTGGCCATGTTTGTAGTCCATGGTGAGTTCTGGGAAATGGAGTTTCAAGTTGATTCTGGCACTGGTGTGACACTAGGATCATCCATGCAGCAATACTTTCCCAATATGCTAGACTAGTGTTAGATGTTTATTTTAATGTTTGCCACCTTCTCCTTTGTATTTCATTGTATTAATAATTTTTTCATTTAAAATGTATCTTGCTTGTACATTACATCATATTATGTTTGACAGCAAAGAAGAAAATGTGATCTCTTTCAGTCCACATTTTCTATCCCACTGATTTTTTCTGTGAGCTTAAAGGCTTAAAACTATTAATTATTTAAAAGTTAGTGATTTTGATGTTATTTTTAAAAAATGCATCTCTGATGTTTATACTAAAGTCTGGCAACCTCATAGTAGTGATCAACATGTGGGTGATTTAACAGAAAATCGACTTAAATACCTGCATAACCCGACTCTGAATACAAATAACTTTCCCTGAGTAAATATTGATGTAACTTTTGAACTTATGTCACTTACTCTAAGAGTTCAAATAGAACTGGAACTTTAAAAATCTGAGTGGTTTGTTTACATCTCTCCTTTGTAGCTCCCACATTAATGCGAATTTCCACTAGCTCAGCTAATGATGCTGCTTCAACAATGCTAATTGACACTCGCATGCTATGGCTATGGACTGCAAGTTTAATAGCAAGAAAGCAGTAGTATTTATTTAACGTGTGGTGGTAGACTACAATAACTATTGGAAATACACTAACAATTGGGAATATTACAATTATTGAGATATAAGCGAGTACATTTCAATGCAGATCTCCATAAATCACATCCCTATCTCTATTTGTTACCTCCATTCATTATCCACCATGGCTGATGTGAGATACTAAGGAGAATCGAGAAGACAAATGTTCAATGTATTACTTATTTATAACAAGTAATATGAACAAAAGGTATCAGTTGTTTATAGCTCATTTTGTCTAATGCTTTCCATCACAGTGTCAATTTGGCATGTTGATATCAAGATGCCATTTTCATTAATTGTTCAGGTGAATGGATATTAAAATTATTGCATTCTGGCATAACTATAAGCTTGTCAGTTCCAGGAATATGACTTGCTGCTTGTTTAGTGAATTGTAAACAGTTTGACAAGCTCGATTAGTCAGCATTTTGAGAAGCTGCCAGTCACGGTGGCAACTCAACAGAACATTAATCTGTCAACAAACATGTTAATTACAAACAACAGACAGTGTAATGAGCCATTCCCACTCTTTAACACCTTTATCACCTTTAAGACCTGCTTTTTCGTGTCCCATCCTCTGGGCACTTACTCCAAAAACATGTTAGTCAGCTCATCTGGAGAAAATGAATGCATGAAGGCGGTGAAAATTAATGCCAGAATGACTCAGGATCCAACGTGCACATAAACCCTTGCTCACTGTTATTTGTTATTATTTTAATTTATATTCTAATCTGATTGTTTATAAATATAAGGTGTTGATACTAAATCAGAAGGTCTAAAGAATGGATTCTTGACATGACATAACGTATATTGGTATGTCCTATATTTCTACTTAGAGCACTGTGGAATTAGTGGAATTAGAGCAGTTACTGGTGAGTGAAAGATTGTTCAAATACCAAATCTCAGGTACAAGTTCAAATCCCAGGGCTGTCAGAGCACCACTTACATGCAGCCTAATAATTTATTAAAAATAAAATAAAATATACTGGCATCGCAATCAAGGGTGTATTCCGGCCTCGTGTCTAGTTTTCCCAGAATAAGCTCCAGCTTCACCACCATACTGAACACGATAAAACACTAACTGAAGATGAATGAATAAATAATAATAATAAATGACATGAGGACGAAACATGAGAAGACTCAAAAGTATTCCATCTTCTTCTGGATAACACCTGATAGTGGTATTATAAATTATTACTCTTCTACAACTATGTACTATAAAGGCAGTGTGAAGTGAGATTCTAAGTAGATTCTCAGTATGAGCATATTGTGAATAAGACTATTTATGATTAAGCAGCACTGCTTAGGTACAAGCGTCCAGGTGTGATTGTCCCCAAAGAAAGGGTGAGATGTAAACTGTTCTCTTGGAAGTTCAAACCTTTACGGCATCCACATGGTTAGGCAGTGAGTTAACTTTGTCCCTGAGGTTGTTTTGTTAAGATGAATCTTAACAGCTAGCATCTGGCAATGCATGCACAGCGGAAAACCAAACGTCTCCAGCTTCAGACATAACTCTAATAAATGCTTCCTAAACCTCCTGTTCATTTCTGTCAACAACACATGTCTCGCTGGGTGTCACAAGAAAAGTCTTTTGGAACTCCTGAGAAAAGTGTGGCCTGCATGTGAAAATTTATGAACATGGAGCTGTCCATCAGGTTTCATTAATGCTACACTTAACAGTGGTCTGTAATGGATACTTCTTGGTTAGGTTCCTCTCCCCTGGGTTGACACTGAGAAAAGGTTGAAGCTATAATAAGAGGCTTGAGATGCTCTGGACTGTGACTTAGAAAAAAAGAAAGAAAGAAAAAACGTTTCCAGATACTGTGGGCTAATATGCTAAGCTGTGTGTCAAGAGGTCATATCCTAGCTCTGCTGCACACTAATTGGCATGGAAGTTTTACAAAGTACAGAGCAAGAGACTGTGTGATAGCAGTTAGTAGTTTTAGAAACACATTTTTAAAAGCATTTCTCGGTGTGTGTGTGTGTGTGTGTGTGTGTGTATGAATATTTTATCCCTGGCATGTCTTTGCAGGAGCAGCAGATGGCCCGTCTCTTGCCTTGGTAATGTGCACTTGTACATTTAATTAAGCCGCATCTGTAGTGCCTGAAACTTTCTCCCAGACTCAGCCAAATCTCTGGAAAGTTATCCTTTATGCCTCATTTCAACTTGTGCCCTTTAAGCCATGCTTTTTTGTCCCCGCTCAGTAATTCCACAATTGGAAAAGCAAATACCGTAATTGACTAATCGATAAAGCAATGCTGTTGGAACTCGGAAAAGGTTATCAGAGTAAGCGCGGCACGTTGATATGTCTGACCCAGGGGAGGGAGATTTCCGGCTCGTTTACATCTGTCACTGATGAAGATCGATCTTGGCTTTTATGATATCGCTTCTCACCGTATAGGCCCGTTCATATCAGGTAAAGTCAACATGTCTGTTAATAATTGCACATCACGCTGAGTGAATATTGCATTTGCACTGGGCGTATTATCATTGCTGAGCACACATATGAAGCGTAATAACAGGCATGCTGTGTGTTTCATCCTGTTTACTACAGTTCCACTGTGAGTTTAAGGAATTAAAAATATTTCCTGGGGACTTTCCAGAGCAATCTGTGCTTCAACATCAGTGAGATGAGCTTATCACCAATTGCTAAAATGAACGGTGTATACATTTATATCATAGCGCCATTCGATTCTGGATTGTGATTGATCAGAATGTGTTTGATTTTTTTTATAACAGCAACTATGACAACTGTTTCCGGCTGTAAACCAAATACCAGGTTTATATTCATTTCCTTGTTCTAATATGTTGTCGTTTCTATAGTAATAACTCATTCACAGGGACTTGTATGGGCAGATGCTCCATACAATTTAAGTAATAGTAATTTTTGCACCACAGGAAAGTCTACAGGACAGAGGTGTTTACAATTTGTAATTTCTTCAGTAACATGAGAAGCTGCTTGGTTTTGTCTTATTTACATGAAGAAAGAGGAAAAATAGCTAGGCTGGTAATGGAATGACTGTTTATACATAGAATAAAATAACTTAGGGGTGCTACATTCACATCAGGCCATATCACACCACTCACTTGTTGATTATTTCCTATAACAGCACACCCAAGTTTTTTATTCCTCTATATTTTTTTAATTACTTTTTTTTTTTACCCCCTCTTTATTTCATCATGTTCTTCCAGCATGCATCTCCCGTTGTATATTCATGCTTATCTCTGGAGGTATCAATTAAAATGTCATTTTCAAGTGTTGGCAGTGCAGCAGACCTTCTTTCTGATTGTATTTCAGAAGGGAAATCTGATTTGTAAATGGTCTGCACTTATATAGCGTTTTTTTTTTTTTTTTTAACCTTAGCGGTTCTACAAAGCACTTTACACTGTGTTGCATTCACCCATTCACACACACACTCACACACCAGTGACATCAGAGCTGCCATGCAAGGTGCTAGCCTGCCATTGGGAGCTCAGTGTCCTGCCCAAGGACACTTTGTGGAGTCATCGCTAACCCTGCGATTAGTGGACAACCCACTCTACCACCTAAGCCACAGTGCAACCTGTTCGGTTTATAGCCACATGGAAATCATTTTAAAATAAATAAATACATAAATAAACAAATAAATAAATAAAATAAATGGCAGATGCATCCATCAAACTTTTACAAGCACAAATCGTGCCAAAAGTGAAAAGCAGTGGTGACTTGGCGGTTAAGGCTTTGGGTTACTAATCAGAAGGTCAGGGGTTCAAAAACTGCCAAGCTGCCACTGTTGGGCCCTTGAGCACGGCCCTTAACCCTCTCTGCTCCAGGGCTGCTGTATCATGGCTGACCCTGGACTCTGACCCCAGCTTCCTGACATGCTGGAGTATGTGAAGAAAAGAATTTTACTGCATATACGTGATCAATAAAGACTCTTTATCATACATATTTTATATATA
>JANDJT010000102.1:21374691-21393961 GCA_024331685.1 Stegophilus panzeri
ATTTCTTTCAGAATTGTGGAATTAATTATTATTAATTTAAAAGAAGGCATAAAAGGCAGAACTATCAGTATCGGTTACGGCCGATATCACTCTATAGATTATCTGTACTGGCTGAGAAATTTTGTATTGGTGCATCTCTACTAATAACTGTGCAAGCTCATATGAACCACTAATTAGGTGATTAGCAGTAAAGCAAGGTAATAAATACACTGCAACCATCTTCCTAGACACAACATACCATCAGTGAGAGAAAGAGATGATACATGAGAGCAGTCAAATCTATGATGAGAGCATGAGGAAAAGTGCTTGTCTGCAGGATTTGAATTATGAAAGCGGCCCCCAGTCACCATGCACAACCCCTTCATGCCAACGGCTGAAATCCCAAATCAGGTCTGCAATTATTTCTTCCCCAAGGCTGTTTTTCCTTGGACTTGTGCTGTGGGGTGTGATCACAGTAAACACTCATGCTGTCGCTGCCAGGGTCTATTTGTAAAGTAGGTACTCCTGCATGACTAGACTGAGCAGCAGAAAGGTAGCAAGGTACTTTTTCATATGACTTCGATATTTCTTGTTTTCATCTTGCAAGCTGCAGAGCAGACCTCCACACCCCAGACTGATTTCTCAAAGAGCTGATGTAATTCCAGTGCAAGTCATAGTGGAGCTTCTGAGGGACAAATATGAAGATAGAGATGTATTTTGGCCTTCGTTTCAACATTAGTACTCTAGTGATAGGCCGGTATAATGCTATACTGTGATAAGATAACCCTAATTATTTACATGTTAAAGAAGACGTCCATCCTGAAAAATGTTAAATATGTTTATACTGAAATATTTGTGATGTTGCTTAGTGATTATGGTGCTAGTTTATTGGCTGGTGCTGTATTTTCCTTACAGCTGAAGTTACTTGCTGTGTGCTGTGCTGACTTCACAGCGGGACACTGTTATTGCTAGCACAGTCACAAACTCAAACATTCTCAAGGATAAAGGATAGAGTCAGGTTTCGCTGTAAAACAAAAGCACTAGAGCTTATTTACTCATTCACCATTTTCCAGCAACATTGGACTCACAATTACAGAACACAACGCAGCTATCGTAATACTGATCCGGATCCCGGACATGCCGCAAGCCTCCCTCGATTGAGCAGGGACGTACCGCGTGTCAGTGAGTATACATGGGAGTACACGTTAGGCATTGGTGGACTCGGGGTGTAACCAGACCACCATCCATCAAAGTCTGTTTCAATGTGAGGCACTGGAAAATGAACGAGTGGTGAAAGTGAGGTGTGTACATGGAGATGCTCACAAACATCCTCTGGTGCCAGTCATTATTCAATTCCAGGGGCAAAACCATAGATTGGAGGTGGCAATTAGTCCACACTTCAACCATCCACTAATTCTGGGGACAAATTGGCCAGGATTTCAGACGTTATGTCTGAGGCAAATGTGTGTGGATGTGCGTTGGGGCTGGGGAGGCATTGCCTGGGCCATCAATGTCAGGTCTGCATCACAAAGACAGAGGGTGGGGAGGGCTCTGCCCCACGGCCCTTCAGGGAAATTCCCCTCAGGGATTTACGATTATCATAAATCGAGGACCCCTTCAAAAGAATTGCAGTGGACCTCGGCGGGCCATTAGAAAGGTGCATGTGAGAATATTGCTTTGTATTAGTCCTAGTGGATTATGCAACACGATATCCGGAAGCAGTTCCTCTGTGAAACATATCAGCATGTAGTGTTACGGAGACACTCTACCATGTTATCTACCAAGTCAGTATCCCGAAAGAGATCCTGACTGACCAGGGCACTACGTTTATGTCACGGACACTACGCGAACTTTATGAATTGTCGGGAATTCAATCAATTAGCATCAGTGTTTACCATACACAGATGGAGGGACTGGTCGAACGCTTTAAACAAATGCTTAAAAATATGATTCATAAATTCGTTCACGATGATGTGTGGAATTGGGATAAGTGGCCGAGCCCCTGCTATTTGCAGTACAAAAGGTCCCACAAGCCTTCATGGGGTTTTCTCCATTCAAATTATTGAGCAGGCACAAGCCTCACTTAATTTTAGACGTCATTAGAGAAAACTGCATGGAGGGACCTTCTAATAGCAAAAATGAAATTCAATACGTTCTTGACCTGAGAGCAAAACTCCACATATATTGAGACAATTAACACAGGAGAATTTGCTACAGGCACAAGAACATCAAACCCAGCTGTATAACAGTGGTACTGTGGTACTGAGTATAGTGGTACACAGCTATGGGAATTTGCACTGGGAGACAAAGTGCTTGTTTTGCTACCCACATCAAGCTCTAAATTACTTGAGAAGTGGCAAAGACTCTGAGGTCACACGGTAAGTCTGAGAAGTCGACTACGAGGTTAGGCGAATGGATAAATGGATGTTTTTGCCTCTTCCCAGTCGCTCCAACCTCATAGAATACCACTTGGAGACTCCTCCAGGTGTGGTTGTACACAGCCGACCATACCAGTTGCCTGAACACAAGAAAAATGTTGTTTGGGACTATGCTAGACATGGGGGTAATCGAGGAGTCCCATACTAGTGCCCAATGCCAACAGGTCGTCCAGTTTTGTGTGGATTTTAGAAACGTCAACGCAGTGTCTACATTTGACGCATTTCCGAAGCCTCGCATTGATGAACTGCTCGATCTGTTAGATGTGGCTCGCTTTTATTTGAAACTGGACTTAACCAAGAGGTATTGGCAGATTCCCTTGGCTCCAATATCTCGTGAAAAGTTAAACGTTTGGGTTACACCAGTTTGTCACACTTCTGTTTGGGTTGTTTGGAGCCCCAGCAATGATTCATTGTCTTATGGACAGAATCCTCCGGCCACACAATGTATATGCAACATCTGAGGGCTGTCCTGAGATTTCTGAGACAGGCAGGACTCACAGTAAACCCAAAGAAGTGTGCAACTGGGCGGGTGAAAGTATGGTATCTGGGCTTCCACTTGGGACATGGGCAGGTGCGTTCCCAAATTGATACGAGAGCAGTAATTGCAGTTCCTGGGGCAGGCTGGCTGGCTGGCTATTAAAGAAGGTTTGTACCTGATTTTACTGAAATCCCAGGACTGAGAAAAAGGCCATTTTCAGCTCAGCTATTTGACTGTCATTTTGGATAAAAGAGTCTGAGAAATTAATACACAGTATGTCAGTGTGATGTAAGGTAAAAAAAAACAAAACAAACAAAAAAAAAACACCTAAATATCCTGTTCGCATGCCATTTTCCATCCTCTTTGTGCTTTGATTTAATAGATTAGTTTTTGGTAGTGGTCTGACATTTAGACCCTTATGCATCCATTCATTCAATCATCTGCTCTCAATCTGATCATACAAACTTCATTCCCCGTGGCTGTTCGAGTCATGTCTGATTGTGAGCACTGACCTGTTCGAGTCGAGCGCGAGCTGACCCCAGATAACACAGCACAAGGGAGACCCAATTTCTTCTCCAGTACTGTGCAGATTAAACCTCACTGTGTGTACTGATTGAATGACAAAACCCAAGCGAAGGTCAGTGAGCCCTGCTACTACATTAGGGGTGTCTGATTGCATTTACATTTACATTTATGCCACTTAGCAGATGCCCTTATCCAGAGCGACTTACATTTATCTCATTTATACAACTGAGCAATTGAGGGTTAAGGGCCTTGCCCAAGGGCCCAACAGTGGTCGCTTGGCAGTGCCGGGGCTTGAACTCCTGATCTTCTGATCAGTAACCCACAGCCTTTAACCACTGAGCCACCACTTGGCATTTTGGCTGATTGCATGTTGGTTTTATGAATTCTAGTGTCATGATAATATTATTATACTGCCATGATTTGGCTTCATTTGTCTCCTTAGCAGGAAGGAGCACTGCAAATCAATCTAAGTTTGTCTGAATGAACACCTTCATCCTATGCTGAAACATTTCTATACTGACTGGAGTGGTATTGATATTGTTTATATAGCTCCACATAAACAGATTTAATCTAACATGTGGAAATCGCTGATATACTGAGGTTTTCGTTGTGGAGATGTGTATTTAGCAGTTAAAAAATAAAAAAAAATAATTGTTGGAATATTACTGATTATAAGTAGAATAAAACACTGTTATAGGAAAATAAGAAACATCAGGATGATAACAGTAACTCCACTTCACATCAGGCTACATTACAGCACCCCATCACTGATTAATTTCCTAAAACAACACTCCGACTCATGTCAGAAAATTATTTTTCATTCTACAGTGTACACATCTAAGGAGCGCACTCACAGAGGAATTACATAGTAATTTTTATTTATAACTACTTTTGAATATGTGGAGAAACCTTACTGCAGGAACCTTATGAGTCTTATCTGATTCTGCCAGCATGTTTTTTGGTTGTTTATGCAAGATTTAATTTGTTAAGTTTGAACTACAAGCCATATTTCTATCGATCAGCTAAATTTTGTAGTAATATTAACGTGGGGTTCAGGGAATTTTAAACATTTTGTTACCGTGGTGGAAATGACAATATCAAAGATATTATATTTACTCTTGAGTTTTTCAGGTTTTCAGCTTGTTGGACTGGTCAGTTGAATTGAACATGTTTAATCCAAAACTCAATAGCTCAAACATATAGATGCCATAGTGTATATGTGAATAATGACAAAAAAGTGATTAGGAGTTTCAGCCATAAAACAGCTCTTTGACCAAAATATTATTGTACACATTTAAATAATGAGCCTAATATTTAAATAGTTTAAAATGTTTGGATTGTGCTCGTAAAATGAATCTGTACTGGGGGAATCTATAGAGGAATATTACGTATATATAGTATTATAGGGAACTAAATAAACATTTCCAGTGTGAAGAAATAGTGACATCATGTGTTACAGAAAAGGAAAAGCAGTATTTCTTGCAGGTCCTATTAATTCATGAACAATGTCAGACTTGGAAACAAAGAACAAGTTGAATCTCTCATCGCCTACTATCCTAGTGTACTTTATCTTAGACTACTAACTAGCCATTTTTATGGGAAATTTTTTTTAGTCTGAAAATTTTGTTCCCATATGCAGTAATCACCTAGATTAAATGGTTGCGGTTTCACTGGTAGCCAACAAAACTCCACTGCGTCATGCAATGTGAATTTGGAAACTTTAACCAACCTTTGATATCTTTGAGTGGGAGGAATGTCTGGATATTTGCACTCATGAATTTCTGTGCAATTTAAAAATAAGCCGAAATAGGCAGCATCTCATTCAAACAAATATAAAATATTTGGTCTGACTCATGATGTCAATGAAGCACAGATGAATGTTAAGTTACCAGTAATCAGAATTTTCATTTAAAGTTAAGATACCTCTCATATATAAAGATTCTGAAAATGAGTACATTGGGAGTATCATGATTGGCAAATATTAAGTCCCCAAATTGGATCTTTTCTTAATAGATTTTGCTTCACTAATAAGCACTGTTAGATCAGTAACAATAAGCACTAATAAGCACTGTAAGATGGTAAATAACAAGAAAGGCCTAAAACTGTTTAAAATGTATGACGTTATTATGAATGTGACATAATTGTTTCTTTTAGTTTTAAATTATGTAGTTTGCATGTTTATGTCATCCTTGCTCCTGTTTTTCTTTTCTGCTATTTTTATAATGTGTTATCTTTTGGTAAATGCATATCAGTTGCAGTTAAATAAAAAAAGAGAAAAAAACAAAACAAACAAAAAAAAAACTTTGAGTAATTAATCTACATATGGTTGTTTAGACATAAACTGCTTTTACCTGAAAGGTCTCAAAGGGAAAGTAATGACTCATAATGCACAACTTACTTGATTCTTGAATCTGATTGGCCAGGATGGATTGATTAATTTAATTTTTTAGCTCTACAGTAGTGCAGCTTCAAATCAGGTTTACATGCACTCATTCTAATACGTAATCATTTCTATAGTAACAGCTTATGCAGGGACTCGTATGGTGGACGTGCCACATAATCTTAGTCTAATAATAAAGGGATTAAACAAATATGTTTTTATTTAACAAAGAAAAACCTACACTCATTGATATGGTGAAACTTTCTGTTAGGATATGTTAGGAATGCTAACATTTATGGTGGGAGTCTCCAGTATCAGTGCTTTGTAATGGACAGTAATGTTTAAAGGGAGTCCACGAGCAAGACAAAGAGAGAGAAAAAAAGAGAGCCTAGTGAGGGGAAACAACTGTTTATAGTGGCTATGTCATAAGTGATAACATCTTGTGGATATTCCATAACATTAACTGTAACTACAAAAGGTTAAAAACATGACGCATCATTCATTAACAAATAAAAAAGTTGTAATCGTTGGCAAATTGCTGTGGTGTATGAGGAATAAAACACTTCGGCCCATACTCTTATAGGAAAATAGGAAAATAATCAGTTCTACTTTGTGTTGAGCCACATCACACCACCCCATTGTGGATTATTTTTCTTTAAGAACATGGTCTGTCACTTTTTATTAGATAAATAATAATGGTATAGAACAAGAAAAACATTGCTATAAATGTATGATGTTATTATGAATGTCACAAGTATCTTTTTTAATATACGTTTTTATATAGTTATGCGTGTTTTCAACTTTTTTTTTTTCCTTTTCTGCTCTGTAACTTGTCATCAAATTCATCCACATACCTGTAGTGTTGTTCAGATTTATACTGCAGAGTGGTGGAAATTCTCGAATCTGATTGGTCAGAAGACGTGCATTATTTTTGTAGAACAGCACCGCTTGGACAGTAGTTCCGGCAGTAACAAAAACAATAGGTTAATATTAATGCGCTCATTCCAATATGTTATTGTTTAGTAATGGCTCATACACAGGGACTTGTTTGGCCACAAAATCTAAGACTAACCATGACTGTTTTACTATAACTCAAGTTAGAACAGGAACTAACTTGTTTCTTGGCTGTTCCACAGCATTAAATCTAACTTTAAACTGTTAAAAGGTGTGATGTGTCGTTCATTAATGAAATCAACATTGTAATCGTTGCCAAATCGCTGTGGTCTAAGTGGAATAATGCACTCCAGACTGCGGTGTTAAATTACATACAATAATGCACTTAATGAGTTAGTGCCACTCCGCTTGCGCATTGTGCTGCATCACACCCTCCAGTATTTTCACATGGTCTGTCCTGTTATTCCTTACATAAAGTTGTGTTTACTGGAAAGCTTGTTCTAATCAAAGTATTAATTTAAAAAAAATAATGTTAAAGCTGAAAGAAACTCTTAAAAAAAAAATTAAGAATTAGACTTTTTTTTATTATTATTATTTTTTTTTTTACTGACTTTAGACCATCATATGCTTTATAAGAGAATGATGGGATGCACTCCATGAAGAAAACAATAAAAAATAAATTACGAGTAAATACATTTACGAAATATTCAACAATTGCACCTTATTAAGCCTACTGCCTGCCCTTTTGATTAAAACCAATTTCACTCTTGAACCAATGGCGTTGTCGCTGCGCATCATTGCGCATGCGCAAGACTTCCAGGTGCGGTTAGCTGCTATTAAACTGATTTAGGTCAGACGTTGAATTTAAATCTGCGGAGAAAAATGTCCAGCAAATCAGTCATCATAAGTGTGGTATAGGAAGCTTGGGTTTTCTTTGCAAACACAGTTTCTTATCTGAGCAAGTTAATTTAAAGACAACACGGGCCCACTGTATAGAAATACGGTGTGAGAGCAGGACTAGCTAAGCTAGTTAAACTAGCATAAATTAGCAAAACTGTATCACACGACGCTAGCTCTTTATATTAGTGCTACAATTTAACTGAAATTTGAACAGTACATGCTAACTCAGACGACTAAATAGTTAGTGATTTGTTCCGTTTGCGTGTTTTAGTTGTTTAAAAAAGTAAACGGAGTCGTAAAAGGGAGATTTTGTGTTATCACGTTACATTAGCAGGTAAGGTGTAGGATAGGGCGCGAGTTGTGGTGTAAATAAGTTCTATAAAGAGATGCAGCCATCAAACGGAGGTTCCCGCATAAAACTGAACCGAAGTGCGTTCATGCCTGAGCAAGTCTCGGTGCCGAAACGACGACGCCTTTCCAGGTCGTCGGGGTCGGAGTGCACCACCCCGACCGGATCAAAGGAATCCACTGCACGTGCAGGTTCTGCGCCTCGGGAACCGTCCCGCGCCGCGCCAGGACCGCAAGACGCGCATCATCACATACCGTCACAAATTACAGGCAACGACCAAGGGGTTCCCGCGTCCTATACATCGGTGCGTCCGAGCGAAGAGAAGCTCGAGCCGAGTCTGGCTTCGTGCACGCTCAAGGACTGCAGAAATAATAAGAACAGTGCGACGCGACGCAAACAAGTCCGCTGCCATTTGCACCTGGCGCTGCGTTTTTGCGGCAGTCAGAAGTCCGCGACGGAGGCCGAGCAGAGCGTGTCGTGCACTGTGTCGCATTTTGTAAACGGAGAC
Source organism: Stegophilus panzeri (assembly GCA_024331685.1). Taxonomy (NCBI): domain Eukaryota; kingdom Metazoa; phylum Chordata; class Actinopteri; order Siluriformes; family Trichomycteridae; genus Stegophilus; species Stegophilus panzeri. Next base: position 21,383,143 of record JANDJT010000102.1, read on the forward strand.
GTGCGAGTCCAGACGTCCAGCTCGAGTGGGAACGCGATCGAGCCGCATGCGGGATCTGCGGGAATGTCAGTAGCTAATCAGGGTGTGAGCAAGTCGGGGGTTAAAACGGACAAAATACAACTAGGGGCTCCTGAGAAGAAAGATGGACAAGATGCTCATCTAAGACCAAGTAAGAATAGATTAAAGACTTGTTTTCTTTGTGTGAGAGTGAGAAGATGTTTGTTTTTGGACTTGTTGAAGCACATTCATACATAGAGTGGTACCATCAAGGGGACATGATTTGTACTTCTACCTGGCAAAGTATCATGTTGTGTAATTAGTTTTTAGAGTAAAGTTTTAAAAGGTACATCGCTGGTACACTATGTTTGAAATATCTAGTGAAAGGTACAACCTCAGCAAGAAGGAAAAGTACAGTTTGGTGCTTTTAATTCTGGGGGTGGAGGTGCACTTAGAATTGATCTTTGATCTAGGAAAGTGCATGTGTTGTTTAAAATCGGAGAATTGATATTTTTTACCCAGCCCTGGTGCTTTTACACCTGGTTGTCAGTCTACCCAGTCTGAATATGAGCAAAATTGGTACTTTTGCTTCATTTGCTATTTGGTTTGTTTTTTCATCCACACTTCACATAGTTAATTGAGCAACAAAAAGTTGTCAGAGGTGCAGTGTTGGGCTGAAAACATACTCGTGAAGCTTGTTCGTTCATCAGTCTGAATTATCCTCATTGGAAAAAAATGATAAGCAATCTTTATGCATATAAAATCTCATAGATTACCTGAGCGCACAGAGCATGGAACCGGTACTAAAGGATTAGGTCATCTGTATAAACAACTTTTTGTTTTGCGTGCCACATCCAGCTTTAATTTTCTTTTTGTTTTGTCGGACCAAATATTCAGAACATGTGGCATTTCTGTTGTGCTACAGTGGTAGTTCAGCGGTTAAGAAGTTGGACTACTGATCAGAAGGTCATGAGTTCAAATCCTAATACTGCCAACCTTCCACTGTCAGGCCCTTGAGCAAGGCCCTTAACCCTCAACTGCTTTTTTTTACTTTATTAAAATATTACAGTCCATATAAGTACATTTTAAAGACAAATAAATTGTATACTGTAGTGAATTGTGTGCTGTAGTTCACATTTTGGCCTTGAACATGATTTAATTTTTTGTCGATGGAGCTGGGTGAACAGTACACACTCAGCTCAAAACATCCAAGCCCAACTATATCACCCAAAACCATGTGGCAAAATGTGTTATGGTCAGAGGAGACCAATTCCAAAAGGTATAATAATTTAAAACGGTATGTTTGGTGCAAAAAAACCCCAAAAAACTAAAAGAACACCATACCCATGGTGGTAGCAGCATCATGCTTTAGGGCTGATTTCTTTTTTTCTTTTTTTTTTTTTTTCCTCTCAGACAGAACTGGGGCTTTTATCAAGGTGGAAGAAATCATGAATAACTACAAATAAGTCGGTTTTAGTGCAAAACTTTCAGGTGTCTGCTAGTAAGCTGAAGATTAAAAGGAATTTCACCTTTCAGCACAACAGGGACTCAAAGCATACATCCAAATTAACAAAGGAATGGCTTAACCAAAAAATATAAATGTTTTTGAATGGCCTAGCCAGAGCCCAGACCTGAATCCAACTTAAAAACCTGTGGGGTGACCTGAAGTGGGATCTGCACAGGAGATGCCCTTACAATATGATGGCTCTTAAAATGTTTTTGCAAGATAGAGTGGGAAAATATTGCCAAGTCAAGATGTAACATGCTGATAAATCTTATCCTAAAAGAGGCGTAATAAAATCAAAAGGTATGTCAACAAAGTATTAGTTTAGGGTGGTGCACACTTTTGCAACTAGGATATTGTAAAGGATATTGTAACTTTTTTTTTTTTAAGGTAAATCTTGTTTTTCACTTAATTATGTCGAAATTTGACATTTAGGGTGGAAAAAGTTCTGACATGACTTATCTTAGTTTCATTTTTTTACATCACATAAACCTGCCATTTTAACAGCGGTGTGGAAACTTTTATAACCATTGTACATCCACTATTAAGAGAGTACTACATCATAATGGCGTGCAAGGAAGAAGCCCCTGTTCTAAGACTGGCATTAAAAATCAGATTTAAGTTTGCAGGTGATTACCAGCCTTTTGGAGGAGTGTTATAGCTAAATAATCCTCTTTTATACTGAAGCAAAACCTCAAGACCTCAACCAGAAAGTTAAAATTTGGTTGCAATTGGGTCTTCCAGCCAGACAACAAACTTAATCCTACTTCCAAAGCTGTAAGTATTTGAATGACCACCACAAACCCTGCCCTGAATCATAAGAAAATTTGTGGACTGAACAGAAAAGGCATCTTGTTAGATCAATGTTTTAGCTACTGGTGAAGTGGAGAGTGAGCTGTGAGTGGCTACTAATTATTCAAGCACAGATCGGTTATAAACAGTCTGAGGCAAATCTTAGTACATTCAAAGTATTCCTTCCTATCATTGGAAATGCTATTTTATAATGACCTCTTATGAAAATAAAGTAGATACATTAATTCACTTAATTCACTTCACAGGATATGTATGGTAACATGAAATGTGCGGAATTGGGGAAAAATTTAGTTTGAATGTCTTTAGCCAAGGAGTATGTAAACCTTTGTCCTCAACTGTATATGGGTGCTCGTCAGTATACCTGGACACAGGATCACATAGGTGTGGGTAACAATAGGAATCTGCTGCCTTCATGGCAAAGGTGTAGTAAAGTATTCTAGATTTTATCACAGTGGTGCAAATTACATTTATTTTCTAAATCTGATTTTTGCACTGAGTTTTTGCCCCTAAATACATGACATTTACATTCATATTTACACAGAGTAGTGTGGGGCAGGTGAAAATTAGTTGGTTAGAGCACTACCAACAGGGATCATTTGCTGTGGCTTGTATTTTATGTATGCACAACATTCAGTCACAGTTCTGAATGTATTTGTTGAAGGTGACTGTGACAAAAGTAATATTTTGTAAACTACGAAAAGAGAAAGCCCACTTTTGTTGTTTCAGGTCCAGGTTAACCTGCTTTCCATGGCACCTTAACATGCACATCGCTATGTCACATACTTGTTTATTGGCAAACGTCACACTCCAACATACCTATGTGCCACTATAATAGACTACTGGGCTGTCTTTACCCCATAAGGTACTCTAACACTGCTCTAAACCACTGTTAACTTGTACTACAACTGTTTTGTTTCATATACAGGGTGCTTTGAGTTTGGTGGTGGATATAGATTGTAAAGGACGACTGTCTGTAAATGAAATCTTTATCTATTCCCCGATAACTGTCTGTCTCTTATTTCAGATTTTAATAGGAAAGCTGGGCTGAGGAAACACTTTGGTTCAATCTCAAGACTTGGGTCAGGGAGACAAGTCAAACGATCTGTTAAAAACGCATGCTGTGCCTTGTGTGGTGATGTAAAATATACCCCTCCTGCTCGTAAAAAACTAGCTCATGCCTATAAAGCCAGATCAAGGCACCCGAGCTGGCCAGGAAGGCTGGAACAGCCCATTGTTCATCCTGTGGCTAAGATGACAACCAGGCTGATTATCTGGTTCAGGAGGCACCTCAAGGTGAAACTCTGTGATGTAGCCCACGTGTTTGATGTGACCTCACGTGACTTCTCGTGCATTTTGCCAGCAGTGCTGCTGCAAAAGAGGAAGCATAAAAGAGTGAAATGCTTCACCACAGAATTCAGGTCACTGATGCACCTTGATCCGCAAGGCAATGAGAAATGTGGGAAGTGGATTGGCAGCCAATCCTGGGAGGTCTGTACTCCAACCAATAGCTGTGCTTCTCTCTCATCAGGTAATCAAGTTTTGGGATTTTCTGTTGGCGAGCACATTTTGGACGTAGCAGAAGATATTGAGGGGTGGTCTGAGTCTTCAGATAAACAGGTTTTGAGGATGCCAGACTGTGAGAAAATGAGACTGTCCTCTATTGAGGGGACTGCATGTGTACCCTTAAAACATGGGGCGGTTCAGCATTGTGTTGAGACTGCTGGTTATATGGCAGAAGGTTCAAGAGGGTCTTCTGAAGTTCAGGAGGTCAAAGCTGCCCCAGTACACCGTTTGCCCCCTTTGTTACTACGACGTGTTCATGCCTACAATGCTTTTGCTTCTTCCCAGCGCTTTCAAAATGTGGATTTAGCTGACAACTTTACAGTTAGCGAGGCAGACACAAATGACAATAGTCTGGTGGAGAATGAATTGAATGATAGTTCAGAGGTGGATGTTAACTCTCCTGATTGTTTCTCCTGCCAGAGAACCACTGCTTATATGGTGTTGCCCCGCTTGTCCTGTGCCCGCACTTACAGGTCTTGGCCCTTTCCCAGACATGGGCCTCCTTGTGAAATGAAGTCATCAATCCGTACTGGCCCTCGATGGATTGTGACCACAGAGGCTTCAGAAGGCAAACAAAATGTGATCAATAACATGCACATAGGTTTCAGTACAAGTTCTGAATGCACAGTTGGGAAGAACATGAAAGAAAGCCTTATAGGTTTTGAACCACACAATGGGAGCGTTCAAAATAGCCAAGGGCAAGTACAGTCTACAGCACAGATGGAGAGGGTGCAGACCCCTCCAACTCTTGAGGAAACTTCAAAAGATCAATCAGAATGCCAGAAAAATTATGGAAAAGCTTCAGTTAGTAGTGAGGGGGAACTCTTCAAGCATTCCTGCAATGTGTTTCAGCAGGACCCACCTAGTCTTGGTTCTGTACATGAAATTGATTCTCAGACTTCCCCAGAAGTCATGAATAGTGAGATGCTAAATGTGATTTCTGCTGGGTCGATCAGTGCTGTGGACACCAAGTCTGTTGATCTTGGCGATTACTCCATGAATAGGACACAGAGTTCCATGTTGAGTAAGTGTTCTGAGGATAGTGAGAATGGTACAGAGGCTACAACCTTCCATCTTCCAGATCCCCTTCCAGACCTCCAACGAAGTGCTTCTCAAACTTTGTCATGTATTGTACATTCGAGAGAAGAACCACTGACCCACACTGTGATGGTACGTTCCAATGTGGAACCAAAGCACCCTTCCTCAGTGATGGTACATCACAAAGAGGAGCAGAAATCTGATACTGCTATTGAGAATAGAAGGCAGTGCAGCCTGAATATATTGCACACCAAAACTGCTGACCAAAACACTTCTTCCCCAACCTGCACTGGAGGCAGTAGCTGGGACACACCCTTTAAAACCATGATAAACGGAGGTTCCTTTTCCTCTAGTGAGGAAGATATCAGTAGCCTGTCTCCTGCCGAAAGACCTAAGGACGGTGATGCAGAATGTTTATTGCTACAGGACCAGATGTGTAAGATTGGCAAGGCAAACAGAAGTCCTCTCCCTGCACTGAAGGGATCAGTAGTTACTGGTACCAATCTGGATGTTGTGCGAGCTTATGAGGACGATGCCATTGTGCTTGATGTCATTCAAGATGACCCAGATCTCTTCGGGGACATTATGGGTACAGCAGGAAATTTAGCCTCAAACGCTAATCCAGCTGAAGTTCAGAGAGGAAAGAACATGTGCATGCAGACTGACCAGACAACCTTGGCCAGAAAACCCAACAGGATAGTCTGGGGCTTAAAGTCAGAAAGGTATGTAGGTGTGTGTAAGCAGGCACATTTCTTGTATTTCATGAACTTGGTATTTAAAGGTTCAGTCTGGTTGAGCATCAGGTTTTGTCATCCAGCTAGCAACACTTTAACGCAGACATAGAGTTGCAATCAAAATTATTCAACCCCCATTGCAAATTGGGTTTATTGTCAAAATGTACAGACTTTCAGCTGTTTGCAATGAACAACTCAAACAAAAGCAATTGAAATAGTTCAACACACGAATGCTTCAAGTGGTTTCCCCAAATTCAACTGAAAATGCAACTTATAATGACTTCTCCAGTCTCAAAATTATTCAGCCTTCTCCCTCACAACAGCACAAATATGCAGAACAGGTGTTGTCTCAAGCACACCTGGTGCAAATAATGAAGGGCTTCATCTAATTTTTTATTAGGGGGAAAAAGATGACTGCTCTTTTGGCGTATTTTCATGTTCCACTGTTTTTTTTTTTTTTGTTTTTTTTTTAAAAGCACCTATGCAAAATGTGTAACGGTTAGAAGGTCTGAAATGATCATTTAAATATTTATTTCCATCTTGCCTTGCCATTCCTTTGTGCCTCACAGTTTTGTGTACCTCTGCTTTAAGGTTACTTGAAATTTATATAATCAACATTTTAAGGTAATAATAATGTGAATTTTTAATACTGGCCAAATACAAATAGAACATTATTGTTCTCCAATCTATCTGTTATTATTCTCCAATCTATTTGCTTCTATTTGGCTTTTTCTTACAAAACAATAAATGTAAAAGTAACATTTTTAATACACATACTTATTGGTAATACTTCTGAAGCTTTATTTTAAAAATATATATATTTTCTATGAAAATATGGAAGGTATTTAACTCCTGGAAAACTGAAGTAGTTCCTAAGCAAGACCAGTGAATATGGTGGACCAATTCCTATGGATACTTCTTGTCTGCTCTTCTGTGTGTGAATAGAACACTTGGCCACATCTACATTAGAACCTTAAGTATAACGTTATAATACCACTGTGCTATTGAAGCTTATTAAATATATAATAGTAGAACATTATCCCATGATGATTATGTTTATCTGATGAACTCATTTTGGACAAAATCAGACAGAACCTCATGATTCTGAGTTTATGATTAGCTTTTCTTTTAATGGCTCTTGAATATTTGAATAAATCTTAAATATTTTATATTTCTCATAATGTCCCAGGAAAAATGTCCAGACTGCTGGTGATGCCCATGTGGAGACTCATGTTGGTTTTTGCAGAGGTCTGTGATCCTTAAGTGTTTCCAATTAGTTTGAATATAACACTGGTGCACTACTCCAGTCTTGGTAGGGTGGAATCTAGCACGTTGTAGCGATTTCCCTCCTGGACTGGAGTTTTACAGCTTTACAATAGAAGATTTATGATTCATAGGAGGCAAAAATTAAGATGTATTAAAGAATTGTAGGCTGCATTAGAAAATACTGGTGCTGGATATTTAGAAACACAAATTGGGTTGTGTGTCTTTCCTCAATCACACAGGGGATGTGAATGAACTGGCTAAGGGCTGTAAAAGTCAGCTGACTTTTGGTAGGAAGTGGGCCCCAGTTAACCCAATAGTCAAGCCAGAACAGGTCAGTTCAAGGTGGTTCTGGTGCAGCAGCTACATTATTTATCCTTTTTTTTTTTTTTTGCATATGAAGAGCTGGTATTCCGAAGATCAGCAGATTACAAATGCTTGTAATGGTGTAAATCTGTTTTTTTCAGATAGTTCCAGATAGTAATAACAACCTGGATATGAAAGAAAGTACTGATGTGAATGTCAGCACAGTGAATACTGGATCGACATGGCTGGTGGGCGACGCACGCGACAATGGTGAATCCTCAAAATGCTGTGAATAATCACATGCCATGGGTATCCATAGACACACAGTCCTATATACAAGTTCTATCCAGAACCTTTCAAACCTTTGCTTGGCTAGCATCACATGCTGTTTCTATATACATTTAGATTATGTCATAAAGTAATGCTATAATAAGGCAAACTGGGATGCCAATGTTGCAGACATCTGATACCTTACCCATGACCTGTAACCAGAAACCTTGGATGTATTTCAAGACAAAAAAATGGGTAGCAATATTGAAAGTTATTTCATTATTATTATTATTATTATTATTATTATTATTATTATTATTATTTATCTTGAGAATACTTATAAACACCTTGTCCATCCCTTCACAGATGTGTAGATGTGTAATGTAGTGTTTTTCATCATGTTAAATACAATGCCTTATGTCATTATTTGTGCAGTTCACACTACTGCTGGGAAAGATATCAATGTTGTGAGATCGTCTTCTGTGAGTAACCAGTCCACTAAAGAAAAAAATACTGTGTGCTGATCATTTGTGCAGGAATCTCTGAATCTGGTACTCTCTCTCTCTCTTTTACCAGTATTGCTGGTACTACTTCAATGAACGTTACTCATGCGTGCGGAATAATGTGTGCTGGTTCCTTCATGTGCCCAAGGACAATGATGAAAAGGTGTGTGTGTGTGTGTGTGTTCGAATGAAAGGGTTAATAACAGTAAGAGTATATAACCAATTGGTCCCTAAGATAATCTGCTTATTTCTGGTGCAGTTTTGCATGGATATTATACAGAAGTTTTGTCATGTTGGAAGTCCTCCTATTGTCAAGCGAGCAGGTAAGAGATGAGCACTATTAAAGCTATGTGCACAATGGGACTGAATCTTGCTTTGACATACTGCCTGAGCTCATAAAAGGCTTGATTTCAAACACATCAACACACACTGATGCTCTGCAAATGAATCATAGCATGGGAGTACTAGTCTATGTCTAGTAGTTTATTCCTGGTCTGTTGATTCAGGAAAAAGATAACTGTAATGTATATAGAGCAGAGCACTGAAGCATCACATTATGATTTCACAGGGTGTTAAAGTTGTATAAATGCACATATTTTAAATATTTAAAATGTCTGTATGTGAAGGTTCAGTTGTGATGTTTTGTGCCGGATCTGACAAGAAAGTATCACAATTCATCTAATAATTGGCTATTTCCCCCCCAACATCTATTAGGAACCACTGTGTTACTGTGTTTTTTGTCTGTCTGAAACTTATGCTCCAGTTTGATAAAGAGGTCATCAGTCTTTCTCACTATCCCTTTGTCTGTCTCCAGTGGAGATTTTTGTTGCTTATTATGGGACCAATTCTCCTGGTGCGTGTTTCAGTCAGAACATCGTGAACCAGTTGCTCTCATCTCTGCTCAGCCTGGCACTGCTCTGGGACCTGCTGTCAGTCATCAACACGCTCCTCACACACAAGAGAATGGTATGGAGTATGGGTGAGGGCACTCTGTAAATGAGAATGTAAATGACATACTTGCTGGTAATGGCACTTATTCCCAAATTAACAGTTAAGAATGTTATTTAACTGTGAAACTGGGAATTAATTAGACAAGTTTAAAGGAATTCTCTGTTTTTGTATATAACCATCACTGGCTAATTTTTTTGAATGGGCAATATCATGTGCAGTGTCTATTTCTTGCCTAACAGTCTTGACAATATGAACAATATAAAAATGTTTGAAAGTAGCTCCTGATCATGTGTGTGTGTGTTCAGCCTCCTGTTGAGTTTGTGATGGCTCTTTATGAACATGTTCGTGAAAGAGGAATCCTAAATTTTGTACCGGAGCTCCTACATCTCACCTCAAAGGTGAATTACACACATGCATTTCATCAACATATCACATTTCATCAGTGTGGTGTTAAGCAAAGGCGACTGTAGTGTAATTCAGCTCAATTGCATCCAATTGCATTTTGTGTGCATTTTTAAAATCCGTACACTAGCACAGGGTATTGTAAAGGTATCGTATCGGACGAGGTAGACGCACAGCTATTAACATAATGGTAAATATATTTGTATAACTTCACAGATTAATAAATTATATATAGAATGGAAAAAAATTCCACGTTGAATGGGGGGAAAAAAAATCTAGATTTTAGAATTCCAACTTGATTAAAAAAAATGTAATAGTAAGGTTCTGTGCAGCTAGAAAAGCTTCAATGATTGTATACATAGCTGAATATATTTACACAGCAGTCAAACAAACTTAACAGAATATCATCTGATGCTGCCATCATAATCAACTTGAGGCTAGAATAAAGTTGTCTGCAACTTATATAACAACAAAGCATTGCCATCAAGGGGTAAACAAATTAATATTTGTGATATTATATTAAGGGCGGCTGTGGCTCAGGTGGTAGAGCCGGTTGTCCACTAATCGTAGGGTTGGTGGTTCGATTCCCAGCCCACATGACTCCACATGCCGAAATGTCCTTGGGCAAGACACTGAACCCCAAGTTGCTCCCGATGGCAAGTTAGCGCCTTGCATGGCAGCTCTGCTACCATTGGTGTGTGAATGGGTGAATAAGACACAGTGTGAAGCGCTTTGGATAAAAGCGCTATATAAGTGCATAATTTACCATTTACCATTTAATATGACTATCAGCAGGCAAATTCAGACAGCCATGCGGGGGGGGGGGAAAGGCTGAATGACTGTGATAATCAGTAGATATTTGTCGTGTACTGCTGGCACTCCTGTTTGGCTAAACCAGCCTTTGGAGAAATGGTGAGACAGAGTATTGATGCTGTTCATGTGTGTATGTACAGATTACAGAGGTGGGGTGTGTGTTCAGTGTTGAGCAGTGCGAGATGATGCAGATTCATCTCGAGTCTTTGCACTTACCCAGACATCAAATGGACATTTTCTGTGCGGTAAAATGCAGGTGGGTCTTTTCTACACATTTGCCTATTTAATGTTGTAAATTGTAAAGGTACTTAAATTTCAAATGTAAGTTGTATTCATTTTGCTGAATTAAACTACAGCTGAAATAATGACAAACCATAACCCTGCCGTTGCTTTTCCCATTAAAACAGTGTTAATCAGTCACAAAACCATAATTTTATAAACATCCTATTCAGTGTCATCAGGTTTTAAAAGCTGTATCAGCAGTTTTATACTATGATGTGCTAAAAACTAAGCACTAAACATACAGATGCATTTATATTACCATACTTACACACCACCCTATTCAAACACCGTGTGCGTGCGTGCGTGCGTGTGTGTGTGCGTGTGTGTGTGCGTGTGTGTGTGCGTGTGTGTGTGCGTGTGTGTGTGCGTGTGTGTGTGTG
>JANDJT010000102.1:21841408-21861559 GCA_024331685.1 Stegophilus panzeri
AGTACAGAGAGTCCTTACTGGACACAGCAGGTGCATTCTCTCTTGTTCCGGTGTGGGGAATGGAGGAGGGCAGAAAGTCTGCAACACCACAGGGTGTGTAGCCGATGTAGGCACTTTAGGAATATAATCCGGCATAGGATACAGGAAGGCCTGGGCTAATCCAGGGGCAAAGTCAAGGCAGGAAGGAGCAAAAGAGAGAGCTTGTAGATATCCTAATCGCTTGAGAGATGTCAGGGCCAGAAGAAGAGCTACCTTTAGAGTTATACGCTTCTCTGAGGCTGACTCTAAGGGCTCAAATGGGGCCCCTGACAGACCTTCCAGGACCACAGACAGATCCCAGGAAGGTAAGCGTGGTCTGTATATGGGCCTCAACCACCTGACACCACACATAAACCTTGATTTTAGAGGATGTTGCCCCACAAAGGCTCCATCAATAGGGGCATGGCTGGCTGAAATGGTGGCCACGTAAACCCTGACTGTAGAATGAGCCAACCCTGCTGAGAAACATCCCTGTAAGAACTCCAGGACTTTAGCTATGGTGCAGTTTACTGCATCTAAATAATGGTCCTCATATCACAAAAAGTTGACACTTGAGCGCATACAATTTTCTCATGGTTGGTGCTGTAGCATTCAACATGGTCTCTAAAACCTCAGTTGAGAGACCCGAATGTATGAGCTGGTTCCCCTCAGGGGCCAGACCAACAGTTTCCATAGTTCCGGCCGAGGGTAAGAAATCAACCCTCTGGCTTGAGACAGTAGATCCCTCTGAACGGGAACTTCCCAGGGAGTGCCGTCTAGCAGGGATATTATACCTGAGAACCATATTCGAGCTGGCCAGTAAGGTGTTACTAGCAGCAGATGTAGACAGTCTTGGCAAACTCTCGCTAGAACTTGTGGGAGCAGAGCAATCGGGGGAAAGTGTACAGACGTGTCCTTGGCCAAGTGTACACCATGGTGTCCAGCCCCAATGGTGTGGGAGGAGTGAGGGCAAACCACAGCAGGCAGTGTGTTGTCTCCTCAGAGGCGAACACATCCACTCCTGCTTGGCTGAACCTCCACCATATGGACTCCACCACTTGTGGATGGAGCCTCCAATCCCTGGGCCTCAGCCCCTGTCTCAACAGGATGTCTGCCCCCACAATCCAGTTGCCCAGAATGTACATTGCACTCACTGATAAAAACTTTCCCTCTGCCCAGAGAAGAATTACTTGTGCCTGCCTGAACGGGGGCACGAACCCTCCCACACTATTACCTGCACCCACACACATCTTTAACACATCCCTCTCTACTGGCACATACCGTACCTCATTTTAGCAGGCCAGGGTTACCCCACTGCTTAAAAAACCGTCCCTTAACCCTGCTGCAGTTGACGACTACAGACCTGTTTCCGTCCTCACTTTTCTTTCCAATATCCTTGAAAGAGCTGTTTTCAGTTAACTCTCCAATTTTCTCACACAGAACAACCTCCTGGACACCAAGAAATCAGGCTTCAAAAGCAGTCACACCACGGAGACTGCACTGCTTTCCCTCACTGAATCCTTACGACTAGCAAGAGCAACCTCAAGATCATCAGTCCTCATCCTACTCGACCTCACTGCTGCTTTTGACACTGTGAATCATCAGATACTCCCATCAACTCTCTCCAGCCTAGGCATCACTGGAACAGCTCTGTGCTGGGTGGAATCCTATCTCTCAGACAGATGCTTCAAGGTATTGTGGAGGGGAGGTATTTCTGAAACTCAGCAACTCACAACTGGCATTCCTTCGGGGTCAGTTCTGAGTACACTGCTCTTTTCTATTTATACTACATCTATAGGGCAGGTGATTGAGTCTCATGGCTTCTCATATTATTACTATGCTGATAACACCCAGCTCTATTTGTCCTTCCAGCCTGATGATTCATCTGTCTCTGCACGAATCTCTGCTTGCCTGTCTGACATCTCGGACTGGATGAGGGAACACCACCTTAAGCTCAACTTGCCAAAATCTGAGCTTCTTGTGATCCAAGCCTGCCCTTCAAATCAACCACAACCTCGCTGTACAGCTTGGCTCAACCACACTCAAGCCAACCAGGACAGCCAGGAACCTTGGGGTGACTTTTGATGACAGCTTGACCTTTACAGACCACATTTCAACAACTGCATGGTCATTTTATACAACATCAAGAAAATAGGTACAAGGAGATAAAGCTAGACCTGAAGAACCCGATACTGGTATGTGAACGCGAACCTCTGGAACTTCCTGTGACTGGGCAATATTTCTATGTGGAAATATGCATCTATTAGATCTATTGTCACAAACCAGTCCTCAAACTGAATCTGTGGAATTATGAGTTTGAGTACCAGCATCTTGAATCTGTATGTCCAAAGAGTATAGTTCAGATGGCACAGATCTAAAATTGGCTGCATACTCCCATCTTTTTCGTGGAGAAGGAAATAATGGCTGTACAAACCTCCCTTCCCCAGGGAATGGGGTACGTTCTATGGCCCCTTTGCCAAAAAGGGATCTTACTTGCTGCACTAACATCAGGCTCTGCTCTATGCTGACTACTGTGGTAAGCACATCTCTGAACCGGGGTGGGTTGAGCTCTGAGCTGGACCCAGTACTCCTTTTATATGTTAGACAGAACCCATGGAGACACATTTAGCAGTAGTTTCCATGCTGCTAGATGGTCTTTTAGTGACGATAACTCTTCCACATTCTGTTGGCGGGAAAGCATGAGATTTTCATTGCCCTGTGACAGCTCAATGACCAGAGAAGACTGAAAGCTTGGGATGACATTGGCTAGGGGAGGCCCTACAGTAATACTGTGCCTAACAACCTCATGTACCCTGATACTTCCCTCTGCTGCGCATCAGCACAGCTCCTTCTTTGTCTGCCCAACCTTTATCATAATTCTCAGATCAGGCTGCGACTGTGGCCGCCTGGTCCCCCTGGCCCTCTGCAGGAGGAGAAGGGCAACCACACTCGCCTTCTGTGCCTCCCTCACACTAGTGCTGGCCCAGGCTTGACTTGTGGATGTCCGGGCGAACTCGACACAACGGGGAAGGACCTGGCTGAATGCTACCATTTGCTGTTTCACCTTGCGAAACCGGTCATAGATGGCATTAACTGTGCCACCGAACAGGCTGGAAGGTTCAACAGGGGCATCCAGCAGGGAGACCTTATCCTTATCCCCCATCCCTGAGAGGTTGAGCCATAGGTGCCTCTGCGCCGCAACCAAGCTACCCATTGAATGGCCGATGTGACAGGCTGTTTGCTTGGACGTCCATAGAGACAAATCCGTGGCGCAGCAAAGCTCCGCCACTGCTTCAGGCCCAATTCCCTCCCTATTGTTGAGCTTACTCAGCAGGTCTGCTTGGTAGGACTGCAACACTGCAGTGACCCACAAGCGAGACCCTCTGCCGCCTACGTTTTGGCAAGCAATGACAAGGTGGCCTTCCATGGCTTGGATGGCAAAGCCGGCCCCCTATATTTCCTGCCATCAGTGGAGAGAGGTAGCTCGCAAGCGCCTCCTCCACCTTTGACATAGCTAAATACCTGTGTTGTTCATATCCTATGATGGCCGAATAATTCAGTGTCATGGGGTTATAAACACGGCTAGTGTATGATTTTCCTCAGAAGCATGATATTTCATCATGCACTTCTGGAAAAAGGGGAGTTTTCTGTGGTGTGAGGGAGATTTATTTTCAATGGGGAGATCGTGCTTGTCCAGCCTGCTATGAGCCACTTCCTCTTCCCCGGGCCAGTCTAGACTAAGTTTTTCTACCGCCCAAGTAAACACTTCAAACAGCTTCTCTCCTTTTTTTTTTTGGTGCAATGGCTACCCCCTCTGTCTCCTTGGAGTCAGAGAGGGTGTTTTGGCTTTCCATAATGGAAGGAGGAATCGTGATGCGAGCTCCAAAATCCAGCGGAGAGTCGGACCCGGAAGACAGAGCAAGAGATAGAGCAGCGCTCGTCTCTGGCTCCTCTTCCAGATCCATTCAAGATCCACAGACCTGAGCTGGCTGGCTGCCTCGGCAGCGGCCGGCCCAGATCAATGAGGCTCTGAAACCCAACTCCTTTCAGCCGAGAAGAGAGCAAGTCATGAGCGGAGCTGCCTGAATGTAAAGCGTCCACAATGTTCACAGTCAGCCCCCTCAAGGGCCACTGTGGCATGCTCCACCCCCAGACACTTCACATAAAAAGTGCTCCCCCAATAATAAAACAAGGGCAAGGCATGACACTCTAACTGAATTCTCTCTCACTCATACTTTTCTTTTTTTCCTTTTTTTTTTAAAGAGAGAGGAAATTAAGAGTCTTTTTGTGAGTGTTCACACAAAACGACTGACATGCAGTCTCACTGAAGCTAATAAGGCTGGCGGCATGGTTCACAGGTGCTGCTTTTATAATCACATGATGCGCTTAATTACCATGTCACCTGACCACGGCAGGCCAATAAATAGGCATGATTTCACACAAGCTTCAGATACTGGTCACACATGAGGGTGCTTCCCACAGCATGAAGCTCCCGCAATGTTGAGTTCCCTTTGAAAGGGAACTTACTGACTGCTACAAAGCCTTACCACTGGAGACTCCTTCTATAAATGTTGCATACATGTCTCCTTACAAAAACATTCAACATATCAATTATATGTTTTTCTTTGTTAAACAACACAATTTGTATGTATGCTTGCTTATGTGGTACATTTGCCCTACAAGTCCCTATGAATTATTTGCTATTACAGAAATGGGGTTTGGGCCAATTTGGTATGTCTTTGCTATGCTTTGTGACTTTCATGAACCATGAAAAAATGCAATAAGAGACAGTGTATGTGGGCCAAGAGCAGGACTATTAGCCATGTTTGTCTTTTTACAGCCTATGTGTTTGTAGCTGTACTAAATTAATTTCATAAAGTTGGGGTGTCAGTGTTTAAAAGCAGACTTCCAGAGCAGTGATATGAACTAGGCTATAGCATTTAATAATAGTCATTGCACAAAAGTATTGATGCTTTTAAAGCCTTTAAAGAGATGTTGGCATTTTACACTTTATATTCTCTGAAATGCTGTTATTAAATTTTGTTTCTTAATATCCCCACTTAATATACACATATGTTTCAGAATGCGTTCAGAGAGACTGAAACAGGAAATCACCTTTTTTTGTTTGTAGTGTCCTAATGAGTGTGCATGCAATGACATTCACTTGCACCCTTGCAGAATGGAGTTTCTTGGTCTGTTCATCTCATAAATATAAATATATAATTGTATATAAATGAAAGTGTGTTTGTGTATGTGTGTGTGTATTTGTACATGGAGTTGTGTACAGGGTTTACAAGTTTGTGGATGTGTGTGTATATGTGTGAGGAAGATGTGTGATGATGAAAGCAGAGTGTAATTAGAGGCCCTGTGTGCTCATCAGAGAGTGTAAAATACTGTGGAAAACACACCTGCTCTCCCTTTTCACACGTGGCAGCTCGGGAGCAGAAGATTGAATCAATGTTAGGGTGCTATCAGGAGATTACATTCAAACACTTATGCCCTTCCTGGAAAGCCACACACACACACACACACACACACACACACACACACACTCTACCACATAGAAACATTCAGTGAAGACCACACATCTGCCTCTTATGACTTACAGTATGAGTTCTTATCATTGCTTCCATCATCTATAAAGAAAACTGTAATTACTAATATCCACTATTTCAAGATCAATACAGAGAACTTTTGCATGTGCTGTGGCCTTCAAATATATAACAGCTCCACCATCCTCTATAGCTTAATGACAAGGATTTCATGGAGACACAGAGGAATCTGTGTTCTGGCTAGACACATCTGATTAACATTCATATCATTCCAGGTCTCCAGGGATGGAATGAAAAATTCACAATATCAGAGTTTGATCCAATGTCTTTTTTTTTTTTTGTATATTACCATTGTTGCACCTTGTTCAAGAACACTTTACAGTGCTCTGTAAATATTAAATTGGGAAACTGCAAGAATTTTTACGAAATTGTTTATTAGCTCACAACAGTGTAGAAATACATATTTTTAATCATTTTGCCTCATTTTAGCTCAAAGCTGCTATTTTGTAATGTACCACACTTTCAAGTAGTAAGTAAATATTGCGATTGTATTTGCTTAATTAGTTCTGATGCAACCAGTTTCCATTAGATGGTCCATAAATAGTTTACTGGAGTCAATTCATGTATTCAGTTAAAGAGTCACATGATCTCAATATAAAGACACCTGTTCCTGGAAGGCCCTAGAGTTTATTAGATAGCATATCTACACAAACACATTATGAAAACCAATGAGCTATCAAAACAAGTTCAGGACAAAGTTTTGGAAACATAAATCAAGGTTTGCTTCTAAAAATATCCCTGGTTTTAAATATCCAATGGAGGACAATTAAATTCATTATTTTTAAAAAAGAAAGAATATGGCATAATTATGACATGAGGTGGCTAGTCAGTGATTGGGCAAGGAAGGCATTAGTCAGAGAATCAACGAAAATACCAAGGGTAACTCTGAAGGAACTGGCGAGATCCCCAGATCATATGGGAGAAGCATAGATGTGGAAAAAGGCTCTCTGGTTATATGAATACAAACACTGGAAGGCAAGATGGATGGTGCCAAATAAAGGGTAGCCCTAGTCTTGAGAATGAGGTAGAGGTTCACCTTCCAAACACTATACATAATACCAGAGCTATACTGGAGTGGTTCAAAGTGGTTCAAAGAACCTGAATGTGTAATAGTGTAATTAACTTTAACTTTAAATCCGGTTCTGGTGCATTCCCACACACACAGACATACATAAAAAAGGTTGATGAAATAATAAGTAAGTGATTAATAATGAATTTCCATACACATCCACCCAAAAATATGACACACACGCACACACACAGAAGATACTCCCTGACCAGTTAGAACAAAGAAATTAAAATGCACCATCCAGTAGGTGGTTATACACCATAAGTTTTAAGAAGAAGAAGAAGAAGAAGACCACACCCACCCTCTTGATTTTAAATACCTTTTATGTAGAATAACCTGTATGAGCTTTCAACATGGCTGCTGCTTGCCCTAATGCACCAAAAAAAGTTCACTCTATTTTGGGAACATTCAAAAATGTTTGAACAAAAATGTTCAGGGACCAGGGTTACATGCGTAACCCAGACGTTTCCTTTCAAAGGGAACTCCACGTTGCATTTAGCATAACACTATGGGAACGAGAATACCCATTCCGTCATACCGAGGGTACAGCCTGTTCAAAAAGACCCAAGCCCGAAGGTCACTGCAAGACACTCGAACCCGGGGCGGAATGAATATCCAGGCTGTAATATCGAATGAATGTGTGAGGTGTAGACCACCCTGCAGCAGCACACACATCCTGTAAGAATACCCCGTTGGACAAAGCCTTCGAGGAGGCGACCCCCCTAGTGGAATGAGCCCTTATGCCCAGAGGCGTAGCGAGACCGCATGCCTCATAAGCGATAGAGATTTCTTACACTATCCAATTAGAGATGGGCTGCTTTGACACAGCATCACCTCTACTGTCGCCGCCAAGCAGACCAGCAGCTGCTTTGACTTACGGCACAGGCTGGAGCGGTGGACGTAAGTAAGCCCGTACGGGACACAGCAGGTGTATTCTCTCTTGTTCTGGTATGAGGAACAGAGGAGGGCAGAAAGCCTGCAACACCACAGGCTGGGCAGCAAATGTAGGCACTTTAGGAATATAATCTGGCCTAGGATACAGGAAGGCCTTGGCTAATCCAGGGGTAAAGGCAAGGCAGGAAGGGGCAACTGAGAGAGTGTGTAGATCTACTTCTTGCTTGAGAGATGTCAGTAGCTATTGCGCAGTTCACTGGGTCTACAGTGGATCCCTGCGGATGGGAATCTCTCAAGGATTGCCATCTACCAGGGATATTATCTCTGATAACCATATTCGAGCTGGCCAATAAGGTGCTACTAGCAGCAGACATAGACTGTCTTGGTGAACTCTTGCTAGAACTTGTGGGAGCAGAGCGATCGGAGGAAAAGCATACAGATGTGACCTAGGCCACGTGTGCACCATGGTGTCCAGCCCTAATTGTGTAGGAGGAGTGAGGGCGAACCACAGCGGGCAGTGTATTGTCTTCTCAGAGGTGAACACATGCAGTCCCGCTTGGCCAAACCTCCACCATAGGGACTACACCACTTGTGGATTGAGCCACCAATCCCTGGGCCTCAGCCCCTGCCTCAACAGGATGTCTACCCCCACATTCCAGTTGCCCAGAATGTACATTGCACTCACTGACAAAAACTTTCCCTCTGCCCCGAGAAGAATTAGTTGCACCTGCCTGAACAGGGGGCTCGGACATAATCCTCCCTTATGGTCAATATATGAGACCACCGGTGTGTTGTCTGTAAACACATGGTGACCTCTCAATTGAGGAAGAAGGAATTTCAGTGTTAGAAATATGGCCGACATTTCTAGGCAATTTATATGCCTCTCCAGATGAGGGCTGCTCCAGAGACTGTGAGCTGGACAGCTGTCTAAGACCATGCTCCAGCCCATGAGGGAGGTGTCTGTCATTACCATCTTGCGCTAAGGAGACACCCCTATAGTGTGACATTCAATATAGACATTCAAATTCTCAGAGCACATAGGCATCGCCGCATGACACTGATTACTCTCAGAGGTTTTGTCCTTGGACGAAACCCCCAACTTCTCAGCCACCACTGACACAGTCTCCTGTGCAATAGCATTGGTATGACGTTGGCTGCCCATAAGCTCCAATAGTCTCCCATAGAGACTGGGGGGATGCCAAGATCCAGCTTTATCTTGCTCAATGTTGATAGGACTGACCCTACACATGTTGGGGATAGAAACAGCCTCATCGCAGTAGAATCCTTATAACCCCTAGAAAAGTTGTCCACTGCACTGGAGAAAGCATACTTTCCTGAGGTTCAACCTGAAACCCAAGCTCTTCATGTGGGCGAGAACAACATCTCAATGTTGAACCGCCAGTTCCCTGGATCATGCTAGAATTTACCAGTCATCCATGTAGTTTAGTACACGGATGCCCTGGAGTCACAATGGAGCCAGAATGACATCCATGCACTTTGTCAAGGTGCGAGGGGATAAATCTAGCGATATTTCTATGTGGAAATATGCACCTTTTAGATCGATCGAGACACTTCACACAGAAAGTGTGCACTACTCCACATGATGAAAGGAGAGCAAAGTGTAACACACTTCCTGAATTCTCTCACTCATATTTTTCTTTCTCGCCCATTCCTTTTTTTCTTCTCTTTTTTTTTAAAGGGATAGAAAAGGCCAGAGATTTTGAGAAAAGATAGAGAGGAAATGAAGCGCCTTTTTGTTTCTTTACACAAACAACTGACATGCAGTCTCACAGAAGATAATAAGGCTGATGGCACGGTTCACAGGTGCCATATATATATCACGCGACACGCTTAATTACCACATCACCTGATCACGGCAGGCCTATAAATAGGCATGATTTTACACAAGCTTCAGATGCCAGTCATGCGCGAGGGGCGCTCCCATAGTGTTATGCTAAATGCAACGTGGAGTTCCCTTTGAAAGGGAACAGCTGACACAATCTACAATGGTACTTCCAACAAATCGATGAATGATTCGAAAAATTTGGAAGAAACAAAGAAACAGCATAACTAAAAGTAAGGCTGGATGATCTCTTCTGAGATCGTCAGTATACTACTTTTGAGCATAAACTCCACCTTCCCCAAGACTCCTCCCACATGATATATAAACTAGTCTGACTACATATCGAGTCAAAGCCTTCTGAGCATCAACAAACAATATGGCTCGTGAACTCAGACCCGTTTCTTACAATTCTGATGCTACCCGGGATGATGATGTGACTTGTTCAGGTTTTGAGATGGCAATATGGCTCGTGAACTTAGACCCCTTTTCTACAATGCTGATGCTACCCTGGATGATGATGTGACTTGTTCAGGTTTTGAAGACAGCGAAAACCTAGGAAAAATAAATCTGACCTATCTGTCAATGAATGATGAAACTGACAGGTGTATAACCAACACCGTGCTAGCCTTCATATCTGTGGCTATGGGAGAACTGTTGGACAGAATTATCAATCAAGATCTGAAGGACAACTGCCATGGGTGCGTGATTTATCATCTGAGTCAACTCCAACACTCATGTTTGTTCGATCCTGACAAGTACTATCTACACCTAAACGCATACAGATTGGTGAAAAAAACTGTTTAAACCGTGGTTCAAATACACGTTGGGAAGAGGTCTGAAATGGTGTGGTATCAAACACTCCATCCCTGGATATGCTTAATCTACACTTGCATTTGATCATTCTTGTCTTGACACTTGAAAATGACTGTACAATTGATGAAGAATATATTATATGCTATCAGAACCTGCTTCGTATGATGGCATTGAGAGTTTGCAAAGAGCTAATGTTGAGAAAATAGGTAAAAGAGCTAATGATACTCAAATAAAAAACTGTTTAGCAGAGCAGGATGTATATAGTCTACATAAACCAGGATCTACAAAGTTTAAAAGAAACAAGGTTTTTGAAAAGAACATCGATGAACAATGGAAAGCTAATTTAGTCGATATGAGCAACCTATGAGAGAGTAATGACAATGCAAAATTTATGATTACATGTATAGATATTTTATCCAAATATGCCTAGGTATGAGTGTTACGAAATACGACCAGACTTGAGGTAACTAAAACCCTTGATTCCATTCTAAATGAAGGTAGAGTCCGCAAAAAACTACAAACTGACCAAGGGAAGGAGTTTTTTAACAAACATTTTTAAACATTAATGAAAAACATGACATTGTTCACTTTGCTATGGTGTGTGAACGGTTCAACAGAACGCGGTGTGTGAAAGGTTCAACAGAACGCTAAAGACCAGGATGTGCAGATATTTTACAGCTTTTAACATGAGAAAATACACTGACATGGTCCAGGATTTGGTTCAAGCATACAATCTCAATTACAATTCCAGCATCAAAATGAAACCTGCTGAGGTCAACGAAGCCAATTCCTTCAGCGTATTTAAAACCCTTTATAGACTGTTCTCACCAAAATTAAAGAAACTAAAATTCAAGTTTAAAGTTTGAAAAAAAAAAAGAGCAAAACGTTATGGATGAATATTTTACAATTTCTGAACAGATACCGAGAGATCCCCCAGGTATATAAATTGCAAGACTATGATGGTGAATAAATTGAGGGAACATTTTATGGACCTGAGTTACAAAAGATCATGAAAAGATTCAATATTGGGTAATGTCAGTTTATTTTATTGGGAGGAAATTCACAAAGAATCAGGGATTCCTTGAAGAAATTTTATATTTATTCTGGTCATCAGTTCATCGTACAGAGGTTGCCAACACATATAACACCAGACAATGTTTTCGGGAACTACTGACAATGCATCTTTACAGTTTTCCAACAACATTTTGATAAAATAT
The DNA here is from genome assembly GCA_024331685.1 of Stegophilus panzeri. Taxonomy (NCBI): domain Eukaryota; kingdom Metazoa; phylum Chordata; class Actinopteri; order Siluriformes; family Trichomycteridae; genus Stegophilus; species Stegophilus panzeri. The sequence continues at coordinate 21,852,875 of JANDJT010000102.1, forward strand.
GATACATGAAAAGGGAAGTTGCATCCTAGCGTCAAGAGCAGGCACATTCATGTTTTCCATTAAAAAACACATCAACAGAAACTATATGCATATATCCATGAATAGTCTTAATATCTGTAAGGGAGAGTTGTGAAATCAGGTAATAAAACATGCTTATCGTACACAAACTTGAACCTTTTTAACTGTGATTTGTTTCTCAGATGAAAACCCTTTTTATCTCTCATGATTTGGTTATGCGAGGTTACAAGTTGATTGGTTTGATCTGGATTTTTCACTTGCTTGTCCACCAGGTCTGTCAGTGATTTCAAATTGACAACTTCAGAATTGATATGGTTTAAAGTAATGCCTTTAGCTTTCATAGTTGTTTTTCCTTTTATAGTTTTGTAACCGTAGGTTTTAGGGCCTGCACTTACGAATTCTACGATTTGATCACCATCATCTAGTTTGCTGATAAGACCACCCAAGTAATCTCTTAAGGGTGGCATCCAGTCACCTTCCTTACTTTTAAAAATGACACTGTCGGTGTCTGTGTACAAACAACACTGATTCAATCGATCCATTAAATTGTACAGTTCAAGTCTAGCATATGCTGTAGTGAAAATGCGATGAAGACATTAGCGTTCAGTGGTTTAATAAGTCTCTCGTCTTTGTACCGCCACTGCACAATTGCCACCTTCTCATTCAAAAAAGAGAACTGGCTCACATTATAAATATTGGAGAACATGAACTGTAAAACCTCAGCAGGATCACGGATTTAGGATGTGTTTGATCTGTCTGGTCTTTGACACATCTTACCCCACAATGAATTTAGCATAAGTTTAGCCATGGATCTTTCGGCAGGATTAACGGTAATACAGTTCGGATCCAACTTGATCCCTTCCTTCTCATTATATTTGCGAATGTACTCATGTTTAGAGGATTCAGCAACGACTTTCCTGTTTGGTCTTGAGGAACATTTTAATATATTTGGTAAAAAAGCTTATCAGATCTTTTAGGTAAATGCCACACTTCAAACACTTAAAATTTTGTAACCTTTTTCGACAGCTTTCTCAATTTCGACAGAAGCCCATATTCTGGCAAGAGCTCTCTCCTGATCTGTATTGTCACATTGTTTTTGTTGTTGCTCAGTGCACATTCTACATAGAGGAAAGAGGAGTTTGCTTTTTACACAAAATGGGACAACAGGTGCCCACAGACCCCTAGGTTTAATAATTTTGCTCTGATGATACCAAAGTAATTTTTCAGTGCTTTAAAGTCATGATAAATGATGATAGGGTGATCATTCGGACACGTTTATGTCTTATTTGCAAATGGGTAAAGATAGGTAAAATCGAAATAATCGATTCTCTCACCAGGCTGAGCTACATAATGCAAATGTAATGCATTTGTTTGACTGCTATAAAGAGCATCTCGTGGGTTTACACGCTCAGGGAAGTCAAAGTCTTTTAGAAAGTTTAGCATGTGGTTGTCGCTTTTCTTTATTTCTATTCCACTTATGTTCCCACATCAGTGTAACTTGCAAATCGTGAGTGTCTTGCAAATTCTTAATTTTCTCCATTTATTTTTGATGGACATCTCCGAAGGTAGCTTTGGATGAGCTAAGAGGATGCGGGGTAATTGAGGGAAAACACTTTTCACAGCCATGATAAAAACAACCAAGAAACTCAAAAGCCTTACGTATTTGTCCATCTTCACAGTAACCATCTACAAAATTGTTACCAAACCTGGCTTCACCTTCGTTCACCACGTGTCTAATGGGTAGGTTTTGTGTGTTAGAAATTTATTCGAGCCATTGTATGGACAGTGATGAGAAAGATTTCTGTCTGCTGATGTAATTATCAAGCGGTGGAATAGCTAAAGTGTCTTTATGAAGGAACTTGGTTCTAAAGATTTTCATGCACACAGATGTGATTGTTATGCATTTAAAAGGATCGACCTTTGTACTTTTCAGAATTTCATCTCTGGAAGCTGAACAGCCCTTTCTCAAAATGTCTACAAAATTCACACAGTATTAGGCCATCTCTTTCTTGAAATCAAAGAGTTTGTCAGAAACCGTTCTGTACCACTTAAAGAATTCTTCTCTATCCTTAGGCATCATGCCATCTGCACAGAAAAACTTAGTGTCGGTATATTGTCCAATGTAATTCTGATGTTCTGTGGTGTTCCAGAAATGGTGAAAATAGCCTTTCTTGCTTTCTGAAATCCCATGGCTTTCGGGATGCTGCTCAACTTCATGTGTAAGAATGATAGAAAATCAATTTAGGACTGGCGAAACCTGGAATCCATGAAACAAAATTTTACCGCCCTTCGCTATGATTTCGGGCAAGATTTCTTCTTTCGCTAAATGATTTAACAAACGGTATGACTCGAACACTCTAGCATTATGTGTGATAAACGTATACCCGCTGTATGTATTACAACAAAACTTCTTAAAAAAGGGACTGATGCATTCATCCCCTTCAGCCACCCACTCCTCTCCCTCAAAATCAATACATCATAAGAAATTAGCTAAATGAGTTCCTGTTTCCTGTCTAGTCTCGAAATAATAAAACACATAATTATTATTTGCGCGTTCTTTCCTAGCCAGCTGCATAAAACATCTATGCTCAATATCTGCATTGAGTTTTTGGCCACAGAGTATGCATTTGGAATCGGCACACACGTGTTCTTTACATTTAAAAGGTTTCAATGGTATCACACACTTACATTTATTGCAGTAGAATCCCGTTTCTCACACAGAATATTTGCCTTTGTTCGACTGAAGCTTTGCTTTATGCCTGTCAAAACAATATTGTGATCTACATAATCTCTGACACTCTGGACATTTATTTACATTCTTAGGGTGCTTGTGACAATCGAGATCGCGACAAACGTTGCAGATATAATCACATATATGTTTCAATAAAACGTCAAACCCTGAGTGACAGAAATGACAAACGTGACTCGATCCTAAAAGACTGGTGATACTTTTAACCCCATAATAGTGGTTGTCATGCAAAAACAAGTAAATAGTTTTTTTCAAGGGGAGTCTTGCTAGCTTGAAAAAAAAAGAGTATCTGGCTTTGCTAGCCGAACAGTATACGATTACGATTTTACAATTCAAATGTCTCTCAGATCTCGATACATCAGCGAAGCTGACTGCAGTGTTTTCAGATAATCCCAGATCATGTTGTAATTGTCTAGCTATTTGTTCAGTTTGGAAATCGTTTTTTTTTCATGATTCAAAAGTTCACTGTTTACAATCTCTAAAACATCATTATAAAATTCCGCAAAACTGTTGACATTAGTGATCGACGAAAAATTCACTCTTCTCCTAATCTCAGTGTTGCTGAATTGGTCACGATTAGTTATTCTAATATCAGGATCTAACCCATTACCATCTTGCTCATCTTGGATATTAGGATCTAATCCATTACCATCTTGCTCATCTTTGATATTAGGAGTCAACCCATTACCATCTTGCTCATCTTGGATATCAGGCGATGGCATTTGAGCATTTGAGAATCTTGTATATTAGGTGACAGTAAGTTTTTCATTTGAGCATCTTGGATATAAGGGGAGGGTAAGATTTCCATTTGTGAATCTTGGATATCAGGCGATGGCATGTTTTCCATTGGAGGGTTGTACTTATTATCATTTCCCGAAATTTGCAAATTTTGGCAGGGGGTTGGATTAAGTTAACCAGACTGTCATTTAACTTTATAAGAATTTGATTAAGTTCGTATAACATATCATGAGAAGATAACAGTCTATGTTCTTGAGTAATTTCTGGATTTGAAACGATATTGTGATCGGGAGATAATTCCATATTTTCACTGAGTTGATTCACTGAATCTATTAAACATAAAGATCATCTATGTTCGTTTAGGTTATTTGGTAACCGTAACAGACATTGATTTAATTAGAACAATATGTCGTATGGCATCACCGGTGTGTTTGATACATTTCTGCTGGGATTTTGATTTTGAGTATTGCTCTGGTCTGACTATCTCAAATTTTCATTTAACTGGTTGACTGCTTTGATTAGATCATGGTTTAATTGTACTAAATGACTGTGTTCATTTAGGTTATTTTGTAACTCTAACAGACATTGATTTAATTCAGAAAATATGTCGTATGGCATCACCGGTGTGTTTGATACATTGTAATTTGGACTCTGAATAGGGCTCTGACTAACAACCTGGTGTGACGGAATTAAACTTTCATTTAGCCGGTTGATCGCATCAGTTAAATATGGGTTCAGAGTTGTGCATGGATCATGATGTAACAGACCATTCTAAGAACTCTAGTTTCCATCATAACAGAAATCATAGGGTAATGAAGTATTTTCGGTTAAATTTTTTTTTTTGTCTTTGTATCCGAATTGCATTTTGGTTGTTTCTGCACCATATCTATCATACAATATTCTTATCAACTTTATGTTCACTGTGACACATTTATTCAAGGACTCAAGTGTGTTGTACAGTAAAGGGACAAATTCCGTACCTCGATCAGATTCAACTGTATTATCAAGCTGTCTAAAGCTTTCCAATAAAGCAGTCTTTACTTGGAAGAAATCTTGCCACGCTGTGACGATCTCTTCTAATTCGTGGTCGAGTTGAATCCCGCTTGTTCTTCTATATCACCACCATTTTCAAAATCACTCATATCTATAAGTCACAGGACATGTGAAAGAACTTTTTTGCGCTGGGGAAAAATAGAAGGAAAAATATACATCATATCTCACCTGAAGCGCTTGAATCATCATCATCATCACCACTGATAGTCACGACGTCCTCAACTTCTGAATATGAAACAAACAAAATATAAATGCATATGAAAGACTTTACAGTATAAAACATTCATAATTTTATGTTATGACTTGCACGTAGTTGATCTCAGATCCAGATGACCTTGCGCTGATTGTCTCAGGAAACTCGTCGTCAGAAATAATCACAACACTGTTGTCTAAAAACAATAAAGCAAATAAAATATACTTTTAGTAACCTACCAGTTACCTTTTAGCTCACTACACAGATCTAAGACGCAATTTGAAATTACTTAGTAGGCTTGCATTCATTTGATACATTATCCTAGACACTAGAATCAGATGAGCTTAGTTCGGTCTTGCTCTGTAATAGTGTAAAAGTGTATTGAAGATAACATTTTAGATATAGTCCCGTACCAGATTACATAAATGACCGGATAAGTAGAAGGATCATCTCTATTGTAAATCAGAAAGGTTCTGAATATTTCATATGATAATTATTGTATAGGTTAATATCAATTTGAATAATTACTTAAACATTCTATTTCAATTTATAATTAGCTAATAACTGCACATGCATCCTGCATCTCCTCCTTGCAAACATGACAGTATCACTGTTTTGCTGAGTGGGAGCAACACCTAAATGCCATAAATATGATGACAAAATTGGTACTGATACTATACTATGGGATATCTGTTTAAACTTTTTTGCACAAACCCACACAATTTACATGAAAGCACTGTAAAACAATCTACACAATACAACATGAAAAAAGACTGGATTGCGATTAACAATGAGTAAAATTTCAATTTCTGTCAATTCAAGTGAAAGTATGTTGTATACACATGTATACAGAAATGCTCATTTGATTAACACTTGAACCTCTGTCAAAGATCTGTAAATTTTGTCTCCATACATTTAGTTAGACACAGGCAATTAGTTTTCTGGCTTCTATAAGTCTCAGAAAGCCAGCTAGATCCTCTTTTTTAAGAAAGATTAAGTCATCTGTAGATCCCACACCAAGCTTTTTAAGACCCACTGTGGCTTGCTGTGAAATAGTTGGGTTTGGGAACAAATCCTAAACAAACACAAAACAATTGCTGTTGTGAGGGGAAAAAAGATTTGTTTTTTAACAGATTTGTTTTTTAAAACTGTGCTTGAGAGTAATGACTTTTACTCCCATAAAACTATATTCATTTAAGGGATAATAATACAGACACATTTCAGCATTTACACAAATAATTTCCTTTGTTCCAGGCAAAATCTCATAAGGCCCATAATCACACAAATACAATGAAAAGTGAGATATCACAAGGAAAGTCACATGTTCATTGTCTTTAATGAAAATTAGCTCTATTTATACAAACTGCAAAGTAGAAGACTTATCTTTACATTTAAGGCAAATAAAGTTTCCTTTCCTGTAGGGTGTACTCTGGTACTTCACCTGTGTTGCAACAGTCTGGTTCAGTTCACATGCTTGTCTCAATGGCACTGTGCACAGCTTCTCTTGAAGTAGGAATGTTTGCTTTCAAACCTCAGTGACCACAAACAAATTAAAGCTCCAAGTCTCAGAATCAGAGAATGATAGTCAAGTACATAATGTTTTTATTTCAGCTTTTCACCAGGTGACATTTCCTTTCTTGTTTCCAGATATTCTAGTATTAAGACATTGAGATAGGCAATCTGTGCAGAGGTAATTTGACTGCACATACTAGCTCAACCAGTTCTTTCAACTTAACAGTCAGCTGTCATACAAGGTCATGTGAATCTACACTCTCTCCTATAATGACTGGAATAAGTCTAAGAAGACAACAGTTCTCATTTGCTTGACCACCTAACTTATTGTCTTTTTCACATACCTGGAAGGGAGCAGAATAAGCATCAGAATCATGAAATCTTGCATGGTAGCACTACTTGTATTGTTCTCTGCTTGATATATCGCTTTGCTTGTATTTCCTCATTTGTAAGTCACTTTTGACAAAAGTGTCTGCTAAATGAATAAATGTAAATGTAAATGATATTTGAACTGTGTGTTTCTCCTGTTCAGCTCAGTGTATGAAAACTACTTTTTTTTGTAACAGAGTATGCCAAGTAAATGGCAAGATCAATGGCTCCAATGCCTTTAAACAAGTCATGGCCAATGCATGGATGAATACTGGACTGAGCAACATGAAAATATTTAAATGAGTTGAAAACAGTGTCAAACTTCAACTCAGTTACAACACTCTCTTCAGTGTCCTTCAAAGTTTTCACTGCTACATTATAGGCATCAACTGTGCAACTGGAAAAGTCTACACTTACATTCTGAAGTTCACTGTGTGTTACGAAGTCATACCTACAGCAATACTATACAGTACTGAAGTTCTCTGTGTAGCCACTGATGCAGTGAGAACAATGGCCATGATTGTTGCTCACACAATGTCACCTGAAGATTTCACAATTCCATGCTCTTCAAGTTCTTTAAGATCTGCCAACAACCTTGAGAAAATCTTGGTATGACCAAAAACCTTAAAGTCTGTCTCACAGTACAAAAGTAACAACTGAATGTTGCCAATGCATGACCTGTAAAATGGCTCAATGTTAGCAAGTGTAAAATACACCCCAACAATTTTGTGCTTCTTTTTAGCTGACCCTAGTGGGTTCGCGATCTCAAAGGCATCTTCGTATAAGATAAGTTGGATACTCATCTCAGGCTCCATAAACAAGTCATTGGACTTGAACACTGATCCATCACAAATGTCACATAACACATTAAGAGAGTCTACATGCTGAGACTTGGCACATTGCTCCCACACCACTTGGTCCTTCAATATGGTTTTTAAAGTGTCCTTCAATGAAATATATTGTGCATGACGGTCTTTTCTGTTCTCATCATGACCAAGATAAATACTTTTTGAATGCACATAGGAAAAGTTTTTTCTGATAATACTGCCTTCTTTGGTATTCAGTTAAAACTAAAGCACTACAAGCCGAATGAAAACCATGACCCTTCAAAGCCTGCACAACAGAATAAATATCACATTATGACAGATTTGTTTTCGATTTTAGTATGTCTATGAATGTTCTCTTTGTGTACAGATGACAAATAAACCATTTAAACCATTGATCTCTTCCACAGTCTGAACGGTTGAATAGGGCACAAGATATTTGACTTGAAGTTAAAACAGGCACAGATATTTCATGTACAAAGACTGTGTGTTAGTTTCAGTCAGTGTGTATGCAATTTCTTTTTCATCTTCTTCAGCCACAATTGCATCTAAATATGCCGAGGAAGAAGCTTTTTTTTTTTTTTTTAAAGTTGCCTTTAATTGCGCAGATGTTGAATTCATGTGCTTCCTCAATACATGGGCAGTAAAGATTGATCTTAAACTAAAAACTTTGTCTCATTTTTCAAATGGACAACATATTACCACTATTTGATAAATGTGTCCTGAGATGAGCAAGGAGTTTGGTCATCTCAGTATATTTTGCCTGACAAATTGCACTGTTACAAACAAATGAGCCTTTTGAATCATATGAATGAATATGTGGTACTTTTTGATGCCAATAAACATGTGCTTTGAGGGCATTGTATTTTGTAAATTTAAGCTTGCAGTCTGTGAAAGCATGGATATTGAACATTTGCCTCATGTTTGTAAGATATGATGAACAATATCCCTTTAATGTCTTAAGGGAGCAATCACAAAATTTGCACAAATACATTAAGTTGGTTGAAGGTAACACACCCGATGAAATCCTTTGTCCATTCAAACACGTATGCTTCCTTAATCTTTGTGAAAGCAAGTACTAAAAGACAAAAAAAGAAAAAAGACTTTACAATAAAATGTAAAAAAAGTTAACTAGGCAGTTATGTATTTAACACTAGATACAGTATCTCACAAAAGTGAGTACACCCCTCACATTTTTGTAAATATTTGATTATATCTTTTCATGTGAC
>JANDJT010000102.1:22031784-22053183 GCA_024331685.1 Stegophilus panzeri
ACCCAATTCATAGTTTCTAATCTTTTCTCACTCCAGCTGTGACTATCAAAGCCTGAAGTAGCACACAGATACACACCAAAACACACACATGTAAGCTCTATCAAGCATTAAAGTTTTCTGATTTGTTAATCAAATCAGCTTCAGCTGTTTAGGTTCAAGCCTGAACAATGTGTACTATGATCAAATATTACACATTTTAATATATATTAATATACATGGCCAAGAATAGACTCACTTTTCACTTATAATGTGTGTGTATGTGTGTGTGTGTGTGTGTGTGTGTGTGTGTGTGTGTGTGTGTATAGTTTCCTCCACTAATATTGGCACCCTTGGTAAATATAAGCAAAGAAGGTTGTGAAAATTTCTCTTTATTGTTTAACTTTTGCTCAAAAAAATTCTCAAAAATAAACTGCTCTCATGGATATCAAATAATTGCAAACAAAACACATAATACTTTGTGCTACATCCCTTTGCCAAGATAACAGCTCTGAGTCTTCTCCTATAAAGACTGATGAGGTTGGAGAATACATGGCAAGGGATCTGAGACCATTCCTCTATACAGAATTTCTCCAGATCCTTCAAATTTTGAGGTACGCTGGTGGACTCCTCTCTTCAGTTCACACCACAGGTTTTCTATGGGTTTCAAGTCAGGGGACGGGATGGCCATGGCAGGAACTTGATTTTGTGGTCAGTAAACCTTTTTTGTGTTCTCCCTTCAAAAGATTTACTATATCCAGTTCTGATAGCATCAGAGTGAATAAACTCCATCCACACCAGTGGTTTGTTCAACTGTTGTCTTATTCAGTGCATGTGGTTGTTTCCAAAATCCAGATCCTCTGCAGGAGAGACTGAGAGTTTCTCCAGGTTTCTTCTGCTCTGTCGTTTGTAATGGTAGAAGACTTTGACATTTCACACCTGCTGAAGCAAGTTGAATATTCAATTACTTAATTTTAATACAGATACATACAGATAAAGGAGTGAATCACAGGTTTCAGTGGAGAACTCACTGATGAGGCAGGAAGAAGGAGAGTGGGATCTTCATGGTGAGTCTTGATGAGACTCGACTGCTCCACTCAGCTCAGCTGCGTATAAAAGCAATGTTCACACATGCAGAGATTTAACTGCTGCATGTCGCCAGGTGCACAGGCCTCAAAACCTAGCTCCTTCTGCTTTCGAGCACGGGAGGCTACGAATCAAGTGTGCTCTACTGTCTTCACTCCCATTGGTAGAAGCTGCACCAAGTCACTCAATATTTGCATAAAGTTAAACTTTTCTCAACTTTGTCGCATTTCTGGACACTCCCACATCTAGTCGCCAAGGGTTGCTTTGTCGCTGCATGTGTGAACATACTGTATGGACACACAGCACTCTGGATTTTTATTTAATGTTACATTAAAATTTATTTTTAGCATGTCTTTAATTGTTGTCTGCATGTCATATTTGGTTTGGTTGTTTCGTTGTGTTAACATGTAGTTTTATTTGCTCCCTTATTTGGAGCCTATTTTAGTTACTTTATACCTTGGTTCTGTTCAATTAATCTCATTGGGTTTTTTTGGTTGTTTTTTTTTTTTTAGAAATTAAAATACATTTTTGACCAGGTAAACCTGTTTTCCCTGTGCCTTACTGTCTTGGTCCTTCACAGTGAGTATAAAGTTAAAGTGAGTGAAGAATAGGTCCACCTGTCTTGACATGGTTTCAGCCTCCTGGCTAACTTGACAACATTTCAAGTTCTTGTAATCAGTGATAATGCTGGGGAACTTAGCTTCCTCCAACCAGTATTGCCACACCTCCAAGGTTGCTTTAAGCTCTCACAGCTCCCAGTTCCCCACATCATAGTCCCTTTCTGAAGCTGTGAGTTTTATGGAGGCTCATGGGTAAGGCACATGGGTAAAGTTTAGACTTGTCTGCTCTCTGGGTCAGCATTACTATGAAACACTCTCTAGTAGCTAAGATGACATTAACATCAATTATGCCTTGGCCCCTGTTTTTGTGATATTAATAGCCTGTACTTGTCCTCAGTTACCGATAAAAGAGCTACAAATCGGTCTTATACCAACAAACACCATGAATACTTTCAAAAGTCTGATTTTGAAAAGGTAATAAAAAAATAATGCTGGAAATGATGAAATTAAATCAGATAAACTGTGAAACAACAATATCAATATATTGATTCCATAATTCTTTCTTAAGTCATTTTAGGCTAGTTTCACTGTAAGAAACCACAGGTAGCAGTGCAGCTAAAAGAACAGGTGCATCCTGTTTGTATGACAGTCATTAAATTGTAACCATATCCAATATTTATAAATGTATATTGTAAATGTACAAAGTTGCATGAAAGTTTGTGACCCTCTGGAATTATAAAGATATTTGCATTGATTATGAAATGTCTTCTCTATATACAATAGCACAGATAACTGCACTTGTTCATTTCAATACACCACTTAAACAGCCACAGTATACAGTGCATCCGGAAAGTATTCACAGCACTTCACTTTCCCCACATTTTGTTATGTTACAGCCTTATTCCAAAATGGATTAAATTCATTTTCCTCAAAACTCTACAAACAATACCCCATAATGACAACATGAAAGAAGTTTGTTTGAAATCTTTGCAAATTTATTAAAAATAAAAAACAAAAAAAGCACATAAAGCACAAAAAAAATCACATAAATAAGTAGGCTGTAGGTGTTCCAACAGTGCCAAGTGAGAGTATATAGAGTATATGTAGTCCATTTATACCAGCCAGCCTTGGTAGAAGGCATTTTTTCTGCTGACACCTAATGTATTTAAGCAGCAAATTATATACAGGTGCATCTCAAAAAAAAATTATGTTGTGGAAAAGTTAATTTATATCGTGGAATTTATATCACTATATAATATAATATCATGTAATATAATGTAATATATCACATAATATAATAATAATAATCATGTAATTTTATAGCCTTAAATTAAATAAAAACCTAAATATAAAAAAATTAATAAATGAGGTTTTATTTGAGCACTTCCGTCAGTGAAACAACTTAATAACGCCTTGTTGTGTCGTGGTGTTGCAATGAGAAACAGCCTGGGGGCGCTGTGGGATACGGTATTGTGATTGACCCGGGGAGAAGAAGGAGAAGTGCAATGAGGAAGTGGAGAAATGGAGACAGTTGCACGTTTCTCTCTCGTTAAGCACAAATCCTAGATGTTTCCAGATCACCGATGTAACAGTTGGTTTCCCAACAAGATCCACCGCAGCGGCAGATCCCGAAGTGAAACAACAGAATTCACCTGACTGGATTCTTCCGCTTAAACAACACCACATAAGGCGTTTGATTATGATTACGTAATTTGTGTATTAATATAAAATCTCCCGCTATACTGTAGGCTATAAATACTAATTAATATTACAGCTGTTATTATTATTATTATTATTATTATTACACATGCATACAAAACGTTGTACTTTGTACTTGTCATAGCTCACGCAAGCAGAAACATTAACGTGGCGTGTGACGTGACGTCACCGCGGTAGAGCGGTTGTCATGGAGATAATTAACTGATTAGAGCTCTTCTCAGGTCGACCTTTCTGTATTATAAATTCTTTAATCTAATACTTTTGAGATACTGGATTTTTCCATGAGCCATAATCATTAAGATTAAAAAAAAAGGCTTATTTCACTTTATGTGTATAAATATTTCAAATAAATTTCACTTTATGTGTAATGAATCAAGAATATATGAAAGTTTTTTAATTGAATTATGGGGGGAAAATGAACTTTTCCACTATATTCTAATTTCTTGAGATGCACCTGTATCATTAGGAACATTTGAAAGCATTTTGCCTTTTATAACACCAACTGGTTAGATGACTGGATGTTAAAATGTTTTTATGCCAGATATTTTCCTTTTATGTTTATTTGTACCTTTTTTACCAAGAAACATTCACCTTTAAGAGTGCAATATTTTTATTGATATATTGGTTCATTACATACAAGTACACAGAATCACAACAGTTTCTAAGAAGCCTATTTCTTCCACAAAACATTTAAACAGATCCATTGTTAGTATCTGCACATATTATGAACTATAAAGCACTCTGGATTACATCTGTAAAAGTATATGCAAATCCATATGTAAGTAAAATCTCCAAGAAACATTTACAGTAATAGCAATTCTAAGCTAACTTTTATTCTTTACAAAAGAGAGTTAGTTGTGGGTCAGGGGAGTTTTTCCACTTTGGTATATCCAATATACATTATTGCACTTCATAAAAAAAAAAATAAAAAAAAATCTACTTGTATTTTGTTTTTAAACATAGCACAGACAAGTTAGGTGGCCATGAAAATTGAGGATGGTTCTAGTTCACACATCAGATCAATGGCACAAGGTTAGAATCAGAATTCATTTTGATGAAAATTAGCAGACAACACAGGAAAGAGAAAGTCACAATAACAACAAAAAGTACAAAATGACAAAAAGGAAAAAAAAAAAAAAAAAAAAAAAAGATTGTCAGAAGCATCTGGAGTGACACATACAGTGTAAAGCTCAATAGTTTTCTCCCTACCCCCATATGTAGTTTGCTGGTTTAGCTTTGCACTCAAGCTACAAATTTAACGCTGCTAACCAGTAAGAGAAGCTTACAGTATACAGTTCAAGGGGAACAATGTGTGCATTTTATTTTTGGCCAAACTCTTCCTTTAAGGAACAGGAGCAAGAGACCGTCAAACAGTCTTAAACAATCTTTGGACCGAATTATGAAGCTAAAAATGAACAAAATATTTAGTCTCTCTCCACTCGAGTGCTCAAAGATAAAAGTATGGAAGGAAAATCAATCTACAAAGTAACATTTGCTTGTTTCTACATATGATTAATTCCCATAGGATTACATGAGATAATTATCAGGCATGTGCTGATATCACACTTAGCAATATTATGATGATTTTGTGCAACAGTTCTGAAAACTTTCATAGAACTTTTGTCTTATAAATGGAATTATGTGATTACCTTCTGAGAGGGATACACGCAACAGTTTGTTTTTTTTTCCCTTTCTTCAAATTTGTCCACAATAAGCAACCATACAAGACAGCCATCCTTGAATAAAGGCTCAGTTATCCATCTTTTTAAAAAACAAAAATAAAAAACTGTGTGTGCAAATATTTTTGTACACCAAACTGAACAAAAAATTCCAGGCAGATTGACCAGTTTTGTTAATGCCGATTTTCTTCGTACTCAGGTACACATGTTGATAAATGCCAATCAGACAGAAATTACCAACCATATTCACAGCGCAGCTGATTTACATTTAGATATGCCCAGAAAAAGCTCACAGGGAGAGGTAAATGACAAAATGATGATTAATTGATGAAAGAGTGCCTCCTAAATGCACCATCTGCTAAATCTTCCAAACGTCATCTCTGCATAAAGAATGCTGAGGCTTTAGGTCAAGATGTCTAGAGTCAAATCAGGCTTTAAATGATAGTCCAAATCCAGCTGCCTTGAATTATGGTTACTACTGGACACTTTTAAATGACCAAGATGACTGACAAATGAAGTCTACTATTTCCCCGGTGTTGCGGTGTCCAGGTAATAGACGTTAACCAGGTGGCGATTGAGATGCCGCCTGTAGTCCATCTCCAGCGGGAAAGTGCGGTCACAGAACACGCACGTGTGGCTGAGCAGCTGTGTGGGCGATGGAAGCTCTTCAGTCGGTGTTTCCGGAAGCTTCCCGTTGAGCCCGGAGTCGTAACTTACCTCCGAGGCACAGTCGCTGATGTCACTTCCGCCATCATGGCTGTGGATGCCCTCGTCGTCTTCACCGTCCTGAGATTTGCTACACGGTGGTTTGGACAGGTCCAGTGTTGGACTATCTGTCCCACTATCGATATCTGAGGATGTCTGTGCTTCCACAGTGTCCTTTCCGTCAGTGGTGGTCTTCACGCTTGTGATTTCGTCTTCTAAAGACAGCTCCTCTGATGGATTTTTGGTTATGCTCGGCTCCTCAGAAGTGCGAGACCCTTTCTCTGTTGAGATTTGAACTTTCACTGGGCTGGACTGCACTTTTTTAGGCTCGGAGGAAAGTTCCAGAGCTTTTGCTGCCTCAACTCCTACCGCCGCCTTGTTTGTCTTTCTGCTTTGCCTACCATTGCCCTTTGACCTCTTCACCTCTTCAGATGTGCTCATGCTTGTGTGTGGACTGTTTGCAATCTGCACCTTCCTGCGTTTGTTCTTCTCTGCCTGAGGAGAGGGAGCATTCTCTGCTTTTTTGCGTTTCATCATTTTCGGCTTGGCTTCCTCACGATTCGGAGACTTCTCCAGAACATCACAATTCACTGTTCCTGTCTGTTTCTTGGTTGCTTTCCTGGTTAGTGCCTTTTTGGAACCTTTAACATTTTCTACCTCTCTTTTCTGTATATCATTTTTCTGGAGTTTGCTTTCCTTCTCCAGCCTCTCTCTTTCTCTCCATTCCTCCTCCTCCTTTTGCTTCAGCTCCTTCTCCCTCAATTCTCTCTCCACTCTCTCGCTTTTTCTTCTTTCCTCTTCCTCCTCCTGCTGCTGCTTCAGCTCTTTTGCTCTCATTTCTTTCTCCAGCCTCTCTCTCCGTTCCTCCTCCTCACTTTTCTCCTTCATTTCTTTCTCCGCCCTCTCTCTTTCTCTCCTTTCTTCCTGCTCCTTCTCCCTCATTTCTTGCTCAAGTCTTTCTTTCTCCTGTTGCTCTCTTTCTCTCCTCTCCTCCTCCTCCCTGTGCTTCTGTTCTTTCTCTTTCTTTGCTCTCTCCAATCTTTCATACTCCTGCCTCTTTCTTTCTCGTCTTTCCTCCTCCTCTCTTTGCTTCTGCTCCTTTGCTCTCGTTTCTTTCTCAATCCTTTGATTCGGCTGCCTCTTCTCGAGATCTGCTTTGTTTTCCTCTTCAGAACCATCCTGATTTTTGGTGAGTATTTCTTTCTTTTCCTTTGCAGCCTTTTCTTCTTTTTTAGTGCGACTTTTAGTGACTCTGTCGGCAGATTTTGCAACCTTCTCTGCTTTTTTCACATCCTTGTCTTTCTTTCCATCTTGTTTCTCAACACAGGGGACAGTTTCTTTAATTCTCGCTTTCTTGCTGCTTGTTTCGTTTCCTTCATTTCTTGGCGCAGCTCTTTTCTCCGCTCTCTTCAAACACGTTTTTTCTTTCGTGGGTTCGGATGTGGGTTTTTTGGCACTCTCACCATCCAAATTTGTCTTTCCACTCTTTTTAATAGAGAGGTTGATGGGGCCTACGTTTGAATCGTCCCCATCTGCTTTCTTCACCCTCAGCCTGACCTTGGACACGTCCATGGAGATATCAGAGCATCCTGGGTGCCTGGACTTGATGTGATACTGCAGGTTGCATTTCTTGGATGCAGCATACTTGCAGACGGGGCAAAGAAACTGCCGTGGATTGAGATGCAGCTCCACATGCTTTTTGAAGTTGCTGCGGTCAGCTGTTTTGTACTGGCAGTAAGGACAGCTGAGTGGTTTGGGTCCGTTATGCACCTGCCTGGCATGACGTGTCACCTCGTGTTGATTGGCTGCCAAATAGCTGCAGCTGTCACATTTGAACGGTCGCTCACCTGTTGTAGAGATACATGAGATCAGGATATGATTGTAAATACTTTGGTTTACTTTGGGGAGTGACTAAACACAAACGCTGACCTCATGCAGAAAGAATAACACACACATACAAATGCAATCCAATCACACTCACTCATAAAGGTACATAGTACAAACCTTTTACCATTTTATCCCGAACCATCTGGATGCATGGTATGCAACAAAGAAAAAAGGTTTAGTGATAAAATGAAGGCAGACAGCTCTCCTAAACTAAGCACTAATTGTTAAATATGTACTATGCAAAACAGAGATGACAAATTCATATTTGTTTAGGGGAGCTGGTGGTTAACACCACAGTGACTACCCTTATAGTAACTACAGTTAAAAAAAATTGTTTTAGCCTTCAGTGGTTTAAAAAATGCTGAAAGCTTTCACCTCTTTAAAAAAAAAATTGTTTCAGATTTTAAACCACACACCATGCCTGGGAATAACATTATTTTGATATCATCTACTGGTGTAGCATAACAGGGGTGGACAAATCAGTAGCCCAAGCACTTGGAACAAACAGCTCCACCTATCTGTTTTTATTCAGAGTTGCTGAAACAGACAAGTAGGAGTTTGAGTGGGAGAAATCGAGTGTCCTGTGCAGAGCCCTGACCTCCACCCCACTGAACACCTTTGGGATGGATTTAAACACAGACCGCACCCCACGCTCACACAGTACCTGACATCAGTGCCTGACCTCACTAATGCTATATAACCATTTAAAATTTCATATCATGGTATAACACACAAACACAGTATCCTAACCAACATAATACAAGCTGAACCGACTGACCAGGCACTGTATCGTATACTGAGAGTTTTGAAGCTTCAGATGATGAAAGAGTGACTCACCAGAGTGTGTTCTCATGTGCCGTGTGAGATGGGTCTTCTGAGAGCTTGAATAGTCACAGTAAACACACTGGAAAGGACGCTCACCTAGAAAACAAACAGGAAATGGCAATTCCATTCTAAAAATAAATGATATTACAAATTAATGTAATGTAATTTAAAAGGCATGGCAACCAGCAGTAAACTTGTTCTATACTATATGCATCATGTGTTGTTGTATGGTTGTGTACTGCATTGTGGTTGTGTGTTGTTTACCCCCTTCATCACCCTGTATAAATACAAGTAGAAATTATATGACAAAAATAGGTGCGACTCAAAAATGATCATGAAAAGAATCTTGGAATATGATGCCACCATATTGATTGTGTGTGTGTGTGTGTGTGTGTGTGTGTTTGTGTGTGTAGTCTTGTTTCTTCTATAAACCCGAACCGAGGCTGCATACCAGTGTGTGTGCGAATGTGCTGGATGTAGTTATTCTTCCTGTCAGAGAAGTAGCTGCACTGGTTGCATGTGAACAGTTTGCTGGGAAAATGGTTCCTCAGGTGCTTCTTCCAGTGATACTGGCTGACGGTGGAGTATGGGCAGATGGTACACCTGAACACTCTCTGCTCGTCCCCTTCGTTCTTGTGGTGCCTCAGGTGTGCGACGTAGTGATCGTAACGGTTGGTGTTATAGCCGCAGCGCTCACAGCGGATCACACCCTTGACACAGTTTTCTGCAGATTTTTGCTGTGCCGGATTTGATTCGTCATCCGAATTTCCACTTCCTGCCTTTTCTGCAATCAGTTTTTTAGCACTGTGGACGCGGATGTGCTGGACGAATTCCTCTTCACACTCAGCTTGAAAGTGGCACGGCTTGCAGTAGAATGGCTTCTTCTTTTTTTTTGCAGGTTCTGTTGCCGCAATTGGCGCAGCAACAGAACCTTGTTTAGGCTTTGCAGAAGGTTCTGTTTCAGGAGATTTCTTTGAAAGGTCAGTTGGCATCGTCTCAGCAGTTTCGAGGACTTTTTCTACTGCGTTTTCTCCCATCCCGGTCCCTTCGTCAACATTTTCGGCCGCATCATCGAAGCCGTAGTGGACCACGTTCTCGTCCTCGCTGTCCGAGTAGCCACAGCATCCGACGTTTATCAGTTCTGCCATCTGCTTGTCCTCCTCTGGCGGTGACTCTGTGTTTAGGGCCACGTTGGCCAGCATCACAGGTTGAGGCATGGGAAGCTCTGTACCAGGTTCCTCTGGCAGTGAAGCATCTCCAGAGGTCACAAAGTCATCCGTGCAGAGATTAAACGCTGTCTGGGAGGCCATGCTCAATCAGCTGAGAGACAAACACATAATACACACACATTATTTATATATTATTTACATTTCACATTATGTATTTTTTAATGTGCATACAACATTTAATTTCATTATTTTTGAAAGCATATATAAATATAAAAGATATTGTAATGAAAGATTGTTTTTTTATATTTTTAAAGAAATTAGATTTTATCCAACAGGTTAAAAATTAAACATATGCTTAAATACGTATTTTAATTAATAGGTTTAAATATGCAATTTTATTTACAAGCTATTAAAAAAGCAAAATACTTAAATACTGCAAAAAAAAAAAAATCATTTCAGGGTTTACACACTTCTTAATACATGAAAGGTCACAGGAGCATTCTTCCTCTAAGGCAGAAAGCATTTCCTGTCATAAATCATGAAACAAATACAAGGGTAACCGAAGGGCTTGGCTTGTCTGACTTCACGACAAGATACACTGCAGAAGCTATGAAACACAAACATAAAAGGCCTAATTGTGATTGCACTACTCTATACTCAAAATGGCTGCATAAAATCACAATAGTTTTAAGATCAGTGTAAGTATAGCCTCTGGGAATTGTCACTCACAGTCACACTCACACACAGCTCTTGTTCAGGACTCAAGAGCCTTATATGGACACACTCCTTGTGACTCTGAATGATTCAGCATATAGAACTTATCTATTTTTTCCCCTAAATTAAAGCCTGAGGCTCGGAGAACAACTAGAAATCAGAGAACAGACTAGAATTTACACAGAACAACACTGATTGTTTTTTTTTTGTTGTTGTTTTTTTTAAGATTCCTACTAAGTATAGCTTGTGTATATAGAGGTCTAGTAAAATATGGCCAGCAGTCTAGTCAAGTATAAGCTTTACCCTGATCATCTTCTTGATACACATCATGATAAACATCACTGAGGTTTTACTAACATGAGCTGCTATAGGTTCAGATTTTTTATGTGCAGTATTTTAAAAATAAATAAATAAATAAATAAACATTTTTACAGTGAGTAGCAAAGGAGCTCAGATGATGAAGTGTTACCCGACACTTTCCTAAATAAAAAACACATTTACTGTACCAAAAATAGATGATGGGGTAAAAGCACTTGGGCAGGCAGGGCACTGTGTGCTGTTGTGACAGGCAGATATCATGTCTAGCCTGATATAAACAAAATAGCATTATATGGTTTTAAGTAGTCTTAAAAATTAAAAATAATATGCTCAGGTCTCACAGCTCAAGCAACTTTAATTGGCAGAGCAAGGGCAGGCGACTGGAGTGCACAGAGCAGTATCAACGAGCATGGTCTTTAAAAATGAGTGCAAGGTGCCATGAACTGCATGCACACAAAGGTATTCATGGAGCAGAAAAGCAAGCATGCAGAGCAACTGCTGTATGTGAGAGAGGGCAACTCAGTACAGCGAGCACTGAGACACGCGTTTCCTTTCTCCTTTCACACCAAAGTCTACATTCTGCTTGTGAATTAAGTTGATTAAAAATAAGAGCCATGGCTTAAGATAGCAAAAGTCATTTATATTCTTTGTTAGTGCTTTTAAATAAAAAGCTCAATTGAAAAATGTGTCTTTTTTCCGAGGTACTTTACCACCACCTTTGAGAGCAATCTGCTATTGTGAATGCTATTATTATTATTATTATTATTATTATTAGAGATGGCACGATACAATTTTTTCTTTTCCAATACTGATACCCATCCGATACTGTTTTCTTAAAAACCATTAAGCTTGGGTGTCCCCTGCCTTGTGCCTGAAGTCCCCTGGGATAGGCTCCAGGCTCCCCCGCGCCCCTGTGTAGGATACGGTACAGAAGATGGATGTATATATTTATTATCTAAATCCAATTCCAATCTTAACCTTTTGTAACAGGATGCGATATCCGCCATGTTTTCTAACCACAAGTTTTTGCTGGTATTTGCCCAATACAGCTACTGGGTATCGGAGCAGTACAGTGTCTAATTATTGTTGTTATTGCTTTGTGAAAAAAAGGTAGGCCTAATCAAAGTTAAAAAAAAAAAAAAAAAAAAAAAAAAAAAAAAAACACAACACAACAAAACTCATGGCCGTCATCCCCGTTGAAGTGCAGGCATCAGGTTTTTCTTGCAAGTCCCACATTTTCTGGTACATATAGTTTTTCCCCCTTGTGTGCTCTCGTGCATAGCAGTTTTTCCTCGTACATATCGCTTTTCAACTCATACATGTTCTAGTGCATATCGGTTTTTCTCGCGCATATAATTCCCAACCCTCACAGGTTCTTAAGCATATCGGTTTTATTTCGCATTTTCCCGTTCATATACATTTTCCCCTTACATGTTCTCGTGCATTTCGTTTTATTCTTCACGCATGTTCTTGTGCATATCGGTTTATCTCGCACACATCGTTTTTTTTTATTCCTCCTCACACATGACCTTGTGCAGATCGGTCTAATCTCGCATGTTCTCGTGCATCTCGGCTCTCCTCGCGCGCATGTTCTCGTGCACCTTCTGGGTTTTTTTTTCCCCCTCGTGCATTTTTTCTGCTCACAGTTTCATGACATGTTGAACTATGCGGCCATTTTCCCACAGCACCACCACGCTGGCAGAGCAAAAGCTTCAACTCCCCTGCCTGAATGAGAACATTCTCCCAAATAATAATAATACATTAGCTGTTTCTCTGTTCATGTCATATCTTATTAGAAAGTGTCGATATGCGCGAAATAAATACAAAAGAAAAACTTTTTACTCGTGTTAAAACTGAGCGTTTGTTGGACAGCTCCCAGAGTCAGGAAATAAAATCAGCCATGATGGAATGACGAGGGGGGGGACACTCCATATTTGATTTAAAAGTTTTTACAAAATATCATACAAGTCGAGTAGTTCTTATTTTCTTAGTAAAGTTAAGTGTCGACTTTTAAAAGAAATTGAAAAAACTGTTATAAACATTAGAAATAAAAAAAATTCCGGCCTCAAAAATCACGTCCAATTAAAAGTCGCTGTCCAGCTTGGTCTCGGACATACACACACACACACACACACGCACACACTTCAGCAAGTGTTATAAGCTGTATCACACCAACGTTGTAAAGTTGTGTTATAAACCCTGCCTCTACCTGCTAGCTAGGGTTAATAAACTAACTTTAGCTAGCTACTTTTCCGGAAGAAGTATATACATGACCACAACGCTTTTTTATAAATGAACTGTTTAAAAAAATTTTCTCGACGATTTTCGTGTTTTGTTGTGTCAAACATGTATTTCCAGAGAAAAGCGTTTAGTTGTGAAGTGTGTGAGAGTGTGTTAGCCGTGGTCCTGATCTCCGTTGCTGGACAGCGCCTCTCACACACACCCTGCCTCCATTTTACAAGCCTACACACTTTTACTCAACTCCGAAAATAATGGAGGAAAAAGTGCGATTTCCGGACTTTAAACGCTTCTTGGCTCGATATAAAACTTACCCTAGGCGTTCGTCCGACGTTCGTCGAGGTTTTCACGAATTTCTGATAAGTTTTATACTCTCTCAAAACTAACTTTTCGTCTAAACTTGTTCAGGGAAGTCGCGTCTCGACGCATTCCTACACAGCGCTGCGTGGCGGACTTCCAAACGCCTGCAGACTCCCTACATAGGTACACTGGATAGTCTACAAAACAATGGGCTCATACGCACTAAGTAGAGCGCTGCGTGTCCAATACAGAGCCGTTTGGAATTGGTCCTGCGTTCCATGTTACGTCACCGCGCTGCACGAGGCCGCCTCTAACTCGAGTTAAGTTTATTGCGCTTGTGTTTACAAAAGAGCTTCAGTAATGAATTGTTGGATATTAATAACACTGAAAAAGATGCAGTTTTGATAGATACTGTTTAATATCTAGCATTTTTGCTTATAATATTTTACAACGTTTATAGAGTTGTATACGTTTGTAACTTTAGAGAGCGTTAGCTCGAGCTGCGTTTATTAGTCATGACATTTATCATGGCAGTATTTCAAGTTAAAGGAGAACTCGACCTAGAAACACATTAATTATGATTATATTTAAATATTTGTGATGTGTTGAGTAATTCTGTTGCTAATTTGTTAGTTGGTGCTGTAATGCTTTTATGTTACTGTAAGAAGTTTTAGGTTGTTCCATGCTGACATCACAAGGTGACATTGTCCCTATTCTGATTGGATTTATTTACCAAGGGAGCATCAGTAAGATGTTAAGGTGATAAGGTTTCCATAATGACAAACCTCTCATATCCGGACAGAAATAAAATTACCACAGGAGGAGCGAGTTTCTTGCAGGTTGTATTTTCTACTTATGGATGTTTGCCACATGGTCATATGATCACGCTCACTTCACAACATGGCTTCTATGCGTTCGAGAATGCACTGGACTAGAGAAGTGATACTGGCTGTTATTTCAAGGTTCCAGCAACAATCTGAAAATACAATAAAAGAATCACAAAGTATACAAGAATCATCTATTCTTGATTTCGCAATTTGGGAAGTGTTTAATATCTGAGGGAGGGTCACTGATACACATTCTACGAGACTAAATACAGCAAATAGCAGCAGTCAAACGTCTTTTGTTTTGTTTGTGAGGTGACATCTGCATAGAAAATCATGGACATGTGAGCTTATTTCTCACTCACCATTTTCCAGAGATGTACAGTCTCATTCTAATGATACTGTCCCCTCCGAATCTACTGGAATGACAAGGCCAATTCATTTGTTTACATTTATTTTTGCTGTAGACTGAATACATTTGGGTTTGAGATCAGTGATGAATATGAGAAGAGAGTTTAGAATTTCAACTTTAATTTTGTGATATTTACCAGTCTGTACAGGATTTTTCTGCTTTTTTTTTTTTTGTGATTGTTGCGGCCAAAAATGCTTGATTTTGCTGCAGCTTTTTTCAAAATTTGCGATGCGATTTGTGATTTTTTTTGTGCTTTTGTGCAGAAAACCTCTCGAATTTGGCAAAATCGCAATTGCACGAAATTGTTTTGCACTGTCTTTTGCATTGATGTTTGTTGATAAATGAGACATTTTAGCTCTACTAATGTTCAACGTACGTGAATCAAAGAGGGCTTTGGCTGAATGCGCGTTGTGATGATGTCACATGACACGTATGGGCCCAAATTGGTGGAAAATCTGCTGTAATTTAGAAAAATCGCAAGCTCCTCTGAATATGTGGATATGTTAAATGTAGGTGTGTTAAATGACATAGAACATTTTGTATCACACCACCCAAATTATAGCTGAAAGAATATGTGACTTACAGGTATTCCTTGTTAGCCAGGTGTGTCCTGTTATGTTGATTGTTTAAACAATAAATAGCTCCGAACATCTACTCTTGGTTTTAGCCTTCAGTTTTACCTGTGAAGACTACATTTGTTGTTAAAACGGATAAGCCAACATGAAGATGAGAGCTGTCTATGGGAGAAAAGCAAGCCATTTTGAAGCTGAGAAAAGAGGGAAAATCAATCCGAGGCATTGCACAAACATTGGGCATAGCCAGTACAACAATTTGGAATGTCCTGTAAAAGTAAGAAACTATGGTGTACTTAGCCACAGACACCAAACAGCTGATGACAGAAATATTGTGAGAGCTGTGAAGAAAAACCCCAAAACAACAGTCAGTAACATCACCAACAACCTCCAGAGGGCAGGAGTGAAGGTATCACAATCCATCAGCAGTAAGAATCAGAAAGCAAGATTGGAATTTGTGAAGAAATTCAGAGATGAGCCACAAGCTCTGGAACCAAGATTTACCTCTACCAAAGTGATGGAAAGGCAAAATGAGGAGAAAGAAAGGATCTGCTCATGATCCAAAACATAGAAGCTTATATTTGAAACAGATTGAGGTAGAGTTATGGCTTGGGCTTGCATAGCTGCTTCTGGAACAGCCACACTAATCTTTGTTGATGATGTAACTCATGATGTTTACAGCAGAATGAATTCAGAAGTTTACAGGGACATTCTGTCTCCCAATTTACAGAGAAATGCATCCAAATTAATCAGGAGGAGCTTTATTATGCAGCAAGACAATGATCCAAAACACACTGACAACTCGACAAAGGACTTTATAAGGGGGAAAAGTGGAAGACTGGCCAAGTCAATCAACAAACCTTAACCCTCCTATTATGTTGGAAAAAAAGTTACATCCATTATGTTATGAGTCAAAATGATTTACACAGTTTAAATACACACAAAAACAGCAAAGAACAGCTTAAAACAGTAAACCTTTATTATGGCTCGTCCGAGACAAGCCATAAGAAGAAATATTTGCATATAGGTTTACAAATGAGGAAAGTCAAAAAATTTCAAAGAGAAAAAGAGAGATTAACCAGTTTTTTAGACATCTCAAATGTGGAAATTGACCCATAAACATAATAGGAGGATTAACCAATTGAGCAGCATTTCACATCCTGAAGTGGAGAAACCCCCCGAACACACATTCACACACTATGGACAATTTTGAAATGCCAATCAGCCTACAATGCATGTCTTTGTATTGGGATGGAAACCGGAATACCTGGTGGAAACCCCCAATGCACAGGGAGAACATGCAGGTCTGTGCACACATGGTGGAGCCGGGATTCAAACGCCCACCCCTTGAGGTGTGAGGAAAGCATGCTAACCACTAAGCCACTGTGACTTAATTAGATTATCAAAAGGTTATCAACAATATTGAGAGATCTCAACACCCGCTGAGATCTTGCTGGTAAGTTGTCATCTGGGGTGAATGAGTTGCATGTAAGAGTATATCATGTCTTTTTACAAATTGGAAAGATTTTTAAAAGAAATGAAATGAAATATTTAGAATTTCAGGTAAGAAGGTTTATCTGCATGACAGGACCAATCCATTAGGTGTTTAGCCAGGGACTCAAAATGGCTATGTAGTTAAAAACATGTTGCATTGGGGGTAATTGCACAGATCACTGTGACGTCAGTGAAAACAAAGGATACAATGCAATTGAACTGAGTTATGACAGAGACATGGCTCAGTTCATATAAGATCTATATGAAGAAGAACACAATTATGTTTATGGCAGAATTAGCATGAAAGCTGAAGCTTGGAAGCTGAATTGTTTGAACAGAATGTACAGATGAAATGGTGACACTGCTGGGCAAACTAAAGGACTAAATTGCTGCTGCATCGCACTCTTTAAGTAAAAATGAGGCTGGGGTAATTTCTACTGGTACCACTAACAGGAAAATAGGTAGGAATCCATTAACCCGAGGTGACAACAGACCAACATGAAAGAAATGTAGCATATAGAGATGGAATAAATAGCTTTTATTAGTTGTAAATATAGCCATAAAACAGTTTACATCAAAGAACAAAGAAGTGGATCAAACAGTGGTTGGTTGTTGGAAACAATGGTGATCAGTGGTTGGTCATTGGGAACTATGGTGATCAGTGATCTGTTGTTGGAAACAAAAGGGGATCAGTGATTGGTCAATAGGAATTATGGTGATCAGTGATTGGTTGTTGGAAACAAAGGGGGATCAGTGATTGGTCATAAGGAAGTATGGTGATCAGTGATTGATTTTTGGAAGATGGTGTTCAGTGACTGGCTGAAGTGCATGTGGAGTTATAGGTCAAATCTGTTAGGTTAGTTAGCTTAGTATAGGTTCTGCCATACTGAGAAATGTAAAAAAAAAAAAAAAAAAAAAAAAAATTTATCAAGACTCTGATACATTGACATGGTGAAGTAAAACGTCTGTGGCACAAGTGGAGCAAAATGTAACAGGGAAGTATTACTAGATCCTAAATGCTAGTGGGAACGACAGAGCCAATGTCAGTGTTGGAACACATGCTCCTGTCTATCGAAGCAGATCCAATGCAGTTTGTCCTCCCCATAAGTGGATACTTCCTAAACATGAGACAATGAAAGGGAATATCGATATGTATTTATATTTATGATTTTGCTTATATTACACCATGGTTGGAGGCTAATGTGATTTCGATGTGCATCCATATTCCGTAATGGCAAGGTCCACTTCTGCCACCCATCAACCATTAAGTCTAATATATCATTAGGCTATTTAATCAGGAATCAGTTAGGTTTATTGATAATCTATTATTAGCTATGTTTCTTTTTTTGTGTGCATGCAAGCTGTGTCAGCTCCATTAGGTGAAAACAAGACATAAGGATTTAAATAAAGATTTTTAGTGGTCCTGTCAAGAGCACACTAAAATCATAGTTTATTATCATTTTAGTTGTTGGAAATTTGAGCATTTTCTGGAATATTCAAACCTATAGTACTGTGTGAATTATAAAAAACAACAACACAATTTTACAGTCTATCATCTATCAAGAGAGGCACATACACACTGGAACACACGAGAAGTGCATAAAAATGCTCGTGCTGACTCATTTCTGACTCATCACATATGTAAAAAAAAAAAAAAATTAAAAAAATAAACAAATACAAGATTTGCAGGTATAAAATATATGTAATGTGTTCTACTAAAAAAAACCTGTCACACTGCAGTGAAGCAAAACCATCAGCTGGCCATTTTGAAGGCAAACTTCCACTTTTGTTTCTACTCTTGTTTCTGCAATCCCTATGCCTTCACATTGCATTAAAGAGTTAATGACAACCTGTTAGCTGGGTAAGTTCTACAAATTTGTTAATGCTATGATTGGTAACAATATTTCACATTTCGAAAAAAAAAAATAATAATAAAAAAAGGAATGACAAAAATGAGCAGGTTTTGGGAGTGCTTGCGTGGTGTGTTGGTGTATTTTGTACACACTTTTTTAGTGGCACAGTGCTGCAGTAAGCATGACAACGCAAGGCAGAAGTGCAGAAGCAGCTTATATTTCATTTTAAAATTATTTAAATTTAGCTTTACTATCCACCCATTTAACTGCCTACGATTACACATCGGCTTCACTAAGGTGAAGCTCAACTATTGTACGTCCACAAACCTCTGGCCATATAGTGTACAGTGAAAGGACTTTTAATTACCATTGCAACCACTAGGAGGAGTTCAAACTCAATAGATATCACAAATGGTTCATTTTAGTTTCCGGCATTTCTCTCTCTCTCTCTCTTTTGTTTGACGTTATGTTTTAATTTACACTTTAAAGTTGACACTAAACATACGACATACTGAAAATAGTTGTAGTTCTTAGTTTGTTTGTTTTTTTTTTAAATTAGAAGTAACTTCAAAAAAAAAAAAGTTTGAAGAAACTAAACGCACTTTCATGTCAGAAAATATACACAGCTAAATGAGCACAGTAATATTAGGAAACAAACAAGTTTGTAAAAGTTTAAAGTTAAAGCTTAATTAATTCATATTTTAAACTCGTACAGTAGATGGAAGTAGAAAGGAAATATTTATTTTCCTAAATATTCGTGTGTCGTGTGAAATGGGTAAACTTACAGAAAATTAGATAGATAGATAGATAAAGTAAGAGATAGATAAAGTTAGATAGATAGATAGATAGATCTGATGTACTGAGTTTAGAGGTTTGAGGGGCGCGTGCATCGCCAGCCGTCTTGAGTACTAAACTGATGACGTCTTTTTGTTCACTCGAGCTTCTTAGAGCGCGAGGCGTACCCTATCTCCCAGTGCAACGGGAAGTAGTGCGTCCTAGCGCGCATTACGACGGCTCACGGTCTCTTTTATAACTTTCCATGGACTAACATTTCTTCTTTCTTTTTTTTTTCTTTGGATACCGTGGGGTTCTGTTAAAGCTGTTGGAGAACCGTACCGAAAAGAACCACAAGTTGCCTGAAGGAAAAGCGGATTAAAGTTCGTTAAAGTCACGAGTAATTTAGCTAAGCTAGCTAGTTAGGCGAGTGAGCATGCTAACGCTAATGAAGCCCTGACATGTAACGTTTTTTTAAACATCATCTGTTATGGTAATGGGTTTTAGAAATTTCCAGAAAAATTCGAGTAACGTTATTTAGTGTTGTTATTTTTTGTAACATTATACAGACCGAGCGGCTGTATACAAAACTACTAAATGTTTGTTAAACAGGTAGTGAGGTAGGTAAATTGGATTTTTTTTTTTTTTAAAGTCAAAACTGTAGTATTTAGCTTTGTTTTATTATTATTGTTTTTTTGTTTTTTTTTAGCAACTTTCCTGCAAACACTGGATTTTCTTTTTCTTGATTGTACAGTGCCAAATCAAGCGAAGTGTATGTAGACGTAGTATTTATTTTGATGTAGCCGCTTTATTTAGTTAGATATTACTCTGTAATTTACATCAAGACATAGCTAGCTAGACTTAGAGTAATAGGTCTTGCTTATTCGCCTTTTTATTTTTATTTATTTAAAGATGCGCGATCCAAGTGTGAATTTTAATTTCCTGCATAAGACCTGCACTCTTGTTGTGCTCCTTTGCTTCCTGCACATCTTTGTCACTGCAGTTTATTATGTCAGATCGCTGAACTTCAGACAATCATTTGTACAAAACCAGCAACAAATCCACCAGGTCCAGAGGAAACTGGAAGCGCATACAGGAAGCACCGAAGAACCAAAGACAAGCAGCCCTTTAGCTTTTAACAGCACTGTTAAAGAGAAAGTGCTGGAAAAATGCCCTGATCCGTCTCCTTTGCTTGGTATGAAACCTTTTTAAACCTCTTATGATTGTGTTTAAACAACGTTTGCTCAAATGTGGTGATATATTGTCAGAATTTTCCAATGTCCGATGTTTTTTCGCTGACCTCGGGTTTCACATCTGATATGGGTGAAATTGCCTGCACTTACATCACCGAACAATTCAGATTTTTTTCCTCACTGTTTTATGACACAGGTCGGATATTGTTGCATATTGATTAGTTCACATCCTGAATCCGAACCATATCTGCATTTGACTCCCATCAAACATCACACTTGAATCATGCAGGGTTGTCACTGTAGTCCATTCATTATCCTGGGACACACTGGGTGTGAGGTGGAATACACTCCACACCATTAACACACACATTCTCACCTGGGGCAGTTCACTTATTTGCATGTACTTGAACAATGGGAGGAACCTGGAGAAGCCAGAGGAGAATTATATCGAAGAACATGAAACTCCTTGGAGAGCGTAACCTCAGGATAGAGTTCAAATCGAGGACGTGTGAAGTGATAACGATAACCCCCTTGCCACAGTGTCCTTGTCAGCTCAGGCTCATGACCAACTTCAATAGGTGTGCTAAGGTTTGGGCATACAGGGCTATGAAAAAGCTTCTTCTAGTATAAAACTAGGTGCAATGAATCAGATTTTAGCTAACACTGTCTGTACACTGTAATTATTTTTTATATCCAGTTTGACCAACTTTTTTCTTAAATACGTTTACACATGAGGCAGTGCAAATATATTGTTTATTATTCCTTAACTTCGTCCAGGAAAATTTTCTGCAGGTATGGCACCAGTGTGTTTAAAAAGCAAACAGTATTGTTTCAGAGAAATTAACACACAGTCTTCAATCATGAGATGATACGGAGTCAGAAAGAGAAACGCCTATCTTGTTGTCTCTCCTTTGTCAAACATTGTATCAGTCAGTTCAAGTGACATGTTTGCTCATGGTGATATAATCAGCGGCAGTGCTCAACCGTTTGACAGCAAGCAAGAGAGCACGGCTGCGTCTGAAACCACGTACTTAACTACTGTATAATAGGCGAAATACATATGTCTGTGTGTGTGTGTGTGTGTATGTGTGTGTGTGTGTG
>JANDJT010000102.1:22053878-22070924 GCA_024331685.1 Stegophilus panzeri
TATATAGACGGTAAGTATGCGGTTTGGGACGCAGCCCACGGTTTCAAGCAGTTGTCTATTTGCACGTATAGCATGACCAATAATTAACTGCACTTGAAGCTTTCGTAAAATAAAAAATGAAATACCCAAAACTGTATACGGTACCATAACGAAGACGAACTGTATGTCACTACGTGAAATTCTGGAGGGACGTCGGACGGCGTGGCATGAGGACGAAATTTAAAATACATTTCCTGGAGATTTTTTGGAGATTATGTTGTTGATTTGTTCTAGATATGACGCATTCCCCAACTCTCTGAATGACATCTCAAATGTTGGTACTGTTCCTGATTTCCAGTGTTCTAACATCAAGTTTCTAGCCAGTATTGTACTCCGTGGAATGGATACTGCCTCAGATCTGTTCATTATAATGTCTAAAGTCCCTGCAGCAAGTGATTGGAGGAACTGCACTGATCTCCATCTTAAAAGCTGTGAATAAATGTTGAAATAGAATTTTTCTTCTATCAACACATTTACATGCACTTAATTGATATGGTAATGGGAAAAGTGATTGTGTTGATTCATGATTAATTGTTGATATTGGGGAAAGAGGAACCAGTGTTGATGCAGTCAACCTTATAGTTCTTTTCCTTGATGCTGGTTTGGTTCAATCAAAGGTACATCTTTTGTATCTTTAGTATGTGTTTTCACCTGGGAAGGAGCATGTGGTATACCTATAAACAGATATTTGTCACTCATACATTATAGCACAGTGAAATTCTTTTATTCACATATCCCAGCTTGTTAGGAAGCTGGGGTCAGATTGCAGGGTCAGCTATGATGCAGCATGCCTTGAGCAGAGAGGGTTAAGGGCCTTGCTCAAGTCCCCAGCAGTGGCGGTGTTGTGGCTTGGACCCCCAATCTTCAGATCAGTAACCTGGAACTTTAGCTGTTTAGCCACCACTGCTCCAAGATGTATCCTTAATGGTGCCAGCCCAGCAACATGGAAATGTACAGTCTGGTGCCTTTATTTCTGAGAGTGTAGAATTATTGGCACCCTTGGTAAGAAATGTAGAAGTTAAGTCAAGTCGTGCTTTATTGTCATCTCAATCATACACGCTATATGCCACATGTTTGTGGACACATGACCCACACACTCCATTCCAATACCCTGGCTGTTAATATGGACTTGGTCCCCTCTTTGCTGCTATAACAGCCTGCACTCTGCTGGGAATGCTTTCCACTAATGTTCTTATGCACCGACTTTGGTAATCCATTCCTTTATGGACCTTGCTTTGTGCAAAGTGGCATAGTCTTTCTGGAACAAGACTGGGCCTTTCAGTCACAGTAAAGGGAATCATAATACAATAATATACAAAGACATTTGTGTTCTTCCAGATTAGTGGCAACACTTTAGGGAAGGTACAAATATGGCTATAAAGGTCATTTGTCCACATATTTTTGGCCATGTAGTGTAATTAGCTTAATCCCACAGTTCAACCTTTTTATTTTAACTAAATTCAGTCTAAGAAAATTAAACGGCTTTTATCACAAATACAATTATTGGCACCCCTGCATTTACTACTTTGTGCCACCTCCCTTTGTCAGCATAACAGTACACAGTCTACTCCTATAATCCTTGATGAAATCACAGAATAGAGCCTGAGGATTTTGAGAACTCTCCTCTATACAGAATCCAACCACATCTTCCAGTCCTAGGTTCTCTCTTGTGAGCTCTCCTTTTCTGCTCCCCACACAGCTTTAGGTCAGGGAACTGGGATGGCTCTGTGAAAAGCTTGATTCTGTGGTCATTGAACCAGTTTGGTGTGGGTTTGGACTCATGTTTTGGGTCATCGTCCTGCAG
Source organism: Stegophilus panzeri (assembly GCA_024331685.1). Taxonomy (NCBI): domain Eukaryota; kingdom Metazoa; phylum Chordata; class Actinopteri; order Siluriformes; family Trichomycteridae; genus Stegophilus; species Stegophilus panzeri. The sequence goes on from JANDJT010000102.1 coordinate 22,055,722, forward strand.
GAAGATCTAACTAAGCTACAACTGACGGAGGAGTAGCAGATCTGCAAATAAACAAAAAACAGTCTTGACTTCATTAAAAAAGAAAGAAAAAGAAATACAAGACTGGATTAGGTGGCTGAATTAAAAGTCTGTAATGTGTTAGTTGCATTAAGAAAATGAAACCCTGTTGCATTCAACAACATTAATCAGTGCAGATCCTTACAAGCCACTCCCACCTAGCTACTGGCTTCACTATTTCACCATGCCAAGCATTGCATTTTGGATACCATCTCTTCAGACACTTTCAACTCGTTAACAGGTCCAGGCTCCTGCCAGTTTCCACTGACTATATATTTTTGGCTAATCTCTAGTGAGCATCTGGTTCAGAAGTATCTGTAGTGGAGAGCGACCACCAAGGCCAACAAACTGCACTTTCAGGATGTAATGGCAAAAAACGAAGGATCTGGGCAAGTTGTGTGTGTGTGTGTGTGTTTGATGTGAATTCAGTCCTGTCGTCATAGCATTCAACTGTGTGTTTAAGTTGCGCTGCCTGTGAAAACTAAACTTGACTTAAGCTTCTGAGAAAGTTTTGTATTCCGGGTCAACACCTCTTGTTTAAATGTTTCCACATAACACAGGCTTTGTGCAGATCATTTTTTGTTGCTACATTAGGGTCTAAACGTCACAGGCATCTATGAGGACCTACATTTATGTAACTATTTATGCATTATTCAAAAATTAATTTAATCAGAGACACATTTAAGGCTGTGTGAGAACTTGAAAATGAAATCTGTGCTAATCACACCACAGTTTTTCCATTTTGCGCTAATCCTCAAGAACTGTGCTATCATCTCGCTTACTTTAATTGAGTAAAGACATTTTTTAAGTTATTTTAATGAAGAATTATGGACTATTTCTTGATGACATGTATTTTTAAAGCCAACTGGATAAAATCAGTTTTTTATAACAGACTTGTACATTTGGCCCGAACTCTTGGTTTTATTTGCAAATTTTCTACATTTATACCATTTAAAATGTCTGTCCGATCTCAGTGCACTTTTTGAAAGTAGAATCGATAATGGAAGTGAATTTTTAACCTATTTCCTGTTAACTGACATAACAAAATGCTTGATCAAAGCCGTTCCTTTATGTGAAGTTAATTTTCACTGAACAGCATTGGGTACCAGAGTTTCCTCTGTGTTTCATGGGAGAGATTCAACAAATTAAGCCTGCAGCACAGAAAACGTTGATTCAGTGCTGGAAAATCAATAGTGCATGACTTCTGAAGCCCACAACTTTTATGCTCATCTGGCATCTTGGTGCCCTTAGAATGGGTTTTCTCAGCCTCCAGTCCAATTGTGTAAGGACATAAATCTTTTTAGGTAGAGAATTTTATTTCTATCTATAACTCCAAGACCGCATTGTGAAAGCATGGAGTCATGTGAGTCTTGCTCTTTCAGTTTGTGGTTAATCATGTTTCAGTTCAGTACGCCAGCCAATAGGTAGTTTCTGGAATAAATGTGCAAGCTAATGCTGGCTTATATCCAAGCCTCTGATCTGTGTGTCAGGTACTTAAGGTACTGATGTTCCTTAAAATCAATATTTTCTTTTTATAGCTCTGCTTTTTTTTTTTTTCCTCTCTCTTTACATAACACTGAAGAATTGTTATTGACACATCATAAATTCAATAGCTAGTCCACTAGAATGCAAATGAAAGTTACAGTGTGCTGCCAAGTCCAGTGTTTTGGTTGGAAACTTAATTGGCACAGCTGAAATGTATGTATATACTAAAATGGGCTTCATTTATCAGTCATGAGTAGTTTTATTTATTTAGTTTATTTTCACAAACTTGTCTCCATGGTATACTTGGTCCCTGACCTAGTCAACTAGCATAATTCATGCAAATTGCATGATTTGAAGTCGAGGTTTACATTATGTAGTCTTTTTATTTGTAAATTTACACTTTCAGGAGCATGAGTAGGATATGAAGGTTTATGGGATTTTCTTTAATACCTTTTAAGCTTGATGAATGAAGGCCATTGTGAGTTGTTGTGATATAAAACATTTTGGGGCATGCTGTTACACTTCAGGTGGTAATAGTAACCCCGCTTCTCATTGGGCCACATCACACCAATTTTCCAATAACAGCATGTCCCCAAGTGTTTTTCTTAGCCAACACCATTATACAGATTGACCATTATCCAATTTTTATAATTTTTTTTTTAACTACTGTGTAGATATAATGCTTGCTTAGAGGTGGAGGGTGTTCAGTCTTTGTTTAAAGACAACTCAGCTGTTCTAACAGCCAGGGAAGAGAAAAAAAGTCTGTTTGGAAATGTGGATGAGGAATTTTATATACGTGTAAGGGTTCAAATCTATAAAGGCAAGACGTTTGTGCTGATTGTTAGCATCGCATGAATGGCTGATGTTGCTGTGAAACTAACCAAAGACTGTTCGGTTCTGTTGCAGTTGGTCCTCTCCGAGTCGAGTTTTCCACTCCAGTGAGCCTTGATCAGGTGAGGAATGAGAACCCAGCGCTGCAGGAGGGAGGACGTTTCAAACCCAAAGATTGCATAGCTCTGCAGAAAGTGGCCATCATCATCCCCTTCCGAAAGCGAGACGAGCACCTCAAGTACTGGTTGTATTACCTGCATCCGATCCTGCAGCGGCAGCAGCTCGACTATGGTGTCTACGTCATCAACCAGGTAAGTCCTTCTCAACTCTGTTAATGTGTGTAATTGTATAAAAATGCTTTTTCAGGTTTTTTTGTATTCTGTGGAATTATTGAGATTTACTCGTTCATTCGTTCATCTTTAGTAACTGCTTTATCCTGACCAGGATAAAAAACAAAAATACTGTGGCCAAAAGTATGTGGACACCTGACCACGACACCCATATGTCCTTGTTGAACATGGCATTATTATGGAGTTAGTACGCTTTTTGCTGTTATAATAGCTTATCTTCTGGGAAGGCTTTCCTCTAGATTTTGGAGTGTGGCTGTGGGGGTTTGCTCATTCAGCCACAAGAGCATTAGTGAGTTCATGCACTGACTGGGTGAGGAGGCCTGGGGTGCAGTCGGCGTTTCAGTTTATACCGAAGGTGTTCAGTGGGGTTGAGGTCAGGACTCGGTGCAGGCCACTCGTGTTCTTCCACTCCAGCCTTGGCAAACCATGTCTTTGTTGACCTTGCTTTGTGCACAGGGGCATTATCGTGCTGGAACATGTTTGGGGCCCTTAGTTTAAATGAAGGTAAATTGTAACACTACAGCTTACAAAGACATTGTAGACAATCATGTGCCTCCAACTTTGTGGCAAAAGTTTGGAGAATGCCCACGTTTGGGGGTTCATGGTCAGGCATCCACATACTTTTGGCCATATAGTGTACAAAGGTTCTGGTGGAGACTGCCTGGATACAGTGTGTACTACAGAGATGTCCGTTTTGGTATTACTCCTCTTAAAAAATGGTTTGCATGTTTGTCTGTTTGTTTTTCCGCATTAAAGGCAAATGTAGAATTGTTTGATAGACAGTAGGTGTGTGAAAGAGAACTGAGCTGTGGTAGTGTAGTAGACTGATTAAATGTTGGTCAGTCATTATATAGGTCTATTATTCACAAATGAATACGGTAAAAGCCAACAGATGGCTTCAGTAAAGATATCTATTGGTATACTGCTGGTAAAGCTAGTTAAAATTTGTATGCACTTTTATGTGGCTGATGGCATTTAATCAGAAAGTCAAAGTTTAACTGCTGCTGTTGATCATGACAAGATCACATGGTGTTTTTACACAAAGTGACTGAATCTTCCTAAAAATTACACACAATCACATCTACAGGACCCCTGCTCTCCCCCAACTTTTTGTTCACTGAAAGTACATTGTGTACTCTGCCATGATGACTGATCTGTAGAATCTCTGTAGATTTCTCTTTTTTTTTTTTTTTTTTTTTTTCTACTTTTTTTTGTGGTTACACAGCCAGCACAGTGTTATTAAGGTTTGAATTGAAAGTAAAAATTTGGTACTAAGGGAACTCCCTTCATTTGCAAAAGAGTGTGTATTTATATTTGTCTTTTCCTCTTTCCAGACTTTTTAACCACACACTTTTCCTGTATTGTGTGTTATAGCTATTATCATCTGGTTTACATGTGCATGAAATTATGGTTTCCTTTTCCAAGATCTTGAGAAGTGAATAAAACATACTTACACCTGAGCAATGTCAAACGTTGCTCTTCATTTCCTATGAATAGCAAATTTGTGCAGTTCTCTTTACAGCATACAGTCCTCTCTCTGAAAGTACTGGAATGGCAAGGCAAGTTCAGTTGTTTTTGATGTAGACTGAAGATATTTGGGTTTGGGACTAAAAGATTGATATGAGATGAGAGGTTAGGATTTAAGTTTTTATTTCCTGGTATTTACATCTAGATCCGTTAAACATTAGAATAATTTGTAAAACATGGAACATTTTCTATCAGACCACCCAATTTGTAGGTGAGCAAAAATATAGGAAAAGATTGAAGTAAATAACACTTAATATTTGGTTGCATATCCATTGCTTACAATAACTGCATGAAGCCTATGACTCGATGTCACCAAATTGTTGGTTTCTTCTTTTGTGTTGTTTTTCCAGGCTTTTACTGTAGCCTCTTTTCAGTTGTTGTTTGTTTCGGGGTGTTTCTCCCTTCAGTCTCCACCTTTGTAGGTGAAATGCTGCTCAACTGGGTTAAGATCTGGTGATTGGCTTGGCCAGTCTAAAACCTTCCTCCACCCCCCCCGATAAAGTCCTTTGTTTAGTTGGCAGTGTGTTTTGATCATTGTTTTGCTGCATAATAAAGTTCTTCCTGGTTCATTTGGATGCATTTAAGTGTAAATTGGAAGGCAAAATGTTCCTGTAAATGTCTGAATTCATTCTGTTGCTCCCATCTTGAGTCACACTATCAATAAAGATTAGCGAGCCTGTTCCAGAAGCAGCCATGCAAGCTTGGGTTTTTCTTCACAGCTCTCACAAGGTTTGTCATCAGCTGCTGCTGTTTTTCTTGGCCTACCCATTCACTGTCTGTTGCTCAGTACACCAGTGGTTTCTTTCTTTTTCAAGACATTCCAAATTATTGTACTGGCTATGCCCAATGTTTGTGCAGTGCCTCTGGTTGATTTTTCCCTCTTTTCTCAGCTTCAAAATGGCTTTTTCTCCCATAGACAGCTCTCCTGATCTTCATGCTGTGTTATCCTTTTTAACAATTAATTCAGTCTTATTGTTTAAACAGTCAATCTAACAGGACACACCTGGGTAACAAGAAACACCTGTCAGTCTTATGTTCCAATATTTTTGCTCACCTACAGATTGGGTGGCCTGATACAAAATGTACTATATTCTATGATTAACACGTCTACATATGAATACCAGGAAACAAAAACTGAAATTCTGAACTCTCTTCTCATGTTCATCTTTTGATCTCAAACTTAAATGTCTTCAGTCTACAGCAAATACAACTGAAATGGCCTTACCATTCCAGTAGTTTTAATGCGGATTGTAAACGCTTTTGTTATTTTTATTTCCTTCCTTCTCATAAGTGTGGTGTTGAGTGATGCATTTTTTTTTGTTGGTATGCTCACCATTCAATCACAATGCTTTCTTGCACTCTACAATGCAAACACTTTCTTAAATTTGTATGTATGATAGCGAGGGAGTGGGGGGGATGGGTAAAAAAACTGCCATTATGGAAAGAACAATCCTTTTGTTTTAATATATGAAACATAAAAAAAAGCTTTGCTATAGTAATAAATTATTCCTCTCGCTGTACGTTCAGTAATCACACTTCCGTGACCTTTTCCTGAAACGGAAATGATTTGCAACATTTTTAGTAAACTGAACATGCTGACTGGACGACTTGTGTTGACACTAGTTTATGTCCTCCTTTATGGTTGTGACTGAAGAAACTTGGACGCATTCATTCACAGTGACCGTTTCCTTCATACAGCGGTCAACTTGACAGGTGAATGGGTAAAGTAAAAAGTAGTGGCTCTGCTATGCTGTGGGGGCATTTATTTATTTTTGCGTGCATGAGGTTTGGGTCCACTTTTCATCCTTGCAGGGAAACATCACTGCAAATCAGTACAAGTCCTTCTGACTTCTGACCTTTATATTATGATGAAACATTTCTCTCCTAATGGGCGCAGTCTCTTGTACGATAACCCCATCCCATCTACAGGTCAAGAAAGCCTCACTGAATGGTTTGATGAGGATGAAAATTATGTAAAGAATAATTAAAAAAAAAAAAATCAGCTTTTGGGAAAATCTTTCGGAAGAATGGTGTTCATCACTCCAGAGACTTAAACGCCTTTCTGGTGGCTAATGGTGGCCAAATACCTTACTAAAACATTTTTTTTGTCACCTGTCTGTATGCAATGCTAAGAAAAAGTGTGAAATTGTTTAATCTGGTTTAAAAATGTTAATCTGAAAAATAATCTAAAATTATCTAAAAATAAAGTCTGAAGCATTTTATAATTTTCATGAAATTTTCAAGGCAGAGTGGAGGTGAAGACAAAACAAAATCCAGTGGAGTTGTTCTTGAAGCAAAAAATCGTGTTAAAGCATTGACCTTGCACTGAAAAAAGATAGACTGCTGAAGACAACAGATTTCACCTAGAGGTTTAGGTTTATCAGAAACAGCTGAGTGATGCAACATATTTTTCCAGTGTAATTTTCCAGTGTCCATTTTAGACTGTGGGTCATAACAGGACAACAGTCTGATCGTGGACACATTTTTTTCTGGCAATGAACACTGTCAAAGTTGTCACCTTTAAATGTATTTGGATCTTCTTTTAATATTTTATTTTATTTTTATTTTTTATTTTTTTACTGTGCAAAATGTCTGACATTTCTGCTTGCTCGTACCATGTTCCTGTAGCTTCTGGTGTGAACCAGCTGCAGTTCTTTTTGCAAATTTTCCCAAATAAGGGAAAAGCATGAGAGTGCAGCTACTGCTTTATACACTTTAATCTCCTCTGGCTGGTTTTCCAGGCAGTTACTCAGCCTTGTCTCATGCTTTCTGCATTAGTCTGGATCTTCATCTTCAATATAGGTCTGTTTTGGTATATTAAAAAGGGTGTAGATGTTTTAAAACTTTTTTTCTTCCTTCTCTGAATGTTGTCTTTACTTGCTGCTGTGCTCAGTCTTCTCTCTAATTTTGTCTCTCGCTCTTTGCCACCCCTCCTTTCCTCTCCACTTCGCCCTTATTCTCCCACCCCACCCCTGGTCCATCCCTCCCTGGCTTCCTGCCATCCTCTTCCTGACCAAATTGACGGTCTTTTGCATGATGGCTTGCAGCACCTGGCGCTAACAGCAGTGTGGTGATAAAGGTGAGAAAGGTCTACTTGCTCTTTGTCTAGCCAATCATGAGTTGCTACTGAGACTGGGTGTCACTGCTGGTAATGTGTTTCTCTCTTTCTTTCTCTTTTTTCCCTTTTCCTTAATTTTTCTGCTATTTTCTTATTGTAATGACACTGTTATTATTTTTGGTTGAAGCGTAGTGACTCATGCACAGAAGTGCCATCTAATCTCTTAACTTTTTGAAAGAGGCCTTTCTTTGCTTTGATTTAATATTTCAGCTCACAAAGTTCTTAGGTTCAGAATAATAGTTTCTATATTCACACACTTTAGGAGTAATGTACCACTGCTCATTTGTGCAGATGTCCGAACAGCCAATCATTTGGCAGCAGCACAATGCATAAAATTATGCAGATACAAGTCAAGAGCTTCAGTTAATTTTTATCATCATACATCAGAATGGGAGAAAATGGCATGCTGGTTGGTGCTAGACTTCACGGTGTGAGTATTTCAGAAACTGCTGATGTCCTGGGATTTTCATGCACAGCAGAGTTTTACTGGAAATAAGAAGGAAAAAAAGCATCCAGTGAGTGTCAGTTCTGCAAATGGAAATGCACTGTTGACGAGAGAAGTCAGCGGAGAATGGTCAAACTAGCTTGCGCAGACAGGAAGCCCACAGCAACTCAAATAATCACTCTTTACAATTGTTATGAAGAGAAAAGCATCTCCGAATACACAAGAAGTCAAACCTTGAGACAGATGAGCTACAACAGCAGAAGATCACATCAGATTCCACTCCTGTCAGCCAAAAATAAGAATCTGAGGATACAGTAGATACAGGCTTACACAAACTGGACAGTGTAAGATTGGTCTATGTAAACTCTAGAGACTGTTGAGTTTGAAAATCCCACGAGATCAGTAGCTTCTGACATAAGCGGCGGCCACACTAGACTTTTCAGTTCCATTAACTTCCATTCATACGCATACGAATGCTGGATTCCGGAAACGCAAGCTCAGTGTGAAGAAGGTTCGCATTTCGCTGTGTTTCCAAAGTTCATGCTTGATGAACGCTGACCTGCGAATTGGAATCACGTGAAGACTTTTGACTAGTAGAGGATCGACACGTTACGGCGTGACCTTTTCAGAAGATCGCAGATGGAGGAAGCGCTGATTAAAGCAGTGTTGCACCATACGATTCTATACAACAGAGCTTTAAAAGAACAATGAAATCAACATGGAAAGAGAATCTGCCTGGTTTGCGGTGTTGCTGCATACAGAGACAAATGGTATATTTTAACACCAAAACAACTATTTGTAAATTATTTTGTAATTGCTTCAAGGGTCCTCTGAAATATTTACTTCTGTAACGTTATTACATGCTGCAGTGCTCTGTGAACAGTTCAAAATTACTTTATATTGTACAAAAAACCCAACACCTTGTTGTGTGAGGTCACACCCGTTTGCTGCCCATATTTGCAGCAGTCTCTGAAGAAAATTCACATCCTGAAGTCTAGTGTGACCGCCGCTTTACTCAAACCAGCATGTCTGCAGCAACAAGCACATCACGATTAAAGTCACACGCACATTTTTCCCCATCCTGATGTTTGATGGGATTCTCTGGTACGTCTGAGGATGTCCCTCAATCCCTCCTGCCCTGAAGAACAAGCACAGCCCAGGGTCCTTGCGGGTGACCAGATTTCAGATCTCTCTGTCTGAATGCTTTTTCTCTTTTCTTTACTTTCTTTGTTTACTGTTCGCCGTAGAGAGCATTTAACAGAAAGCCCTTATAGGCTTCATCTTTGACTATCTAAGACTCAATCTTTCACCGCCATTGCGTTTTCAAACGGCAGACTCCTCCAGTCCTCCAGAGACCACAAGGACAGGGAGAGGCCTAAAAGCACCTGAAAGGATTTGAATGTGAACTTGCGATGACCTGAGCTTTTGTCCTAAGGCAAGGGATTCTCACATTCATTACACTGATACAGAGCTGTTTGGTTCCAAGTTATCTTCAGGTTCATTATCATTTTTATTTTTTCACGTTATTCCGTCTTTCACGCTGTCGTATCACATTTATGTGCAATATCTTTTCTAAACTAAACACGAAAACAAAATCTATACCTTAAGAAGATGTAGAAACTAGGAAATCACTGTTATCGGTCTGATTGTGTGCTCGTAACTCTTACGCATAAAAAAATGCAGTGATACCAAGTGCTAGTAAGTAATGTAAGTCGACACGGAATGACCGCGATCTGGATGTATTTTATTATTAATGGATGGTAGTCAAAGCAAAGCAGACTGCAAATACCAAGGGGAGGAACAACAGCATCCTACAACAATACAAGTAACTGCCGACCTGAGCATGTAGAGTGGTATCAGCAAGCATGGTCATTATAATGAGTGCAAGGTGCCATGAATTGTGCACACATAAAGCTATTATGGAGAAGTGAAACACGCAAGCAGAGAAACTGTCACACTTCATTTCTGTGAACACTGAGACGCCTGCTGTTTAATAAAAATACTGTTGATATCCTACACAGAAAACTCCACACAAGGAGTTTTTAAGTATTTGCTTAGCAGCACACGGTAACAACCAGCATATAGAGAACTAATTAAAATGTTTAATGACACCTCTGATTGATTTAATACCAAGTAGGTTACTTGTTTCAGTATAAACAAGTACCAGAAAACATATATTCAGTATAAAGAAATGCAACCAATCAGTGGTCAAAGTAGCTAGTGAAATTCCACATGATGCAGTCTTGATACATCATAAAAAGGTAGTCTACACAACAGAGTAATATGAATGAAAAACGATTATCTATCAGCCCATGCTGACCCCATGACAAAAGAGAACATACGTAAATAGATACTACTCATAACATGCAAGTGCAAAGGGCATTTCTACATAGATGTTCAAGTGCTTTCAGAGAAAGAAATCTGATCCGAGAGCGAAACTTCCACCCTGGTTTAGTGTAACACACTGCTATTGTTTGGTTAGACAACTCAACGTCAGGCGGCCTCTTCAGTCAGGGCAGTTGTGGTATGGTGAAAGTCCACTTTAGGCAAGACTTTTCAGCTTTTATATTCAAGCAATGTAGAATGCCCGGGCATCAGGTTTTGTGTGATCATTAAACTGGTTCTAACAATGGAACCATGGCAACTGGCGGTAAAGTAAAGATGCAAACGCCCCATGGCAAGCAGTGGAGAGAGATTTGCATATTTGAGGGGGGAAAAAATCTGAAGGCTGGTGAGATTTTATTTTCTGAGCTTGATGCTGTCACTAATCTGAAACTAAATTCTTTTGCAAATTATTCATACATAAACATAAGCTAATGTGAAAGGCCTTAAATGTTGGTAATTAGAAGTGTTTTAAAATAGCTTAAAATTGTACAGCATGCCATTTGCCTACTTGAATACATTTAACATCATATATGTATAATGTGTGGGTGTGTATATATGTTGCTGCAATTGTAAGAAATCTCCATACTATAGATATTGCCAGAATTATAACCAAAAAAAAAGAGAGCTGTATACAGACGTGTTTTTTTTTATTTATTTATTTATTTATTTATTTATTTTTTTAGCTGGCTGGCTGAATTATTTTTTTTCCCTTTTTTAAAATGTAAAAAGGTGTATGTGTGTGGCATTTTTCACGATATCATCTCTACTCTTCAGCATGTGAAATACGTTGCGTAAACAAGGTGCAAATCTCTCGATTTCTGCTTAGATGTGTAAGTGAGAGTGTTTGTGTATTGTACTTAAAAACATCCATCATGATCTCATCTCATCTCTCAGGATGGAGAAGAGATGTTTAACCGGGCCAAACTGCTCAACGTGGGCTACGCTGAGGCCCTGAAGGAATACGACTACGAATGCTTCGTATTCAGCGACGTTGACCTCATTCCCATGGACGACCGAAACACGTACAAATGCTTCAGTCAGCCAAGACACCTGTCTGTCTCCATGGACAAATTCGGCTTCAGGTAACCCATCACTAGTGTTCAACTCCCTTTACTTTGGGAAGTGAGAGTTTGAAACAGCAGTTATACATCAGCCCTACAGTTTTCCTTACTCAGCTCAAGCCCTGTTTGAAATTGCAGCATTTTAGTCTAAAAAACCCCAAAACTGATTGGATTTAAATTTATTTGAGTTGTTGCAGTCCCATCATTATTTCCTTTGTTGTACTTTGAAGTGCTATTGAGCCTTCCAATTCTGAAAATTGTTGAGGGTGCACACTTAATTATGTTTTAATCATGCTCGCAATTTTGGGTTTTTTAAATTAATTAAACATAAGCCTCTGTGATTATTGGTGAGCAGAGTTAAGTTTTGATAAAGTTTTGATGAAGTAATGAAGTGCAACAGCACTATGGTGTACTTAATTGTACTAAATAATAGTGAATTTAATGATGAACAAAATAATTTACTTTTAATCCAAGGTCTGAAGTGCTGTACAACAAATTACAAGAGCTAAATTGATAAAGAGAACAGTACACTAGAAGACTCTTATTTTCTGGCTTTCTCTGGGAATTGCAGCACTTTCTCCTGAGGTATAATTTGCATCGAGTCTCGGCAACACCTGTGTTTTTCCATTATGTTCAGACTTATCTCTGCCTTCCGTGCTCCCACTAGTCCTCTAGAGTCTCATTTGCATTCCATTTCTTTTCCACAACACACACAAAGTAAAGTGTGTTAAACCTGGCCTAAAGTGTCACACACTCTCTCTCTCTCTCTCTCTCTCTCTATATATATATATATATATATATATATATATATATATGTGTGTGTGTGTGTGTGTATGTATGTATGTATATGTATGTGTGTGTGTGTGCACGATAGGTTTCATACTTTTTTACTATGTTACTTTGAGACACTTGACTGAAATGTTTCTCATGAGCTTAAAAATATTTTGATCTGAAGGTGGATGATTAAATGTTTGAAATCAGTGTTGTAGACAAAAATATAATTGTCAACATAGTTTTCTAATGAAAGAAATTTCCATTTTATTTCCAAAAAAATATTTTTTTAAATGGGTGACTTGAGTGAAATATTCCGAAAAGCAGCCATTAAGTGTCCAGCGTAGGTGAGAACTCCTTTAATAGTGTTTAAAAAGCATCTCAGGGTGATTCCTCAAGAAATTGGTTGAGAAAATGTCAGGAATACATTTCTGGAAATTCTAGGCAAAAAGGGTGTCTACTTTGAAGATGCTAAAATACTAAATTATTTTTTATTTTTTTATCACAGCATAATTCTCATAGTTTCATTTGTGTTATTCCTAAATTTTAATTACTTTAATATTATTATAAAATGTGGGGGGGGAAAGACAGAGTGAGTGTGTCTAAACTTTTGACTGTGTATTTATATTGCGCGCATGCACACACACACACACACACACACACACACACACCCCGATCAGCCATTGTCTTAACATTAAGACCGTTGAAAGGGGAAGTGAATAACATTGATTATCTTGTTACAATAACACCTGTCAAAGGGTGGGTATATTAGGCACCAAGTGAACTGTCAGTTCTTCGAAGTTGATGTGTTGGAAGCAGGAAAAATGGGCAAGCGTAAGGATTTGAGTGACTTTGACAAAAGCCAGATTGTGATGGCTAGACGACTGTTAGTGCATCTCCAAAATGGCAGGTCTTGTGGGGCTCCCTGGTATGCAGTGGTTAGTACCTACCAAAAGTGATCCAAGGAACCAGCAACAGGTTCATGGCCGCCCAAGGCTCGTAGCACAAATTGCTGAAAAAGTTAATGTTGGCTGTGATAGAATGGTGTCAGAAAACGCAGTCTATTGCAGCTTGCTGCGTAGCTGCAGACTGGTCAGAGTGCCCATGCTGACACCTGTCTACCTTCGAAAGTGCCTGCAATGGGCATGTGAGCATCAGAACTAGACCATGGAGCAGTGGAAGAAGGTGGCCTGGTCTGATCACATTTTCTTTTACATCATGTGGACTGCTGGGTGCGTGTGCGTCGCTTACCTGAGGAAAAGATGGCACCAGGATGCACTATGGGAAGAAGGAAGCCGGCGGAGGCATTGTAATGCTCTGGGCAATGTTGTACTGGGAACCCTACTTTGACACGTACCACCTGCCTAAACATTCTTGGAGACCAAGTACACCCCTTCATGGCAACGGTATCATGGAGTCATGTGAAAAAATATGTACACTCCAAGGAAATTGTTGGCTTTTTTGACATATTTGGACAAGCAAACATTAGCTTTTTCAATCATTTATTCAACAGAAATATCAATAGATGTGATACTCCTCTTTGGAAAAAGTAAGTACAATATGGGGAAAAAAGAAGCCTGTTGTCCACACACTGAATTTAAAGCTCCAAACAACTTTTTTTTTTTTTTTTAAATAAAAAAATTATTGAAAGTTGGAGCTTTAAATTCAGTGTTCGGACATCACGCTTCTTTTTTCCATATTGTTATTTTTGTTGTCCTGCACCTAAAACCAATTAGGATGCATTGGATGTGCACACCTTTTGTTGTATTTTAGAAGAAGTAAATACACCCTTGGCCTCAGAAGCTAGTATTGCCTCCTTTAGCAGAAATAACTTCTTGTAGACATTTTGCATAATTGTCCACCAGGCTTGCTGGAATTTTTGACCACTCTTCCAATATTCTTTCAGTTGCAAGATGTTTGAGGGGTTTCTGGCATGTACTGCCTGTTTTCAAATTCCTCCACAGCATTTCAATGGGATTCAAATCCAGGGTTTGACTAGATCATTCCATAACCCTCCATTTCTTCTTTTTGAGCCATTCCTTAGTGGATTTGCAAGTGTGCTTAGGATCATTATCCTGTTGAAAGGTCCACTTTCAGACAGATGGCCTCACATTATCTTCACGCATTCTTTGATATGATGCAGAATTCAAAGTTGAATCAATGAATGCAAGCTGTCCAGTCCCCGAGACAGCGAAGCAACCCCAAACTATAATATTTCCACCACTGTGTTTCACACTTAGTATGAGGTGCTTCTCCTGAAAAGCCATCTTCGGTCAGCGCCAAACATGTCTGCTCTTACTGTTGCCAAGCAACTCTATCTTTGATTCGCCTGTCCAGAGTACATTATTCCAAAAGGCCTGGTCTTTGCCTGTATGCTCATTGGTAAACTGTAGTCTTCCAAAGGCTTTTTCCTGGCACGCCTCCCATGCAGGTCAAATTTGTGCAATCTCTTTCAGATTGTAGAAAACTTTTACACCAACAGTTGCAAGCCTTACTAGCAGATCCTCTGATGAAATTTTGTGGTTCTTTGAGATTTCTTTTTGCATCAGACAGTCTGATCTCTGAATTTGCCTGGATGGCCAGTCCTGGACAAATTGGCAGTCGTTTGAAATCTGTGCCACTTGTAGGTTGTTTTCTTTAGTGTTATGATGCATTTCAGATAATTTGGAGATCTTTTTAAATCCCTTGCCAGTCAACCAAACATGTGGCAAAAGCACAATGCATATAATCATGCAAGTACAGTACAAGAACTTCAGATAATGTTCACACAACAAAAAAAAAAGATCTCAGTGGCATGTTCCTTGTTTGTTCCAGATGGGCTGATTTGAATTTCAGAAACTGCTGATCTCCTTGGATTTTCACCTGTAACAGTCTCGAAAGTTCATACAAAATGGTACCAAAAAAACAGAAAAGCATCTGGCACTTCTGTAGGTAGACACACCCTGTTGGTGAGAGAGGCCAGAGGAGAATGACCAGACTGGTTTGAGCTGTCAGGAATGCTACAGTAACTCAAATAATTCCTTACAACCGTGGTGAGCAGACAAGGCTCTCAGAATGAACAACATAGGGCTGCGCAATTAATCAGATATCAATCGCGATTACGATTTTGACTGCCCACGATTAAATGAACATGATCGACTGCGATATTAACATTTAAAGTTCGTCCTCCGCTC
>JANDJT010000102.1:22073509-22089338 GCA_024331685.1 Stegophilus panzeri
GCTTTTCTGTTTTTTTTTTTTTTTTTTTTGTGGTTTTTTTTTTTTTTTTTTTTTTTTTTTTTTTTTTTAATTTAATTAATTAATTATTGTACTTCCTCCTAACATCATGAAAACCAAAGGTTGCCAAATAGCATGCATGCCATCTCTCTAAGATAGCAGAACACAAACAGGAAAAAAAATAACTGATAAGGGTTTTACAAAATATGAGACTTCATGACCGATTCTAGAGCAGGGGTGTCCGATCTTATCTGTAAAGTGCTGGTGTGGGTGCGGGTTTTCATTCCAACCAAGCAGAAGTCACACCTGATGTCTATTGAAAGCGAAGATCAACTGAATAAATAGGTGGAATGAGGTGTTATGTGGCTCCTGCTTGGTTGGAATGAAAACCTGCACCCACACCGGCCCTTTGCGGATAAGATTGGACACACCTGCTCTAGAGCGGCATAGGAATACAAATCGAATTTTGTTTTATTTTTTTGTAATGCAATTTTCAGTTTTGTGTATTGTAATGATTAAAATTGGCTTTCTTCAAATCAGTGGATTATTTGCTTATTGTATTGCTATTCTGCTGATCATTTTTCACACACAAACCTAACACACTTTTCTTTTCTCATGTAGACTTCCATATAGCCAGTACTTTGGTGGGGTGTCATCCCTAAGCAAGGAGCAGTACCTGAAGATTAACGGCTTTCCAAATAACTACTGGGGCTGGGGAGGCGAGGATGATGATATTTTCAACAGGTCTGAAAAGTTCTCGTGTAAACACACACACCCACACACACAGAGTTCAGATGAGCACAAAGCAGAGTTACTCTTACCAAACAGAAGTTGTAACACTGCAGCAATTAACCAACAATTACAATTTTATTAAAGAGTTAAATATTGTACATTTTTCTTTATGAAAGTTAGTACCTGTTATCACCGACAAATAGTCATTCCATCATCTGTCTTTCTCTCTCTCTCTCTCTCTCTCTCTCTCTCTCTCTCTCTCTCTCTCTCTAATAAGGCAAAAAATGCAGCTTGTTACTGAGAAACTGCAAAGCACACGCCTCTCCTCTCCCTGAAGACATGTCAACAAACATCAAACTTAAACTTTATAGCTTTTATTCTGACTATTACACTAGAGTTGTCTTCCACAAATATTGAACATCACCTTAAAAAAATAAGTTTTTTAGTCTCTTTGTGTGGGCTGTCTGCCATACAAGTCCTTATTATTAAAAAAAACACAGCACTGTGGTATAAACCCCATATTTAACATATACCCAATAGTCCATTTCGGAAGAGGCTGGCCCTAGGTGCAGCACTTAATAATTTGTACATTAAATATGTAGTGTTTTAAATATATTTACTGTTCTACATCTTTTTATAAAGGTTAATTGATTTATTGCAAATACCTAATGAGCAGGTCTGGAATTCATCTGAAAACGTTATCACATAGTTTTATAAATACAAGGCAAGATGAAGAAAAACAGACTTTAGGGCAGAGTTGGAGTAGTCCCTCAATGCAGACAGTTCTCATTTTCAGTGGCGTCCTGCTTTCAAAACCTTTCGGTCTGCTCAACATGCTTAGATAAGGTGATTAATGTACACAGAGAGGAGAAACAGAGCCGAAACATAGACCGTTAAAATGTATTTATTAGTATTATTTATTTAGTATTTAAGAGCCAAGTTGAACATTTCTGGCATAGTGTATTCAGAATAAGATGATGATGATTTTGTTTATCCAGGTGGATGCGTTAGTTTTTAAGGCACCTTTAGACAGAAGAAGAATATAAATAGTGTTTTATATTCAGCACATCTTTTAAAAGGTGTGAGACATGTGGATAACTACAAGGCAGTCATAAACAAATCTGTGACATTTAATGCCCTAGGTAACCTAAAACTATGCATTCATGCTTTAATGGTTTTATTTTAGAGTCTGAACAATGTAAGGCGTGAACGGTAACGTACTGACAGCAGGCTGTTGTTATAACTCTATAATTGAGTTATAGAGTTATCCAATCATCTCCACTTGTGCCACTGTTCTGTTTCAACTAATTCATGTGTCCTTTATAGAATATTAGGCCTAATCAGTGAATTCATCACGCTTTTATTTAGCAGGGTTACCATATTTCGTATGTCTTGTTGGCTTTATTTCAATGTTGCTAAAAGTTTTAACACATTTTACAGTATTTTCCTTTCCTTTGTATGTACAGTACTGTGCAAAAGTCTTAGGCACCCTATTTTGTTTAGTATAAATGTTATAGATTTTTATTTTATGCCTTCTACATTATCGAGTTAGAAAACATTTCATCAGGATTTTTACAAGGGGCTTGATGTGGTTGAATTTGGATTTTTGAAATTTAAGTACAGGAAAACCTTGAAAATATCCAAAAAATCTAGTGGTGCTTAAAAAAAAAATCTAGTGGTGCTTAAAAAAAAAATCTAGTGGTGCTTAAAAAGTGCTCGAATTATAAAAAGTCAATGAATACGAAATCACTAAATAACTTGTTTATTAATAAAGTGTTTATTTTTTGATAGAACGCACATACAATCCTTTCACTCAATATATGATTCCCCGCTGCAGCCCCTTCCTTTTATAACGTTCAGTTATAAATCAGGATTTTAGCAGTGCAGAGCAGCAGCTTGGAAGTGATTGCTGGTTGACTTGCTGTAGCCTTAATGGGCTGCGTTTCAGTCTGACAACAGAAACAGAAAAATATGTAAATGAGAACAGTTTTATTTGGAATTCGGCTGTATTAATATACAGTATGTGAGCATAGCGAGTAGGAGAGAAGTAAACAGATGTAAAGGGCCAGCACTAGGCAGAATGCAAATGTGCGATGACGTAATGAATATGCTAATTGGCACATGACCTCATCCAGCGACATTTAGCGACTTTCCATTGAAAGTTATTGGAACGGTGCTCCTGTCACTCACATTGACGTTATGGTGAAGATGAAGCAGTGCCTGGGAAATGCATATTTAGTCCAGCATGGCTGGAAAAGGCACCATAAAAAAAATGGTTGTTTATTATTATAATATATAAAAATAAGTTTGAATGACATCTGTTGTATAGTTTTTGAAAACAAACCAAAAAATGGTGCTTGAAAAGTACTTGAAAGTCCTGGAATTTCATCATGAAACAGCTGTACGAACCATGTTTTATATTTCCAAACATTAGTTTTCCAGCACAAAATTAAAAATGTTTGTATGTCAGTAAAGAAAGCAGCATATAACATAAGAGACCAAAGGGTCGACAAACTAAGTAGTGACTTTGTTTTATTTATTACTGCACTTCATAGTTTTTTTTGTTGTTGTTGTTTAATGTAGAAACATTTATTTTATTTCTTTTTGAAGGCATCTTTGCTGTACAGCATTTCTTAAAGAAATTTTCTTTGCATGTGCCTAAGACTCTTGCACTGTACTGTATTTACATTGCAGATGCACAGTTTTTATCTTCCCCCTACAGCTGGTCCTGAAGGTCACTAATCAAACACGTTGTTGTGTTTTTCACAGGCTGAGCTCCAGAGGGATGTCCATATCCAGACCCAGCGGTGTAATTGGAAACTGCAGGATGATCCGTCATGAACGGGACAAACAGAACGACCCAAATCCCCAGAGGTGAAGCATAGCTCTTATAAGTGTGCTCTGTAAGCACTCATAAGTAAACCTCAGAGTACAAAGGTCCCTTCCAGCATCATTTTTACTGTTTACTCTGTATAGTTTAGATTAGGACATTACTATGGACCTTTGAACACTAAGTTAGAAAGACTTTAAAGCACTTGTCTAAATGAATAGGCTCATAATAAAGTGTGTTTACAACAACTAATCATCAAAATCATCCATTTTTCTAGCTGTAGCAAACATTTTATGTTCATATTTATCCATCTTGCCTGCCCTGTCAGAAAATATTATCTTGTGCTACTTTGGCCAAAAAGTCAGTATTTTGAATGAGAACTCAATGGGTTGTAAATGACCAAACATGGTCTCGAATGATTAATATACGAGATGAAAATCAACTGATGTCATGAAGTAAGTGTATTATGCAGTGTTGGTAAGTACCATAGTGTTTCTTAGCATAAACAAAATATATTTTAATATATCTTGTGTGACCATTCAGAGATGCCATCCTGCTTTTGGTTCACATCGAAGTCGATTCACTGATTCCAAGCACTGAAAATGAAAAGTCATCCCATCCTCATGTCTAATTTGATAATATTCTCATGCTGTGACAGACTGTGAGATAAATGTCAGTAATGCAGTAATGCATTAGTTAGTTAATATACTGCAAAGAAATGTTTTTAAATAAATAAACATTTTTGATGTTTAATATGTTTCAGACAATACAGCTAATTGATTTTTTTTTTTTTTTTAAAGTAGATTAATTGATTATCAAAATAATTCTTAGTGTCATATCACAGTGACTACCTAGTGTCATAAACCAGTGACTACATTTCCCATCCTGCAAACATGGCCGCCATGGACTACACTGCACACATGCACGCACGTTCACCCACGGAATTCTAATCACACACACCTGTTGCCAATCTCACGCTCACTCACTCCATGCTATAAAAGAGACTTTTTGAACACCATGACTTCGCGTAGTATTGAGTGTTCTCACCATACCAAGTGGTTGTACCTTGTTTCTCGTATTGATTCATGGTTTTTGATCTAGTTTCTTGTTACTCGTTCTCAATTCTTGCCTTACCTCGTTTATGCCTGTTTGTTGATCGCCTCACCCATTGCCTGTTATTTCGAACACGTTATTGTCTCACGATTTGGATTTATCTGCTTGCCTCTCTCTAATAAACTCTTATCTGCATTTGCATCTGTCCAAACCTTCATTACATGGAGTACGTGACACTTAGTTGCAGCTCTTTGTTCCAACCTGATAGACATTTGAAGGCCAAGATGAACTGATTTAAACCCAGATCTGCTTCTTCATTAGTTGGATCAAAAGCATTGTCTATTTGCAGATAAGACTAGACAGCCCTGTTGTAGAATTTTAAGAATGCTGCTTTCATTCAGGTATTCATTCATATAAACATTCCAACATAACAGGTAATCAAGATTTACTATCCAATCTGCACAGCTGTGCCAGATCCAATTTTGCTACACATTTTAAAAATATATATATAGAAATGAATAAATAAATACATGAAAATTGTTAATATTACGCTATTTATCTAGAATCTAGAAAAATGGTTGCTTTGGTTATATCTTGTCTGTTAATTAAGTGTTATGCTACAGTCTAGCACTTACATAACACACTACATTATTTAACATTTTACATAATGTTTACAGTTAGGGTTGGGCGATAAAATGGTATCGGTATTTATCGACGGTACACGTTTATCGGTAACGATAGAAACAATTTTCAGTATAAAGCTCGATAAAATGTAAACAGAGATGAAGTTTGGCTGCATGAATAATCCTCAAGTGTGTGAAGTCCCTGGATCATAAACAGCCTATCATATGCCTTGATAAAGTAGTGTGCTACAAGTAACAAGCAAATAGCCAATAACAAGTTGCGTATCTGTGGGGTTCGGTTGCGTCATCGCCACGTGAAATCAGAACACACATGAAAATGAGTTCAGAGCAAGCTGATGAGATTGCGAATAAAAAAAGGACATGTCAGCTTACCAGTGTGGCAGTTTTTTTTTTTGGTTTCTTTTCGTCTGACCGACATCAGAACACTGTTGTGTGTAATTTTCACTGTTGCACACACCTGACCATCGCACCCATATGTGGGCCTTCCCCAAGCCGTTGTAAACAGGAAGCACACAATTATATAGAATGTGTTTGTATGCTATTGCATTACAATTTCCCTTCACTGGAACGAAGAGGCCAAAACATGTTCCAGCACAACAATGTCCCTGTGCACAACACCAGCTCCATGAAGACATGGTTTGCCAAGGTTGGAGTGTAAGAACTCGATTAGCCTGCGCGAGAGCCTTGACCTCAACCACACTGAACTCCTTTGGGATGAATTTTAATGCTGACTGCACCCCAGATGTTTTTTGCCTGACCTCACTAATGCTCTTGTGGCTGAATGAGCACAAATCTCCACAGCTACGCACCAAAATCTAGTGGAAAGTCTTTCCAGAGGAGTGCAAAGGGGGACTAAATGTGGAATGGGATGGATATGGGTGTGACGATCAGATATCTACAAACATACGGCTAAACTTAATACACTTAATGGCGTAGTTATAGCCCAAGATACCAAATCCAATGTGGGTCAAAGAATGAGCTGGTTGATGGTGGAACGAGTTCTACTAGTTGCATTATTTAATGTACATGAATTACAGACGATCTTTTCTGAACTAGGGACACACGGTTATGTGGAAACACATGGCCCAAAATTGTCATATAATGTTCCAGCTAGCACAATACGATCAATAAGTCACCTCACAGTGAATAGCTAAACTCAGATAATGTCTTTCACATGAGTTGCAAAGACAGAACACATCTCGTTGGTGAAAAATTGGCCAAAGACTTTTTTGTATAGGGCACAAACACAATGTGCTACATAAGAAAGTTTGTTAGAAGAGGATAATAGTTCGTATTAATGCGCTTAAAAGCATTGGGGGAATTTCCTTAGCCATTGCTGCCATTTTCTCAACCTAACACATACATAGTACTGGCTTGTGAAAAACAGCATGCTTGTTTTTAAACCCCTGCAGTCTCTCCTGACACAGAGATAAAGAGGACCGGTTGTGGTTTTGATTACACTGAAATGTATATTACACCTCATGTAATACAAGTTATATTTTTTGACGAACAGCCTAATTCATTATGCAATCTGTTGTTACATCCCTACTTATGCGGCATACTTTATTATGTTACTTTAGCCACTGGCCTGGTCAATAAGGATTCAGGACAACCAAAACATTGGACTGAGCAGCACAGTGAATCTTTAACTTTTTGCCTGAGGGTTAGCATATAATTTTATGACACATATTGTATATTTTTCTACACCCATCTCTGAAATGTTTAAATAACACCGTAAAATTAAAATCTGCTTACTTCAGTCCACTTGAGCTATGGAAAAGCAAACAAGAAAAGAATTCATTCACATCATACATATTTGTGCATTTGTAAACATGTAAGGGTGTGTTATATGGCTTTAGTGCCATGCCGCTGCCTTTCAGGCTTCACTTCTTAAGAACATGCAAGTTTGCATGGTCCTGTTGTTCATGTGAACCTGTTTTTCAACATACGGAGTACTGAAATGTGAACTTTTTACTTAAATGTAAATAGGGCTGGGTGGTACAGCTAAAAAATCTATGATGATATGATGATTCATATCATTAGGTATCAATAATTTATTTATTTTTATTTTAATGAATTTAAACAAATATATAAAGATTAAATAAACAAGTGTTAAAGAAACTCTTGAAAATAATAAATGTTACAAAATGTGTGTAATGTAAGTGTTAATGACAATCAAGGCAAACTTTAAGGGAGATCAACATCGCATTATAGCGCATATTGTGACTCCTGATGTTCTGGTTTGTGCTCAGCCTGTTAGCATAGTTAGACTAGCCTCGTATAAAACTTCCACTTTAACACTTACTTCCAGAGAACACTGTGCTGAGGTCTGCGTCTGAGGAGTCGAGCTCCTGCTCTGAGGACACTCACTGTCCTTCCCAGAGCCGACATTTTAACACAAAACAAAGAGCGGCAAAATGTCACATTTCTTCTTGCCCGCTGTTCAGAGTCACACACACTGTACATGTGTGGAGCATTGCTCATGCGCACTACAAGTCTCTCAGAGCTTGTACTTGGCTGTATGGAGAAACAACATTTTTTTTTTTTCTTCCCCCCCAAAATGTGTGCAGTTACAAAGCATTGGGGTGAATTTCCGTAGCCATTGCTGCCATTTTCTCAACCTAACACATACATAGTACTGGCTTGTGAAAAACAGCATGCTTGTTTTTAAACCCCTGCAGTTTCTCCTGACACAGAGATAAAGAGGACCGGTTGTGGTTTTGATTACACTGAAATGTATATTACACCTCATGTAACTGCAGGCAGACCATGCTAGTACCCACACTCTCTGTTTACGCAACCATGTGCTGGTAATCCGGGCACAATGTGGTTTGGTGTTGTCCTGCTCTGGATGGCAGCATATGTTGCTCCAAAATGTGTACATATCTTTCTGCATTAATGGTGCCGTCACAGATGTGCAAGTTACCCATGCCATGGACAATGACACACCCCCATACCATGACAGACGTTGGCTTTTGAACCTGACGCTGATAACAGCTTTGATGGTCCTTTTCCTCTTTGGCCCGGAGAACACGACGGCTCTTTTGTCCAAAAACTATTTGAAATGTTGACCCGTCGGACCACAAAACACGATTCCACTGTGCTACTGTTCATCTCAGATGAGACCGAGTCCAGAGAAGTCGGTGGCGCTTCTGGACAGTGTTGATGTATGGCTTCTGCTTTGCATAGTAATGCCTTAACTTGCATCTGTGGATGTAGCGGTGAATGGTGTTGACTGATAAAGGTTTACCAAAGTATTCCCGAGCCCATGGCAGTATATCCATTACAGACTCATTACGGTTTTTAAGAGACTCTCTTATGTCTGAGGAATCGGAGATCACCCACATTCAGAAGTGGTTTTTGGCCTTGCCCTTTTACGCACCGAGATTTGACTGGATTCCTTTAATCTTTTAATTATATTGTGCACTGTAGAAGGTAAAATGCCCAAAATCCTACCGATTTGTCTTTGGGGAATGTTGTTCTCAAAGTGTTGGAGTAGTCACTGACTCATCTGTTGGCAGACTGACGAGCCTCAACCCATCCTTGCTCTTTAAGGACTAGGCCTTTTTTGGAGGCTCCTTATATACTATGATTAGACGATTACCTCACCTGTTTCACATCACCTTCTTATTTCAACTTGCCACATCGCTATTAGTCCTAAATTGCCCCTGTCCCAACTTTTTTGGAGTGTGTTGCATGCATCACTTTCAAAATAAATGTTTATTTTCAAAAAACTATGCAGTTGCTTAGTTAAAACATCAAATACCTTGTCTTTATACTTTTTTAAAATACAAGTCAAAGTACATTTTTCAGTCACTCCTCTTTGTTTACCTTAGCATCTTCCATACTTTTTCAGAATTGGGGTTATAAATGGCAAGCTGCTCTAGGTGTTTTACAGAAAGCCTGTAATTACTGTTCTAATGATGTCCTTTCCTGTCCCAGGTTTGACCGAATAGCACACACCAGAGAGACCATGCACACAGATGGCATCAACTCATTGTCCTATAAAGTGCTGAGAGTGGAGAAGGACCAGCTGTTTACCAAAATCACAGTTGATGTTGGCAAACCATAAAACTGACAAATTTTACCAGAACAAACTCCTAAAAGATTTTTAAACTATCAGGAAAACGATGCAGTATCCAAATGTGCCTTGACATTCTAAGTTGCATATACCTTCGAATTCTTTTTTTTTTTTTTTTTTTTTTTTTTTTTTTTTTTTGAATTTTTTTATTATTATTATTTTTTTTTTTTTTAAATAATCTATCTTTTCGAAGTGAATTCTATATTTTTAAAAGACATTAGTACTTGGAAATTTATATGCCATCTTTGCACAAGTGATTGTGAACTGAAAGAAAGTGTATGTGTGAAGTGAGGTCATAGTGGTGTGTGTTTTGAGGTTTTTTCTTTTTCTAAAGCGCTCTTTACTGGGATATTAGAGCATCCTTGAGCCACAGTGGATGCAACTTGCCAAGCAAGGCATTGTGTAAAGAATGTATGCTGCAGTGTGTGTGTATGTATGTGTGTATGTTCTCTTTTTCATCTTTGTCTTATATCATCTCTTTAGACATGATGATTTAGATAGGAGTTTGTGCTGGACTTGTCATGCAAAAAGTTTAAGCCTTCTTAAAATCCTCATTCCACTTTTGTGGCCAGAAACCAAAAAGAAGACTTGTGGGTTTTTTTTTTCTGAATGTATTCTCGGTGCTTTACTCTTTGACTGTAAAGAAATCTAACTGTCTGAGGTAGAGGTAGGTAATTTAGGCCAAGAAAATTGTAATATCCCCATTCCTTTCATAATACATATTAAAAATGTAAAAAGTCTATAATCTGTTTGTGGAAAAAAAAAATCATTTCACTGTTTAAAAAAAGGCATTTAATATAGGAGAAATAACATACAACAAGAAATGAATGAGAAATGCATAATAGGCTTAAGTCCAACAATACAGTACAAGCAGTATCAAAGGTGCCAACATATATGGTTTATCTGTAGCATTCATGATTCTTGACACCTTACTCTGGTGATATGGGAGACACCTTAAAACACCCTTAAAAAAAGATTTTCTGCTTTCTCAGCAATCACAAAGGCAATTAACTGAAGATCACATGAGATTTGGAAAAATTGTGCATTTTTTCCTTGATGTGGTTACTTTCACTTTGTACAACTTTTTCTAGGTGAATTTGAGCTGTGAAGTTACGAGCCTCAATCTTGAGACGTTAGAAAGCAGATGGGCAGGTTTGTGGTCTCTTTGGTGGGTAAAAAATTGAGTAGTTGCTTATTATTAAGTAGCGGTCACACATCTTGAATGTTTGGATGAATTCCAAAATCTAATCAGTTCATCAATTCCATGTAAATCCGGCAAACATTCAACCACTCAGTCATGAGATATTGTTCTAAGGAGAATCTCCTACACACAGACACATGCAAACAACATATGCTAGGGTTTTTGTGGTAAAATTGTTTTTTTTTTTTGTTTTGTTTTGTTGTTTTTTTTTGTTGTTTTTTTAAAGGACTTTCTTATTACTGATGTTGGCACCTCTTCAATGCCCATAATTTACTTCAGATCACAAACAGATAATGATGTTCATTGCAACAACAAATCATCCACCTCTACTCTAAGGTTGTGGTTATCTCGGAAGATTAAAAAGCATGTTATAATTTATTACATATCTGAATATAAGTTTGGTTTGGCGAAAACCCATATTAATGTATGATAGCTGGCCATATGTCTGCATTTTCTCTGTTTTATTTGTTTGCTTGTTTTCCAATGAGCCACAAGCAAGATATAATTAATATATTAAAATGACTTTTGTTATTTTGGGTGATAACTGTGACATAACTGGGTTTATGGAAAAATGTCCATTTCTGGTTTGTGCTTAATTTGTTTCATAGCCTTTTTTCAGGGTTTAAAAACTGAAAAAGTTCAATACCTGATTTTCTTTCTGCTTCTGTACTTCCTTAGGAGGTTCATCTTGTATGGTGAAATGTTTTGTGGACCAGTGTTCTATCAGAAAGCAGACATGCATTTATTTGTTGTGATGTGAGAGGAAAACAGCCATTAAAAATTTCAGTAGCTTAAATATCTTTCTATCTCACTGAGCCTTCTGAACCCAGTTTCACTTATTCTTCTTTTTCTTCTTGAATTCCAAGTGGTGACCTCGGGATTGAGCATGATTGGTTCTCAATCCCAAACTGAATGTGTGCTCTCTATAGGTTGCAATTATTTCATACCTTTTTGTATTTCTTTTATATAGACAGTAAACAAATTGCTTTTCGTTGCATAGTCAGCAATCTGCCAGCGAACCCAGTGCTTTCCCATATACAGTCTCCTCTGAAACAATTGGATGGCAAGGCCAATTAATTTGTTTGTACTTTAGACTAAAGACATTTGGGTTTGAGATCAAAAGATGGATATGAGATGAGAGATTTGGATTACAGCTTTTATTTCCTGGTATTCTGGTATCTAAATCTGTTAAACAACATAAAACATAGAACCTTTTGTATCAGACCATCCAATTTTTAGGTGAGCAAATGTAAGTGAACAGATAAGTAAATTAAATTGAAGTAAATTAAAGTTAACATCACTTAATATTTGGTTGCATATCCCTTCCTTACAATAACTGCGTCAAGCATGTGATTCATCGACAGCACCAAATTGTTGGTTTCTTCTTTTGTGATGCTTTTCCAGAAATAATGCCGTATTCACAGGTGAAACTTCAGGCTAAAACCAAGAGTAAATGTTTTCTTTCTGCTTCTGTACTTCCTTAGGAAGTTCATCTTGTATGGTGAAATGTTCTTTGGACCAGTGTGTTATTTATTGTTTAAACGGTCAATCTTAACAGGACACACCTGGGTAACAAGAAACACCTGTCAGTCATGTGTTCCAATATTTTTGCTCACCTACAAATTGGGTGGTCTGATACAAAATGTGCTATATTCTGTGATTAACACGTCTACCGTCTACATATAAATACCAGGAAATAAGAAGTGAAATTCTCATATTCATGTTTTGATCTCAAGCCCAAATGTTTTCAGTCTACAGCATAAACAAATGAATCAGCCTTGCCATTCCAATAGTTTTGGAGGGAACTGTACTCAGCAGCTTTCCAGGTGTTTTCCCAGCTGAGTACATAATTTACAGAATATTTAAGTCCTGCAACTGAGCGCAAGACACTTTCTTCTTTCTCAATACCCCCCCCCCCCCCCCCCCCCCCCCCCCCCCCCCCCCCCCCCCCCCCCCCCCCAAACGGCTCTTCTTTCCAGTACTCCCCATGCCTCCTAAACTTTCCGTTCTCCTCTTTCTCCTGTCAAGCAAGGTTGCCATAATCAGGCAGTCATCTACATTTTCTATCTATTTGGACAATGGCCCTTGATCAGAGAACCAGCACATAGTTTTGGGGTTGGGTTTTTTCCCCCTTAATCATTTTTACAAACACTGTCTTCATTCTCTTTTTTTTTATTTGTGTTTGTCATGCTTTATTTCGACATACAAAGATGCAACAATCTTTCTTGATTTCTGACTCTTTTGTTTTTCATATTGTATTGCTGAAGATAAATACAGTTGTGATCTTTAAGAATTAAATTAAATTCTGACTTAATGTATCCCTGATTTTGTGCTTGTCCCTTTTAGTCTCATTTTCGAGTATACAGCGCTTTTGCAAATGCTACAGCTGTCCAAACTGTGCTGTGGATATGCTTCCATATAATCTGGACATTTAGTTCAGGTAATAAAAAAATAAAAAAAATGAAATGTGTGATGTCTTCAGAGATTAAGGTGCTAATTTGTTGGTTGGTGCTGTTTTAGTTATTCCCATGAGAATATTATTGAATTATTCACATCTCAAAAATAAGGGAAAATGGTCATGTTTCACTGGTATCTCTACCCTGACTCGCCGTGTGTGTGTGTGTGTGTGTGTGTGTGTGTGTGTAAACTTTGGACTCAAAGTCCCATAATGTAGTGATGTTGCCAGGGGTATAGATTGGTGCAGGGATGATGTAATTTTGTACCAGAACCCAGAAATTACACAGCATCACACTAGTTCCCTTGACAAAAACCCAATAGGATTTTCCCATAGGCTTTTGGATTATTGCAAAAAATACGCTCTGTGAGTAACAAAAGTTTACAATATTAACATCTTTTGTCCATCAAGATAATTTTCACAAATGAACACAACTTTTATGGAGTTTGAAGCCTAAATACAATCACCAGAAATAAAAAGGCTAAGAAATAAAAAGGGCTAAAATGCTAACTCGTTTCTGGGCTTTGGCATACAAAATGATGTCATCCCTGCACCACTCTATTAGAATGAAAGTTGAAACTTTGGAAGCTGATCTGTTTGAGTAGCATGTAGAGATGATGAGGTGAGAGATCTGGACAGACTAAAGGACTACTGCATTGCTCTTTTTAGGTAGTGATGAAGAGTTCCCACTGCACTGCTATCATCAGGTAAATGAATGGCATTGTTGGTAATGTAGGAAACCATTTTAAAATTGAAAATAGTGCAAAATGTCAATGAAAGATGCTTAATTCAAAAAAAGTCAACTCTGAATTTTGTTGGATGCCATTGAATATCATGTTAATTCATGTGGTTCAGAGTGGATTTTTTTTCCTTTTAAAACCTGCTGAATGGCACCGGTTTGGAGCGATTTGAGTGACATGGGATGGAGAGTGATGTCACACAGCCAAAAAAAAACATGTTTAATATCTCAAACACCACAAATCCGCACAAACGAATGGCATAGTTTTGGTGATTATTTAATTTCATGAGGTGCCAACATCACGTTGGTTTACCAAAACCCTTCTATTTCAGTGTGTTCAAACTTCTGTTACTCAATACCAGTAGCACTTACTGATTCTTCTGTGGAAAAAAGCTTGTAATAGATTCTTTTGTGACAAAGATTCTTTCCTTTTTTTAGTAATTGGACTGATTTTCAAAGCACACTCCAAAATGGTGCTCTATTAGACATGTAGTGTACTACAGGGAGTAGAACCTTTCCTTTCATACAACATTAAATATAAAACTATAAATGGAGAAAATGTAAAACGTGTGAAAGTTTAATATATAAAAATGTAATCTTTGGCAAATTGCTGTGAAATAAAATACTTTGGGACATGCTGTTAATATAAATTTAATCAACTTCATCAAGGTAACTGGTACTCCGCTTCAGGCCGAGTCACATCGCATCTGTGCTTCATTGATTTTTTTTTTTTATTATTATTTATTTATTTGTATAACATCATGGCAAACATCTTTGAATATTTCAACTACAAATGCGCAAAGTTTTTTTTTCCAATAATGCTACAAATTAATTTATGAATTAATCAAGTCACTGTTCATTTGTGTTAGTTGTTTATCTGTGCTGTTGTAAGCAAGGGATTTTACAATTCCCTCAAAGTATTGGAATAGCAAAGCCAATTCTATTGTTTTCGCTATACTTTGATCACAAACACAAATGTCTTCAAAAGATGAATATGACACGATAAATCAGAATTTCAGCTTTAATTTCCTTATATTTACATCTAGATGTGTTAAACTTAAAACATGCCGCCTTTTGTGGCAGACCACCCAATTTTTAGGTGAACAAAAATATGGGGAAAAAGTAAGGAACAGAGACTAAAGTAAAGTAAATAAAACTTAATATTTAGTTGCATATCCCTTGCTCGCAATAACTGCATCAAGCCAGCAACTCACTGACATCACCAAACTGTTACATTCATCTTTTGATCTCAAACCCATGTCTTCAATGTACATGTGTAAGTGTTAAAAGTTGAATTGGCCTTACTGTTCCAATGTAGAATGCAGTTTGAATAGCCAAGGAATATGGCATCAGTATTCCTGAGATGATGCTAAATAAACAAGAATGTATCAAGTTTCTGCTAAACCTGTTTCCTAGTTTTTGAACATGTTCTGCTGTACAGGGGCTAATGCTTGTGCTTGTGCCTCTAAAGGCAGGAGACAAATCCAGGTAGCAGGAACTACCGTGTTAAAGACTACTTCATCTTCTAACAAATCTTTAATGACTTACATTTACATTAATGCATTTATTCTGTCTTATTGTCCTTCAAGCTCTCCTTATTCTTAAGAAAATGTTTTCCTGGCACGAAGGGGTGATAACCTGTGGACATGTCCCTGAGGATGTTTGTATTTAAGCTGTGTGTATAGACACAAGCAAGACCAGACCAGATACCATACATATGCTGGAGATTTAGAAACCATCAATGATCAGAGCATTCACTTTAATAATAATTCACATTACATATCACTTCGTTTAGTTTGTTTCCGTTTTTGTGTGCTCTTAATACTTGTTAATCAGACAAAAAAAAAAAAACATGGCTTGTTATGTTACAGAAAAAAAGCAGAAAAGAACACACCCCTCTGTCCTGAAGACTTTCCCTAATCAGAAAACTTTTACAATGCAGTGACACTGGGGACTCTTTCATAAATTTTAATAAACATCTTACAAAACAGTTACATAAAATGTATTTGTTTTAAGCACATTCGCCTCACACCTCCAGGGTCGGGGGTTCAATTCCCACTGTGGCCCTGTGTGTGCGGAGTTTGCATGTTCTCCCCG
>JANDJT010000102.1:22089438-22110475 GCA_024331685.1 Stegophilus panzeri
GGCACCCTGTCCAGGGTGTACCCCGCCTTGTGCCCAATGCTCCCTGGGATAGGCTCCAGGCTCCCCGTGACCCTGAAAAGGATTAGCGGTGTAGAAGATGGATGGTATTTGTTTTTGACTTTTTTTTTTTTTTGTATTTGATTAGTTTTTTTTTATGTCAGCTGTCCACTATAGTGCAATGTCATGTCTGACACTGACATTGAGTCTGCAGCCTTTAGCTGTTTAACTCTCAGTTGGTGCAGCCATGCTGAGCTCCAGCTGTGTTTGGCAGCACTACGTCCTGAGAACAAGCCAAACTCGTAAACACTAACGGGAAGCCCATTTGCTTCGGAACATCTGTTTTTGTTTTTGCAGGAGCTTTGAGAATGTTCGAGGATGGCCTTGTCTTTTATAAAACACATTCTGTTATTTTGACCAAATTTTATATTATACTTAGCTGTGTTTGTGGGGTTTTTTTTGTATTGTCAATCAGTTTATGTAATAAAATACTGTTACATAAAAGTAGTAACCTTTTAGGTTTATGAAGGGAAAATGATGGACTGAATTAGCAGGCAGATGGGAATGAAAACTGAGAGAACTGGAGAAGAAGGTTAGGGTTAGTAGTGTTTCAGACAGAGCAAGGGAACATGATATTGACTCTCCAGGATAAAGAGGAGTAAAATCTGCATTCATTCACTGTGCAGTGTTCTGTCCATTGTTCAAGAGTGTCTCTATGCACTGTATATCAATACATTTCTCTGTGACAGAAACATTCATTCATCTTCAGTAAAATGTTATATCCTTTTCAGGGTTGTGGTGGTTCTGAACCTATCCTGGGAACACTAGGTGTGAAGCAGGACACCCTGGATTGGATGCACACTCATTTGCACACTCATTCACACCTTGGGGCAATTTAGCACAGCTAAATCACCTACCTGCACCTACCGCAAATTGAAAAAAAAAATTGCTGTGAAGCCCCTAACTTAGTTCTGGTGCAACCAATCACCATCAAAAACCACATTATAGATGAATTGAGGTCACTTATGTGCAATTAAAGTGTTATGTGATCCAATGCAAAAACACCTGTTACTGGAAAGCCCCTGAGCTTTTATCTGCAATCAGGACTGAATTTTGACAGTAATTTCTCCAACACTGAATAGAGTATGACCGAAGGTTTGTGAACACCTGACCGTCACACCCATATGTGCTTGTTGAACATCCACTGCAGATTTAGTCCCCCTTTGCTGTTATAATAATCTCCACTCTTCTGGGAAAGCTTTTCACTAGATTGGGATTTGTGCTCATCCAGCCAGGTCAACTTTTGGCTATAGAGTGTAGATTGGTAGTTTTTTTAAATCCCAAGATGTGTTCCATCCATGTTTCTGACTAGGATCCTTTTTTAATGGATGTCAATTGGAAATCAACTGGAAACAGATTAGCACACTTATTCTGACATGTTGTCTTTACATTCCCAGCCATAATTAAGAGCAATGGAAAGAGTACAACCAGGAATAACCCTACAGATACTTCCCAGCTGTTTCCCAGCCCATTCCACAGTGTAGCATATCACTCCAGTGTAGCATATCACTCCAGTGCAACAGAAACCAGTTACTATTTTTGACACGTGATCCACTGGGACATGAGTCGGGATGTCTGCTACATCCACGTCAGCCTTCTTTGTGTTATTAGAGCTTCTGAAGGGCTTTTCCTTGTCGTCTGCTGGAGCATTCAGCTAATGTTTGGTCTGTTTACTTTGGCAGTAAGCAGCAGCCTGCGGTTCAGAGCTTTTATGTCCCTTCAGGAACATAGTCACACATTCATGGAATAAGCAGGCACGTCAGAGATGCTGTCAGGCCAGAAAACGTTGAGATCTAGTTATCTGTCAGTTCTGCGGAGTTATGTTGCTGTTAAAACTGGGTGAAAATGCAACTGTAAATGAGAGGATTTAAGTCCAAAGGTTCTGTTATTTACACTGGGAAAGTTAAGCGTATTCACCTGCTTAAGTCACCTTTCTGATGGCACCGTTCAAAGTCCAAATTCATGCCTCGGAGGATTTCTTGAATAGAAATGGGAGAGGGTTTTTCAATAACCACCATTTCCAAATACAAACACCTGCCTTTAAGCCCGTAAAAATTCAAGGATAGAAAATGCAGACTGAACAAGAATTTTTTCTTTGCTGTCAAATGTAATGTGATGCTACAAAAAGCAACGAACAAATTAAAAATGAAAAATAAAAAGAAGAAAAAGATGGCAAGCACTAAAATAAACCTATTGTACTCTGATATATTTCCAATATACTACTGCATGACTAGTCTTAGTTATAATGATCAGAATAATCACTGCAAATTTGATTTACTTTAACAACATGGCTTCCACACTCATTACTCAGCAGCATATAAAATAACACTAGATCCATGACATACTATTATTTTGCTTTTTTGTTGTCATTGTTGTTGTTTATATATTACATGCCGATAGTTCATTGCGCCCACACATTCAAGGAAGCCATGAGATATTAAATCAACATCATGAAAACACAATGTGTGTACATGAATTGGGTTATTTTATTACACTTTTAGATTCACTATTTTGCGTTGGCAAATTAGTAAAATAATGCCAATAATGTCGTATTTTGTTATTATGATGTGTTCTCCTGTAAAACAAACACACAACAAAAAACCAATATGCCAATGGTTTAAGAATAAGTTGACCAAGCACTCATCCGCTATGCTGTGTTGTCCATAAAAATAATCAGTCCTCGAGATGTTTATATTAAGATGATCAATTATTAATAATGAATAATGTTGTATTTATTGGCCTCAGATGGCATTCCATTTTGTGTGTGTATCTACAGCCCAAAATATACATTTCAGCATGACATATTGTGGTTAGAACAAACTATCAGACAGTGGTCATGCTTTTACCAATTTGCACAATGTCTATATTAAATCCTCACTAAGTGCTTATCTCAACTCTCAATAAAGCCCTTCTGTGTGTGTGTGTGTGTGTGTGTGTGTGTGTGTGTACGATTTCAAAAACGAGAGTGTGTGTACTGCAGAACAGTGGGTTCTACATCCAGAACTAAGTATGGAGTTATCAAAGCCCTCCAGGTTCATCTTACATGTTACACAGTGCATACTTCACACCGTAGACGCCAAAGCTCCATTGCAAGATGTCTGTTTATTCAGTGTAATGCTCGGTATAACCCTAGGTTCAAACTAGCAAGCGACAGGTTGCTTATGTCATTTATAGCTTGTTGTGGACGGGTAGAAATGTTTGTTTTGTTTTGTTTGTTTGTTTGTTTGTTTGTTTGTTTGTTTTAGTTCCTTTGAATAGCTATGTAAACTTCTAAAGATAACTAGTTATCTTAATATTAAATAATGCACTAACCAGTGTGAAAATAGTTTTTTTGTTTTTATTTTACATATTACATGCTAAGCTGTTTGCAGATTAGCAAAGCAAGCTAAACGTTCTACACACACACACACACACACACACACTAACATGATGTTATAATCACTTGATTAGCCAACTGAAGTGTGTTTGGAGTTGAAAAGCTACATACAAAACGCTAATTCTTCTCAAAATTTGAAAACATTTGGTGCTTCTGTGAGTGAGATTTAGTCCTTAGACATGAACAGGATTCATTAGGTTACAGTAACACCAGAAACACACACAGTAGAGGATGAGGAAACATCTCAGTGATGTGATGTCGCACTCTAGTGGTTAATATAAACACGTGCAGTTTTGTTTTGTGCATGGAAAAGGCTTATTGTCAATAATTTATAGTTTCTGGGATGTTATACACAAGATAAATTAAGTGCCTAGCCTGATTTACTATATATATATATATATATATATATATTTTGAATCTCTCAAGAAAAATGTCAAATTTAGAGCTCCATTTTATTAATTTAATCTTTTTCAAACTCTTAGAGTGCCTAATAACAATTAATAATATTATTTAAATTGTTATTTTGTATAGTTGCAAAAATATATTGCAAATATACTAAATATGCTCAATTGCAGGAGCATTTATTTATTTATTTTATTTTTGCTAACATGGTTTGGCTCCACTTGTAACCTTTGCCCTACAACGAAACATTTCTATCCTGAAGGGTGTGGTGTCTTCCAGGATATCCTTCCCCCTGTCCTCAAAGAACGTTGGAGATTGGCCTGGAATGCTATACGATTGCAGGCTGCAGAGATGGCGACAGTTGTGGTGAATGCTTCTATTAAAAATAAAGACTAACAAACAGACAGGTAAACTAATTTCAGATACCTAGATGAGGGTCAAAATGAGGATCAAACTCTTTTATAAATTATCAAATTCTCATATAAAGGGTTGGTATCCCAGTTGCAGGAACAGCACTAACCAAATACTTCACACAGTGTCTGGCTTGTGAGCATACTCATGTAGTGCAGTGAAGTCCAGGTGTGTGAAATCAGCAGGTGAACATGGTAGCCATGTGTGTAGATGGAGGTGCATTCTGGGAAATGAAGTCAGACAAAGCATTGACATGACACTGTGAGGGAAATTATAAATTTTACTTTGTAATAGTTTTGTTCTTGTTCTGTACATGTTCATCAGAGGATAACGACTAAGAAGGTCATGTCATGTCATTTAGATTAGTACAGGATGTTTACAGAGACACACGTTTTTCTGTTAAGGCTTCGACTCTGAAACAGTTTGAACTGCCTCATACTGCTCCTTATCGGTACATAGAAGTGCATCATGCCCTGCGCTTCATATATATATATAGTACATGTTCAGCACAAGCGCCCTAGAGCGCTCTCTTTCTTCTATCCTGTATTCATCCTTCTATAATAAACCTTTTTACCTGAGAGGACGAGTCTGCGAGTGTTGTCTAATTTCCACAACAACAGATATAAAATATAATGGCAGTGTCATTTACCTTAATCACTAGATGAACTCTTGCAACAGAAATAGTTGCAAACCCCAAGAAAATCTTGTTGAAGAGGAAAGTCGCTGTTGCTGCATGGCATTTTACAGATGTAGATCTGAAATTTATTAAGGATATGGAAGAATCTAGATTAAATTTGAGGGTTTTTTTTTTTTTTTTGGAACAGCACATGAACGTAGCCCATTATGGGCATCGTAAATATTTACAAAGACACATCACCTTAATATATATTTTTTTTAAATTGTGAATATTCTATTAAATGTATAGACAGATACACAGAGAGAGAGAGAGAGAGAGAGAGAGAGAGGGGTCATCAGTCAGAAGAATTACAGCAAAGATATGCAGTGAAGTTTCCCTGTACGGGGACAAACAGACCCAAACCATGCAAGCAAAAATAAACATCCCCACAGCATAACATAGCTACTAGACCCCCTAACTATATAGCCAAGCCTTCAGGCATGTACTGGTCTCTTGGTGTACACCACACATGTAGAAAAATAGTTAGGGATGACATATTAGGCTTTAAAATGGTTGGCGGTTCCAGTGGATCAACTTCATGCAGAGATCTGTTGTTTCTGTTTAGTGCGAAATGTTAGTGTTAGATTAGAGAAGTTATGTAATTTATTTATTAATTACAATTTATAATTTATGAGTAATTTATACACTCATAAATTAAGCATTCTGATGACATTTTGGGGGGCAGTGAGTTACTGACTGGAAGGTCAGGGGTTCAAGCCACAGCACTGCCAAGCTGCCACTGTTGGGCCCTTAACCGTCTCTGCTCCAGGGGCGCTGTATCATGGCTGACCCTGCACTCTGACATGCTGGGGCGTATGAAGAAGAGAATTTCACTGTGCATATGTATATGTGATAAATAAAGACTCATTATAAGGAATTTTAGAAAAACATAATTAATTAGTGAAAAGTAAAAATAAAACTTTCTTAACCATAAGTTTATGCAGTGTTTTGGGGGCCCTTGGTAGCTCGGGGCCCAAGGCAATTGCCGACCTTTGCCTAATGGTAAAGTCCGCCCCTGACCTTGTTTTATTATATGTATATTATACAGTCAGTAAAGACACGATGACAAACAGATAGAGACGGCTGAAAATTAAAGAAAAACTGAAGGAGGCAGCAAAAGGGACAGCTTCCTTATCAACATGGGTGAAAAAAGGTGAGCTAATATGAGACAGAGAGTTACAAAAAAAGCATCATATATATATATATATATATATATATATATATGGTGGGTGAAATAAGTATTGAACGCTTCAACATTGTTTTCAGTAAATATATTTCCAATGAGTCTATTCACATGAAATTTTCACCAGACATCAGTATTAACTCAAGAATTCCACACATATAAAGAATTCACAACATTAAAGTCCATAAATAAAGTTATGTGTAATAAAGTGGAATGACAGGAAAAATGTATTGAACATGCTAAGAAAAAGCAGTTCTCCAAGGCAAGGTAAAGCAAGGAACCAGCTGAAATCCGTAAGTAATTATACCCCCTATTTGTTCAAATTAATATCAGCTGGGTTAGTAAATTGATGGTCTATAAAAAGGCTTTCCATTACCAAGGTGTCACACAAGAAACATCTCATGATGGGTAAAAGCAAAGAGCTCTCCCAAGACCGTCACAACCTTATTGTTGCAAAACATATTGATGGAATCGGATACAGGCATATTTCAAAACTTCTGAATCTTCCAGTAAGCACCATTGGGGCCATAATCCGCAAGTGGAAGCAACATCACTCTGTCATCAACCGGCCATGCACAGGAGCACTTCACAATTTAGCTCTTTGGTGATAAAGCCCTTTTGACATTTGAGCCCCTGTCCCTGAGAAACTCCCTGCGTCCCTGCCCTTCAACAATCCTGGTAGTAGACCATTCAGTAAAAGGAGCATAGGTCAAAAAATATAGTGCATATGTACCTTAATGAGTACAGAATTACCAAGATGCATTCATGATCTTAAATGAATATGGTGTGATTTTGGATTAAGGGCTAAATACTGACTGATTCATTAATTTAGGGCTTAATTTATTATCATCAGAGGTGTAGAGTTGCAGAGTGCTCTTAGCCATCTTCTCTTTAGTGATCCAGTCAGTATCATCGTAAGCCTCATTATAACTATAACTTAGTGTAATACAGTCCCCTTCAAAATTATTGGAACAGCACGGCCATTTCATTTGTTTGTGCTAAACACCAAAGACATTTGTATTTGAGCTCAAAAGATGGATATGGGACGGGAGTTTAGGATTTCAGCTCCTTTCTCCCATCCCCCCCAACTATGGCCTCTATATTCCTGCTTTCAAAGTCTTCTTTGAACGATGGATTGTGATAACTTCACCCCTGCCCTGTGACCAAGCTATTATTTGAGTCTGGCTAAGTTTATCTTACAAGAAGTTAAATGACAGGATTGCACTTGAATTTGTTGTGCTTGGCTTCATCAGTGGGCCCACATATCTGCATGCTAATTCATTGTTATACCAGTGTGCTAAAGCTCCAGCAATGAGATGAGAATTAAGTTTAAATATACATTCGCCATCTACTTTATTAAGGCCCATTCATGCAAATATCCAATCAGCCAATCATGTAGCAGCAGCCCAATGCATAAATCATGCAAATACAGGGCAAGAGCTTCCTGTTAATGTTCACAACAAATATCACAATATAGAAAAAAATGTGGTCTCTGTGACTGTTGCATGGTTATTTGTGCAAGACGGACCGTTTAGACTGTTTCAGAAACTGCTGATATCTTGGGATTGTCATGCACAATTCTAGAATTTAGAAATGTGGGGAAAAAATATATCAGCATATCTTAGCTTATTCAATTGTCTTATTCTAAGGCCTCTTATTCTGGCCTAGGCGTAAAACAGCTAAAAGGAAAAGTCCAAGACCGAAAAGTGTGACGACAGATGGCCCAAGAGTCAGACCCGACTGAATGGATAACATCATCATTCTAAGGCCAGTTAATTTGGTTTATTTCAAGTGTTTGTTTATAGAAGGAAGCACAATTATCTACCACTAGAAAAAAAAACAATTTTAATCTTGAAATTAGTAAATTATATCTAAAAACAGGCTTAATTGTCTTATTTGTTATAATAATTTCATAATGAAAAATATTATATAAATCAACTTGCTAAAACATGACTCCATGAATTGGGCAGGGAGTATGGTGGTGGCCCTACCCAGTATCAGTATGTTGTTCCTTATAATGTGGCTGATGAGTTTTTTTGTTGTTGTATTTTTCAAACTATCATTCAAAAAAAAAAAAAAAAACACACACACATACAGACCGGAAATCTGCTTGTGACAGACACCTTTGTCCACCCATGCATTATATAGGCCACTATTTTGGGACTTTTCCATTTATACTCATGTGGAAAAGCAACATGTTGCAGTGCACTCCCAAAATGCACTGCAATATGAAGTAATGTGTAAGTAATATTAGGTGCAAATCCATTAAGGTACATTAAGGAAGGAAACATATAGTGGTGCTTGAAAGTTTGTACAATTTTCTATAATAGTAGAACTAATAGTTTTTATTAATAATATTATTATATTAATAATAATAATATTAATAATTTTCTATATATCTGCATAAATCTGCATAAACATCATCATACATTCACACAAATCCTAAACATAGACAAAGATAACCCAATTAAACAAAGAGGGAGGAAGCCAAGGGTAAAAAGCTTTATGCTGAGGTGCAATAAAAAAAATGGAAAGGGGCATAAAGTGATACATCCGTTTATCTCTTCACAAGTCTTGGTGATGTAAATGAAAGAAGCTGTGGTAAAATTAGCTAGAACTGAAACTGCACCAGTCCAAAGACATGCATGGTAGGCTGAATGGCATGTCCAAAGTGTCTGTATTGTATGAATGGGTGTGTGAATGTGTATGTGATTGTGCCCTGCGATGGATTGGCACCCTGTCCAGGGTGTACCCCGCCTTGTGCCCAATGCTTCCTGGGATAGGCTCCAGGTTTCCCCGTGACCCTGAAAAGGATAAAGCGGTATAGAAGATGGATGGATGGATGGATGGATGAAACTGCACCAACACCAATGCTATAAAATTGTAGCAGGAGGGGGGAGCCCAGAAGCCCCCAGATTTATTTATATGTTTAATTTTAATGATTTAATTAATTAAATGTTTAAGAAATATTAATTCATTAATCTTCAGTGACCACTTTATTCTGGATCCCAGGAGCACTGGATGTGAGATTGGAATAGACCCTGGGGAAGACACATTAGTCCACTGCAGGTCACCATCCATACATACATTCACACACTCATTCACACCTAAGAGACATGCTCGAGACATTTGGACTCCACCAATCCATTGTCAGACAGATGTACAGATGTACAGATGGAGGAAATTCAAAACCATCGTTATCCTCCCCAGCAGTGGTCAACCAACAAAGATCACTCCAAGATCAAGACGTGTAATAGTCTGTGAGGTCACAAGGGAACCCAGGGAAACTTCTAAGCAACTAAAGGCCTCTCTCACATTGGCTAATGTTAATGTCAGCACATCTGTTTTTGAATTCTCAAGAGGAAGTGGGTCATGCAGCAAGACAATGATGCTAAACACACAAATCATTCTACTAAAGAATGGTTAAAGAAGAATAAAGTTAATGTTTTGGAATGACCAAGTCAAAGTCCTGTTCTTAATCCAATAGAAATGTTGTGGAAGGACCTGAAGCAAGCAGTTCATGTGAGTTCATGTGCGGAAACCCACCAACATGCCAGAGTCGAAGCTGTTCTGTACTGAGGAATGGGCTAAAATTCCTCCAAGCCAATGTGCAGGACTGATGAACAGTTACCGGAAACGTTTAGCTGTAGTAACTGCTGCACAAGGGGGTCGCGCCAGATACTGAAAGCACATACTGTGAACAAGGTTCACATACTTTTGCCACTCACAGATATGTATTATTGGATCATTTTCCTCAATAAGTAAATGACCAAGTATAATATTTTTGTCTCATTTGTTTGATTGGGTTCTCTTCATCTACTTTTAGGACTAGTGTTAAAATCTGGTGATGTTTTAGGTCATATTTATGCAGATATAGAAAATTCTGAAGGGTTCACAAACTTTCAAGCACCACTGTAAGCAGTATAATGAACAAGGAACATCATTCATTTTAAAATCATACCATGAGTGATAATGTGAGTACAAAAGCTGCAACAGCTGTGAGGAGCACTGAAACAAAACAAAAACGACTACCATTTTTCATGTTGGATTATAGTAAAAGAGGGAGGAAGCTAAGGGTAAAAAGCTTAATGCTGAGGTGCAATAAAAAAAAAGTGATACATCTGTTTATCTCTTCACAACTTTTGGCGATGTGAAAGAAAATGAAAGCAGCTGTGGTAAAATTAGCTAGAACTGAAACTGCACCAACAACAACTCTATAAAATTGTAGGGGGAGGGGGGGAAGAGCCCCGAAGCCCCCAGATTTATTTATATCTTAAATTTTTAATGATTTAATTAATTTAATTTTTAAGAAATATTCATTCATTCATCAGTGACTACTTTATTCTGGATCCAGAGTTTATCCCAGGAGCACTGGGTGTGAGATGGGAATACACCCTGGGGAAGACACATTAGTCCACACACACATTCACACACTCATTCACACCTAAGGGCAATTTAGTATAGCTTCTGAACATGGCTCTTTCATGTTCAAAAGTTTGAACTCTTGCACAAAGTAAATGGTGTGTGTATGCTCGAGACATTTCTGGATCCTTTGAGTTCAAAAGTTTCAAAGACTATACAGATATATCAGCACTTAAATCTATCATTGCTTGGCATCTTATAGCATACATTTAGGGTTCAAGGACTTTGCATTAATTCACTGTGCAAGACTGTGTGAGAGTGTGTTTTGTTTTTTTTTTCAAACAGTTATTTTTGACCAGAAACACACAAAATGACTTCATGTGCAATGTTTGCGCTATTCACTTTAAAACTATAATGACAAAGCAGGAGCAGTCACAACAAACATGCAGACGAATGTGTAGAAGGGGAAAGGATATGGAAATTTGAACGAGGAAATTTGCTTCAGGTCATAGTCATTTGGATTTAAATACATCTGCTGTAGGTAAACTATAACTACATGTACATCTACAGTGTTTGAGTACATGTTTCATTGTAAGCAGGGATGAAGGAAGACGTTTTACACTGGAGATGCTGGAATTTTAAGCAGCTTACATGTGGTGTGAGTTATGACGTTACACCTGAATGATAGTCAAGTCATTCTTTTTTTAATAACGAATGTGTGCTTATTACAATAATCATACCACAGCATGGGTCTGAACATATTTATGATTGTAACATACAGAAATGATAGATTTATATTAAGTTCATATCAGTGATAGATTCCTGTAACAGCTCATTCACAGGGACTTGGACATGGATACTCCAAATAATTTAAGCTTAATAATAAACTGACAAATAAACCATGTTTTTAGGCGTCTCAAGTGTCAGCACTTTGTTAAAATGTCAGCAAGTTTCCTGACACGAAACTTAGTTCCTCTTGGCACTTACGTTACCGCAATCAGCCATATAGTCTTGCACAGTATGTTCAGTCATATGCCATGCAGCCACCGTCTGTTAATAACAAGCATAAAAAAAACACAAATTGTCATGTTACCGAAAAGTCAGAAAATGCAAAACTCATCTGTCTTGTCGACGTGAGTGTCGCAGACATTCTGTAACATTAAATATAATTATAATATAACAGTAATAAATAAATAAATTTATAGTTCATTAAAACTGTAGGACTAATTGTTGGCAAATTATTAGTATTAGGGATTCAAGCCCGAAGGACTGAAACCCTACTGTAAGTCTAAGGATTTTTATTATTCTTTTAAAAAAATTATTATTATTATTATTCGGTCCTAAAACTGATCGTGCAGATGAAACCATAAGGCCTAGAGAGCTGAAATTTTGAGGGTAGGTAGTACCCCAGAGTACTACAGCGTCACAACGTTTCGGCCAAATCGGCCAGATGGTGGCACTATAGTGAGCATGTTTAGAAAAATGGCCATAACATTTGAACCATTTGTCACAGAATCAAGTGTCTTATATCTATGGAATCCTTCGGACCAGATGAATAAAACATTTATCTCAGATTTAGTTTCCGCCTATAAAAATTTTCTGCTATCTTGTATGTTTTGTAAAAGTAGTCCTAGGTTTTTTGTCCGATCGGGACCAAACCAGTGCCAAACGAATCTATGGAGTCTCAATATAAAAAGTTATCAAAAAAGTTTGAACTTTCAACTTGAGGTAGCTACAGTATGCAAAAACACAGGAAGTAGGCGTGGCCACTTTTACGTAAATGGCTATAACTCTGGAACAAAATGAGAAATCTTCACTGAATTTGGCATGCTTATATTTGAGGACATTCTATGGTTGCCCAGAAAAGTTGGCGCCGTTTGGCTAC
Organism: Stegophilus panzeri; assembly: GCA_024331685.1. Taxonomy (NCBI): domain Eukaryota; kingdom Metazoa; phylum Chordata; class Actinopteri; order Siluriformes; family Trichomycteridae; genus Stegophilus; species Stegophilus panzeri. The sequence continues at coordinate 22,101,791 of JANDJT010000102.1, forward strand.
ACGGTGGTGCTATAATACTGAAAAAACATGAAATTGGCTGTAACTATGGAACCGTTGATCCAATTGACTTCAAAATATGCATACAGTTTCTTTGTCTTAGTTGTCATCACTGTCTATGAGCATATTCACGTATGTTGAAAAACATGGCCACCATCGGCCAATCAAATTTCAATAGCTATTAGACAAGGTTACCAATGGCTGATCGGAACGAAACTTGGTGGACCTATTTGACTCTTGATCTAAGAGGTTTGTGCAAAGTTTTAAAGAAATTGGCCACTAGGTGGCGCTATCATGATTTTTGTCAGTGTTAACGGTTGTATATAATGCAGTGTATTGAATAAACGTAACTAATATATATATAAAAGGCCTTCTCATTCTAAACATATTTGCCTCAAGAACCATTGATGTCTGTCAAACCATTTGGTAAATATTTCGGATAATGTTAAAAACCTACTTTTGCAAACTAGTCATAGGATTTTGATCAAGTGAAAGAAAACTATTGCAGGACAATACTTTGGATGGATTAGATCAATAATTATCAAAAAAAAAAAGTAGAACTTTTGATTTACCCTCACAAGGGCACATCAAAAGGTTTGAAGTGGGCATGGCCACTTTTACTTAAATGGCTATAACTCTTGAATGGAATGATTCAGTCTGAGGGCACCTGTCACAAATCGAGGAGATTATCCACTTGGTGCTATAATAGTAAAAAAAAATAAAAATGATTGAATTTATATTATTGAATTATAATTCAATGTTTCAGATAAACACATATTCTTTGTATAATATATTAGATCTTCTGATTCTGAACAACTTTGTCTCTAGGACCACTGCTGTCAATCAAATCATTTGTTAAATATTTGAGATTATAAATTATAAATTTTACAGCTATATTTATTATTATTATTCTGCTTCTTCTTCTTCCGCTCTGGATGTCCATGGCAGCCCATAGAACCGCTTGTGGGAAAATTATTAAATTTGACTTACAGATAGAGGACAGTCTGATCTGTTAATACAGCAATGTTGCAGTCTCTATCTCAATCTCCCTAGCACCACCAACTATCCAACTAATTTGCACTCACATTTATGTTAATAACTTTTGAATCTGTGTCCTAGAAACAAAAGTCTTTTTCTTCTGATTCCTTGGCTCAAGACAATTTGATTACACAACATGACGTCATTTTCTGTCATTCAAATCTTTCCGCCATTTTGAATTTTCTGAAACACCTACTCTTTTGTACTCGTCCTAGGACGTTTGTCCAATTTGCACAAAAGTTGTCGAGCATCATCTAGAGACAGTCACGACAAAAAACTTATTCACAGAATTTTGATAAACAATACAGTTTTTGAATGGTGCTTCAACGAATTCTATGGCGAGCACACCAAAATGGACATGAGGGTATATCTCAGTAACCCTTTGAGGGATTGTGACAAAACTTGGTATACGTCATCAGCATTAGGCCATAAGGCTAGCTGCAGAGTTTTGGAACACTGCCCCTACTGGTCAGTAGATAGCAAAAACCTTTTTTTGGCTTATAACTCTTGATTGCTTTCCCGCATGATAACGATCATTTACATTACATATATTCATTTAGCAGACACTTTTATCCAAAGCAACTTACAAATGAGAAAATACAAGCAAACAATCATGCCCAGATGCTACCTGAGCAGTTTCAGAACAGCACCACATACTGGACAATATTTCTAAGAAATAGCTATTTTTTACTTATTTTTAAAATGCATGTTTTTTTATGATTGAAAGTTTACTTTTTCTAACTCCTCATACACTGTACATCGGACTCTAATGAAAAACATGTCACAAAGTTTCTTTTGCTGCTCATGGTGCCGATAATTGCCTTGACCCCAGTATATCTGCTTACAGCTATATTTATTATTATTATTATTATTATTAGTAGTAGTAGTAGTAGTAGTAGTAGTAGTATTTTAGCAGTTGCAGTTAAAGGAGTATTGAAGGTCGCATTCGCTCAAGCACCCCCACGTCCAGTGTTTACTGTAAATGTATTTTGCTGAATATAATTAAATAATAGTACATTTATGAGGTTTTTTTTAAATAAAATATTCTTATATTACTAAACTTATTCAGCTTACATTTATTTTTGATCACTGTTATAGAGTTGGGAAAAAAGAAGCTTTTAATCTATTTAAAAGACAGTATGTACAAATATTAAATAATTAACAGAGTAGGTTCCAGCCCAAAATGTACACTTCATGTGCCTAATAAATGCTTAGTCAGCAGCAGCAATGTCTGAGACAGTGGAGACATATGAGAATCCGTGGCCCAATTTAGATTAGGTTTGTTACAATTTGTTTTAAATTAGGTTTGTTACAAGCAGCAACCACAATCAGTCCTTACATACAGGCAAACAGCGATCTAGCTACATAAATAAGTTAGTAAAACAAAACATTAGGCTAAAATATACTATACCTTAGGATAGTACTAAAAAGATAGTTAAAATCTAAAATATCTAATAAAATATCCAAAACTACAAAGAGTGTTATTGCACAACAAGGGACAATTGCACATATAGGGGGTGCGAAATGTCTAAAATACAACAGTAAAAATAATAAAACAGTTACAAATAAAAAGAAAATAAATAAATTAAATAAATACCAGTTATTGCATATTAAAGAGCCTGACGGCAGCAGGCAGGAAAGACTTACGATGCCATTCAGTCTTACATTTTGTTGGGATCACTCTGCCACTAAAAGCGCTCTGCCGAAACACCTCTAAAGCATGAAGGGGGTTCATGGCTTTGCTCATGATAACATTCATTTTCCTCAGCATCCTCACCTCCGCCACCTGCTCAACCCAGTCCTGAGTGATGCTAATGATGGAGCTCACCTTTTTAATCATTTTATTGAGTCTGTTCCTCTCAGATGTGCGAGCGCCCACCCCCCAGCACACCACACCAAAGAAGAGAGCACTGGCCACAACAGTCTTATAGAAGGCGCACAGCAGAGGTTGGCAGATGTTAAATGTTCGCTGTCTTCTTAAAAATACAGCCTGCTTTGGCTCTTTTTATATACTGCCTCCATATGGTTGGACCAGTCCAGTTTGTTATCAAGCTGTACTCCAAGGTACTTGTAGCAGGAGACGATTTCCACCTCTGTTCCCTGAATGGAGACAGGGTCCATTTTGGGCTTCTTCCTCCTAAAATCAATGACAATTTCTTTGGTTTTGGAGATGTTAAACCTGAGGTAGTTATGTTACACCAGCCCAAAAAGTCCCTGACTGTGCTCCTGTATCCCCCCTTACATCCTCCCCTGATGCAGCCCACAATAACTGAATCATCCGAGCATTTCTGAAGATAACAGGTGTCAGAATTATATTGAAAGTCGGATGTGTACAAGCTAAACAGGAAAGGAGACAGAACGGTTCCCTGTGGGGCTCCTGTACTGCACAGAACATTCTCTGAAACACAGTTTTGGAGTCGCACGTACTGTAGTCTGGCAGTTAAACAGTCAATCACCCATGAAACGAGCTCTGGCTCCACCTGCATCCTCCTCATCTTCTCACCCAGCAACTCTGGCTGGACGGTATTGAATGCACTTGAGAAGTCAAAAAGCATAATTCTAACAGTTGCATCAGAGGTGTCAAAATGTGATTAGACCCTCTGGAGCATGTATATGAGGGTGTCGTCTACACCAATGTTAGACTTATATGCAAATTGTAGAGGGTCAGTGAATGTGCACACTTTAGGTCTGATATGAGATAGGACCAAGTATCTTCATTTGATTAGAAGTGAGGGCAATGGGTCTGTAGTCCTTGGAGTCGGACGGGTGTTTCCTTTTGGGAAAAGGGACCAGGCAGGATGTTTTCCACAACAAGGGAATCCTCTGCAGCTGCAGGCTCAGATTAAACAGATAAGTAAAAATTTCACGCAGCTGACTAGTGCAAGATTTTAAAAGTTTGGGGCTAATCCCATTGGGTCCAGCTGCCTTTCCCTGCTTTAGTCTGTCAAGTTCACTCTTAAACTGGAGTGAGTGGAGTATTAGATGTACAGCTGGCGGTGAGGTAGTAAGGAGGAGATTGAAAGCCTCTGGCGCCTAGCAGATGGGGTGGGATAGTCAAATCTGTTAAAAAAACATATTCAGGTCATTAGCAAGGACTTGGCCACCTTCAAGCAGCGATCCCCCCTTTTACTCGAGACTGGTAATTTATCTCATGAGACCAACAATATCATCTTCATGGGACTCGCAAAAACATCCCAGTCTGTAATTTCGAGACAACCTTGCCTAGTTTCTATGGATTCTTGGGACCAGCATTTTAAGGTTCTGGTGGTGACAGGCATTCTTTTTCACTATAGATGGGGGAGAGATGAAAGAGACAGTGATCCGAACCGCCTAAAGGTGGCTGGGCAGTGCAATTATAGGCATCTTTTACATTAGCATATAAAATAGCAAGTATATTATTGTCCCTTGTAATGCAATCAACAAATTGTTTAAATGTGGGCTAAATGTTTGAGAGGAAGACATGGTTAAAATCACCGGATATAAAAATAAATGTGTCCAGATATTTAGCTTGCATACTCATGGTAGTAGCATGCACTACATTTCCACATGTGCAGATGGAGGAATGTAAACAACAATGGTGATCACAAGACAACTCCTTTGGTAGATAATACAGTCTCAAACTAACAGCCAAAAGCTCAGTATCCTTGTCGCATATTTGTTCCTTGATGGTAGCATGTCCAGGGTTACACCACTTGTTATTTATGAACAAAGCAAGCCCCCCGCCTCTTCGCTTACCAGTTACTTTTCTCTCACTGTCCACCCAGATTGTTCGGAAACCATTTATGCTGGTGATGGAATCTGGGATACAGTCCTTGACCCACGTTTCACAAAAACACAAAAGGTTGCTCTTCCAATACACTTTCTGGCTCCTGACAAGGGATTCTAGTTAAGAACATTAAGGCTCAGCTGAATTTTGCTGAAACACACCTTGATGATCCTCAAACCTTTTGGGAGAATGGTCTGTGGATTGATGAATCGAAAGTGGAATTGTTTGGAAGACAGGGGTCCTGTCATATCTGGTGAAAACCAAATACAGAATTCCACAAAAAGAACATCATACCTACAGTCAAGCATGGTGGTGGAAGTGTGATGGTGTGGGGTTGCTTTGCTGCTTCAGGGCCTGGGCAACTTGCAATAATTGTGGGAAACATTCTCTACTAGAAAATCCTAAAGTAGACTGTCCAGTCTTCAGTCCATAAGTTGAATCTCAAGTGCAATTTTATTATGCAGCAAGACAATGATCCAAACGATAGGAGTAAGTCCTACTCTAGGAAGTAAGTGAAAGACTGATCTCCAATTATCAGTTGTTTTTGGTTGCAGTTATTGCTGCTAAAGGTCGCACAAACAGAATTTAAGTTTAAGGGGCATTTAGTTTTTCACATGAGTTATAGGTGTTGGATAACTTTTTTTTTGCTTCAACAAAAATAAATAAATAAATAAATAAATACGGTATTGTGTGTTTACTCAGGTTGCCTTTCTTTTATGTTGTATTTCGTTTGAAGATCTAAAACTATTTTGCATGAGATATACACAAAAACAGAAGAAATCAACCAGATGAATGATTTAATCATGCTTGAGTAATTTCCTTGATAACTACTTTTACTAAAGTGAATTATTACTACAGGATCAGTACTTTTACTCAGGTCAGTGTGTTTTGTACTTTTTCCACCACTAGTTGTTTATCCCTTGATGTTCATGTTTGACCACCCACATCACGGTAAAATATTGGCACCTGGGTATTCCAGGAGCCTTCCTGTCACTCAGATTGAACCTCAACTGCCTAAGTAAAACCAAGTAAAGGCATTTAGAATCGAGTTGTGATAAAAGTTCTGTAGTCACACGTGTATAACACCTAAGGTAATGGTAGAAAAGTCTTCTTGAAACTTTGCATACAGTTTGCACTCATGAACAATGAGCCAACAGTTTGTTCGAGGCCAGTGACAGTCAGTTCACCCAGAGGCAGAAAGTAGTCAATGGGCTTAAACCAGGATTGTCTAGCCGTCTAGAATTTATGAAAATATAATCATGCATGCACGCACGCACTCTCACACAAACACAAATGCACACACATTAATGTGTGTTCCTTGATCCTTCAGGGTTTTTTTTGTTTACTTTCACATATTTAACAGTAAAGACAAAAAAAGAAAAGTTGTGGTAATGAGCTGGAACTGAAAGTGCAAAAACAAGTACACTGTGAAATGCACCAAGTACTAACACTGAAAAAAATGACAAAAATGACTATTGATAACCCTCTGCAGTAAGCGCCTCACAACCTGGTCAACTACTGCAGCCATGGGTCTTGATCTCATGCTTTTCTCCTCATTGAATTAAATAAAAATGCTGTTCAGCTCATTTCTAGATCATTATTGTGTGTAAAGGAATTGTTTTTGTGGTTTGTGATGGATTGAATGCCTTGCCATATGCGTCTGGTGTCTGTGTTTATGAGGTGTTCGTCAATCTGCTGCATTGTGGATATCCATGACCTTCATGATGGCTCTTTTCAGGTTGGACTTTGCAATAATTTCAGCCTCATGGTGTCCAGATTAGGATATCACTGTTCACTCATTTTTGGTTTCTGATTGACAAACATCTTCATGCTTGTTGACTGTGACGTCAAGGAAGCTGTTTATTTATAACAATACTATGGATATGTATTCCTTCAAGTCTATTTCTGTTTCGTATTCAAAGCATACAGTACTGTAGGCCAGAATGTGACTGTCCTAATTATCTGGGTTTTTTTTTTTTTCTTCAAATAAGTTCAAGGAATATTAATGAATTTTTAACATACAGCTTGATCAATTTGCCATAAACAGGCAATCTTTCTAGAAGATAAAGCTTTTAAAAATATCCCTGAAATAAACATTGGTGTTTCAGACCTTCCTGTACCTGTCTATTAGTGTTTGTTACACACCAATATAACACTGTATCTACAAAAAAAATATGTACGCGTGTACGCTCAGGAGACAAGAGACTTTTGACAGAGCTTTGCTTTGTTAATTTTTCTGTCTTTCTTTTTTTGATTATTCAAACCTGAACTTGTCTTGTATTCATTCAATTAAATGCCATCTAGAATGTCTATGTCCCACCCTGAGGTGGGTCTTGCTCTACAGTAGTAGCCAGTCATGTCAGCCAACATGTTTCTTTGATGTGTTTTTTTTTTCTTTGTTTTGTTGTGTTTTTTACATTTTGGCTATGTGTCTTCCCACAGACTTTTGTTGTAAAGACACCTTCTGATGATAGACTACGGCTAATTATCTGTGATGTACCCTCGGGTCTTCAGCCGAGGTTGATCAGGCCTCAGCTTGAGCCCTAGCAGCACCCCACAGATCAGCTCTCTTGAGCCAGAGCCACCTGGAGTCTCTGTGGCCTATATGATGTTATAGATGGCTCTTTTCCTCCCTTCTCCTGTGATGCCAAATGCAGAGTATGCCCTGCAGAGGGAGTGCCCTGCAGGCATGCAATTTCCAGTTGCTGACCAAGCCCTTGTTCTCCTTCTTCTTCTTGAAGGCCTCCTTCATTTGCTCCTTCCACAGCACAGTAATTCTATTCTAACACTATTCTCTTGTCAGTGCCTTGGTTGAGAAATTTATTTTGGAGTTTATTAATTTCAAAGAGGTGGAATTTTGTGAGTTGGCTGTTATGCAACAGGTGCTTTTCGGAGGCATATTGGGGCTGTTAAAATCAAGAACATGATTCCTCGTGAAATCCTCCACAGTGGAAAAAGGCTCTTGCTCTTTGCTCTTCTCCATAGTTAGCTATTTCTCTAAGCTACTGTCACATATGTTAAGATTCAGCAGGAAGTGTTGCGTGTCTCAAATGCCACTGACTTTTGCATCAGTCAATCAGTCCAGCCTTGCAGCATACTCTTACTCTGACTTCCAGTTTCAAAACGAAATATAAAACAGTTCTCAATCCATTATGGGGACTTTAAACTGCACTTACAGTAGAAATGTATAGCTTGGGACTGTACAGGAAAGAGGTGTCCAAGTATGTGGTACTGTATGGATGTGCCCATGTAAAGGTAGAATAGATCTGAAAATTTGTTGTTTTAACCAGAACCTTGTTTGATTATATGCAAACTATATTACAAAAATAACAAAAGTGGCTTGTTTCATGTTTGTCCATGAATGTAAAAGAGGAAGGAGATTAAAGATGAAATGCTTCATGCTTCATGAATAAGGGGTGTTTCAGGATGTGGTAACAAAGGCTAAGTTGTTCAATTACCATGAATTTATGTTGTTACCATCAACATAAAATACATGCTCTCTCTCCCCTGCAAGTGTATATATATATATATATATATATATGGCTGGACGACATGCCCTCTCATTACCATGTGGGTGAAGAAATAGACAACTTAATAATCACAGATAAGAATGAATGAAATAATACACAAAAGAAAGAAACTAAAAATAATATATATAGATATATAACCACCCCCCACACTGAAATTTATAAATTAATCAATAAGTGAGTAAATTAATAAGTAAACAAAAAAGATCAACAAAGCCATAATAAAGCTCACAATACTGGTGTTATTGATGATGTGACTGCTGATAGATCTTAGAAAAGGTTGTAGCACAGCAGCTATGCTCATACTTGCATAGGAACAACATTCATGAAATGTATCAGTCAGGTTTTAGACCTCAT
>JANDJT010000102.1:22110575-22123394 GCA_024331685.1 Stegophilus panzeri
ATTTCTGTAAAGCTGCTTTGAGACAATGTCTGTTGTAAAAAGCGCTATACAAATAAAATTGAATTGAATTGAATTGATAGAAGTAGCAGGATGAATTCTGAAGCATACAGAGCTATACTTCCTGCTCAGATTCAGTCAAATGCTGCAAAACTGATAAGACAGCGCTTCACAGTACAGATGGATAATGACCCAAAACATACCGCAAAAGCAACCCAAGAGCTTCTTAAGGCAAAGAAATTAAATGTTCCTAAATGTCCAAAGACCTCGGACATGACCCGATGACCCAACTGAGCATGCTTTTCACTTACTGAAGACGAAACTGAAGGCAGAAAGACCTACAGACGAGCAGCAATGGAAGGAGGCTGCAGTAAAGACCTGGAAAAGCATCTCAAGGGAGCAAATGCAGCGTTTTTTATGTCCATGTGTTCCAGATTTCAGGCAGTCACTGACTGCAAAGGATTTGCATCCAATTCTTAAAAAAATAATCCTAATATTTATGATTGTTAGTTTGTCCAATAATTTTTGAGCCTGTGAAAATGAAAGGGCTTTAATTCCTAAATGGTGAATGCAATATTTTTGTTAAACCCCTTGAATTAAAGCTGAAAGTCTACACTTCAACCACATCTTGATTGCGCCATTTCAAATCCGTCGTGGTGGTGGTGTACAGAGGCAAAATTACAAAAGTTGTGTCCAAATACTTATAGACCTGGCTGTATCACTTAGTGTAGCTGATTATTATTTCTTTTGTGGTTTTGATCATTGACTTATTTCCTGTTTACCAATTCTACTCCTGTCTATTTCTGTCGCCTGTAACTACATGTATGACCTTGAATTGCATTTTAGATTTGTTTGCCAGTTCTATAATAAAGTATTTTACCCTGCACTTACAGCCATCTCTGCTGCCTGACAACTTATGTTTATTGGAAAGTTTATTAAGTTATGTTCTTGGAAATGTCCACACATGCTCTACATCCAAAACCACATGTTGACTTATTTTGGAAGTCTCCTTTGTAATCATGTACAAAAGAGCTGAGGAAGTTTTGCAATGCATTGCAACATGTGTCCAAAAAATGCTGTGTACAGTATTATGAGTATAATTATGTTTGAAGACAACTTATATGGATATTTTTGTACTTAAACCAGACCTGTGCCACTTCTTCTGGCTTGCACACAGGTTAGAATTTCTGTTTAAATGGCATCAACACCACCAGCATACCCTAATGACTATAACAATCTTGGATGCCTTTCCTTTAACCAGATGCATTGGTACCCACTTTTCTCAGACCAACTATGTGGTTTGGTACCAATACTGATACCTAAATGTGTAACCATGATAGAAATAAGCAACCAGGAGCACCAGGGAACATTTTATTTACCTTTGCTTATTTTACTAGCTTATTTTATTATGTGCTGCACTCCTAAAATGCACTCCTTGTTCCAAGTTTTAGTATGTTGTTGTGGCTGCTTCGAACTACACTTCCCAGAAACCACACTAGCCAACTCATTCCCAATAATTCCCTGACTTCTAATCACACATCTCTAACTCACTATATCGCTGTGAAGTAAATGCTCAGTTTGTGCCGGATACATCTGACTTTACCATACAGCTTTGCCTTTGATTGTTTTCGGATTATTGACTGTTTTGGATTCACAAGTTTGTTTTCGCCTAGTCCACTCTGTTTGCTCATCACCTGACTCACGTCTGTGTTTTGACCTTGACAATTTGGGATTTTTCTGCTTTGCCCTTATTAAAGTATTGAACTGATATTGATTTTATTGTTTTTAAACTTAAATTAAAATGAGGTTTTTTATTTTAGAAATAAATCTTATTTTTCTATCAGTGCCAGAATGTATTCGGTGTCTACAACATTTTTACCCATACTTGATAATGGAGGCATCTAATATATATATATATATATATACGCATGCCCCAGAAAAAAATCTTTAAAAAAAAAAATTAGACGCTCTTTTTCACAGCACCTTACGTTTTATTACTGGTTGTGACTATAAAACTCACCACTGTTCTGTTTTATGTACAATGGCATTTACACTGGTACTGCTTCATTTATAAATAAATATGTGCCTTGTTACCTATTTATTTGTCATCCATCATCTCTGTAAAAACCAAACATTACAATCTTGACTCAAAGGACATTATTCAACTTCTTGTTCCCTTTGTTAGGTATGAGGTGTGGGAATTTATTTTATTTTAATGTCTCAACAACGTGGAACAACTTACAGGAACACTTAAAACATACTGTGCTCCCTTCACTGGTTGAATATATGGCACTTGTAAATAACTTTGAGTATAACCATACTGGAAGTTGCTTCTGCGATATTTGATTGTATATTACTATGTATTTTTTTCTGGGGAGAGTTGGGGAATTTTTCTTAATGTGTTAACTGTTGTTGTGTCTTTAATTGTTGTCTTATTGGCCAGGTCACTTGCAAAAGAGATTTTTATCTCAATGAGTTTTATCCTGATTAAACAAAGGTTACAAACAAACAAACTGCATTTGCATCTGTCTCTACTCACTGAGCAATGTGTAGCATGTGACACTGTGTAAAAACCAGTATGAAAAAATAGCCCAGTGAAATTTAAATGTTCCTTTGACCATAATAATAACCTTTAAGCTCCTAATCACTATATATAGATGAAATTAAAAAGCATTAAAATGCAGACCTTTTAATTGTCACATTGTAAGAGGTTGCATTTGTACACATATACAGAAAAATACCTTCTCTTTATGGCTTACAGTTATACTCAGTAGTGACATGGTGCAAGAGGAAATGACGCTACAGCTTTTAAACTTGATTTTTGACTAACCAGCAGGTAAGATGAGATGTAACTGAGCTGAAAGACATCAAAAGGTCAGTATATTAAGTACAGCGTTGTTTTGGACACATTTACTACTCGGCTCCAAGGGCCAGTTATGCAGAATCTAGTGAACTCTAGCACATCTCTCTCTCTCTTTTTTTGTGTTACAATTTAAAAAATGAATCGCTGTGGGGTTGAACAGTATCAAAAACAGTAAAATAAATAATTAAACCAGTATCATCTCTCTCTGTCTCGCCTGATCCATAATAGTGTCTCCCACACATGATTAACATGTCACTGGCAGCATGTTTGCACGAGCATGTTTGCACGAGCATGTTTGCACGAGCATGTTTGCATATGCGGTCGAGTGTGTTTATCCTTTTTCCGTTTTCCAGAGCATGGTAATAACCCCCAACTCCTCCACTGTGCCACTACATTGTAAATAACACTGCTTTATTCAAGAGCAAATGTAATAACAGAGGCTCTGCAGAGGTACAGAAATAGGTTTTCCATCAATTATTACAATATAATACAAAGCAACAAGGCTGAAATTGACAATACAACCAAGGCATTATTAAATACAATACATCCACATGTACAAACACATTTACAGATTAAATGACAAAATCTCTCTTTTTTTCTCCAAATACATAAATTTGATTGGATGCTTTAAACTGAAAGGTGAATAAAATAGATACTAAGTAGAGTAAATAATACCTAAATAATACTTAAGTAGAGTAACAAACTACAATCACTGAAGTATTTTCTACTAATGATTATTTGGACTTCTTGAAGTGATTGTGCACTGTGACTGAAGTTTTCGAGAAGAAGCTAATTTTAACAGCCCCATGAGATAAATGCACAGCCCCCAATGGAAACGGAAATCATGAGTAACATCCTTCTAAAATTCATATCGGTAATAAGAATCTGTTATCTGAGCAGTAAAGGCTGTGGTCCCTTTCTCATAGTACACTGGTGTTCCTTCAGCGGGCAGAATGAAATTTGACTTATTGGACATTTACAATCAGTATAAACAAATGGATTGTTTTATCGCCACAAGTCTGTTATAAGATTAATCAGGACACTGTTGGCTTTCTCTGTGTAGAGTATTATGTGTTTAGCAGCTGGTTAGCAGGGTGATAGGAAAGGGGAGGGGTGTTATCCCAGTGATGGGCAAACAATTCACACCTCTCCACTATAACATTAGTACAGAGTTAAAGCGGACAGCTCCAGCTCAGAATGCTCAATTCTGATTGGTCAGAAGGTGTTAATTCATCTATTTTATATGGCAGCTCTGACAGTAGTTTTGTCTGCAAGGTTTACGTAATTTAATGCACTCTTTCTACTATATTATTGTTTAAAAATGTGTAGCCTGTTTACAGAGGTTGGAACCTACAGTATGTGATGTAAGATCATGAAGTAACCTGAAAGCTTTGCATTTATTTTAAACAAATACAACGTGTTGTTCATGAATATATTTAGTTGCCAATTTGCTGCAGTATAAGAGGAATAAATTATTTTGGGAGGTAGTACTATAGAAAAATACTCAATACTCATCAAAATCTCTGGCAATACCACTCCACCCTGTCGTTGATTACTTTTCTAAAATAGCATGGCCCAAAGAGATTTTAAGTGAACTAGTTACCTGTTAGCTATTTCACAGAAAGATTGAACAGCAGTGGATAAGTAGCTACCAAATAAGATGTATATGGTAATACTGTAAATAGTAAATAAGAAGAAGAATATGTAATAAATACATTTCTTTTAAAAACTTTGAAAGAAACACAATAAAATACACAAACATTTAAATCAACACCACTGAACCACAACGCTTTTACATATCATAAGCTGAAAATTCATTTATTTGATCCATGTAACATTTTTTAAATAGTAGAGAAAAAAACACGGAATAATCTCATATTTATTATGTAAAGAACTTGACCACAGAGACAAGGCAGTGGGTTTTTTTTGTTTGTTTGGTTTTTTTTCCCCATTTTGACATTCATGACAGAGAAGCAGAAATGTTGGTTGGAAAAATGGAGCAATTCAAACTTCCTCTTTTTTCTTGCTGAAGTATGTGAAACAAAGCTGCAATGGAAAGTCACAGTTGTGTCTTAAAGTTGTTTCAAAAAGTAAAATCCTTCCTATTTATTGTCTCTTCATCAATGAAACAATACTGATAAAAACAGAAATACTACTACTAATTATAATACTGATTAAAAAAAATAAGAGTCCCACACTCTTAAAAAAGGTTCTTCAATAGTTCTTTACAGCACCATAGGTTCCGCAAAGAAACTTCTTTTCAAGAACTATTTTTCATTGTAAAGGGTTCTTGAGTTGAGCTATATGGTTCTTTAGAGACTAAAGAAGTTCTTTATGGTTCATTATAGGTTGTTCAGAGCAGTGTATTGGGGTTCTTCAAGGCATCGTCCCATTAAAGTGAACCCTATAAAGTTCCTTGTGGGACTGAAAAAAGTTCTCCTGGCATCCCTCTTAAGAATCTTACTTTGGTTCCATAAAGCACAAACTAAGGGTTTTTTAGAGAACTTATAATAACATGGTTCCTTGTGACACTGCTATGAAGAACCAGTTGTGGGTTCTTTAAAGCGCCAGTAAATAGATGTTTCTCTAAAGAACTTGAGAGTAAAAGGTTCTTTGTGCAACATAAAAGGGTTCTCCTATGGCATCAGGCCAAAAAACTCTTTTTGGTTCTAATTGGAAGCTTTATTTTTAAGAGTGCAGAAGTGTTACTCATGCTTAAGGATCATCCTGAATGCAGACGTGTGCTCACAGGTGGGAGGGGAAATATGCAAGAAGTGTGATGGCTACTAGCTTTTTTTAGTTCAGAATTTTAGTTTTGCCTTGTTACTGTCTGGGTCAAACTGTTTCAAGAAAAGTGTCTTGTTCATGGCTCAAGCACATAAATCCATTCAAGTTATGGTTACAATTAGAATTGGATCATTTTGATCCAAACAGTAAAATCATTAAATTAGTCAAATAAAAATGCATAACTAAAAAAATAAGAATAATTCAATGTCCAGAGAGGCACAGCATTCACATGAAGCCACCTAGCAGGGGTTTTTTTGTTTGTTTGTTTTTTTCAACTAGCAACTCTGTCTGTAGTTCCTTCATAGGGATTTGTATGCTGGACACTGCACATAATCTAAGTATAATAATAAACCCAAAACATACTATTTACAAAGCAAAACATATAATCAATAGTTTCAGGAGCCTCCAGTGTTGCCACTTTGTAACAATCCGAGGTAAAGCTGTAAGTTTAAGTTTTCCGTGGTAAATTCTAAAGTTGGAGAACATTGTGCTTTCTGGATTCTCTGTAACATGACAAGCTGCATTTGTTTTTTCTTATTAGCATCAAAAGAAGGTGATGCAACAGTGATGGATTGTTTTTAACTGTTATAATGTGCAATAAACTGTTTCACAGACATTCCACAACATTAAACAAAGAGGGGAAAAAAGTATGTCCCTCTTTAATATTTTTTTTTTTTTTTTTAATAGCAATCGGAGAATTGTTGCTTCATAAGAGGACCGTCAGGTTGTGCTGAGTTTAGAACTCAATCAGCTTCACAGTGGTAATGGTAACTCAGCTTTGTGTAGATTATTTTTTCTCTAACAGCACAACCCCAAATGTTTTATTCCTTACTTATGCGATTATCGTGAAACAAAAATAAGATTATGAAGGCCATTTCTGGAGATATTTACTCATTTCAAGCTTGAAATTATCTTAATAAATTGGTGGATAGTGTTGTCTATTTCGAGCATTTTTCTCTAGATAATATCAAATATATTTGCTAAGATATTGTTGTTGTTTTTTGCAGTGTTGTTATTGCAGAACCAATGATTGGTTTATACACCATATCACTGACATCATGTCATTAAGCAGATTGGATGTCTTAATTTTGAGAATAGGTTCAGTATATTTCCAGTTCTTTATAAGGGCACTGATGTGGAAATGAGCGCAGATACGAGTGCTCAAAAAATGAATGATAGCAAACGTGAATCTGCTTATGAAATTACTTTTTTGAATGTCTTTTTAAAAAATTGTCGTTGTTGTGAGAAAATGACATAAAATATTTTCACTTCATGATTTGTGAAGTTTTATTTTGGGTAAGAGAGGAGTGTGTGTAAGAGATGACTGATTAGTGGGTGTGAGGGTGGAACATCTCCAGTAGGTACTTCCTCTACCAGAATGATCTTGCAAAATAAAAATGGATGAATATAGTTGCAGCTTTTAAAAAGAAGATAGCATTTAGATATTCAGGCTCCAATTTGATGGTGTATAAAAAATATAATAAATCTGCTACATGCTGAGACTGGCAGAGAGTGTATACCTCACCGACCATGATGGACCTGAGAGTACACACAATCGTCTTGCACTCTGGGCGTCTCACGCCTGTTTTTAGCAGGAGTGTTAAACACAAGCTCGCCGTACTGCACCTCGTCCTCTTTCTTCGATTCCTTCCTTTTATTGGCTCGTGTACCCACCATGGCATACTCCACATCCTCGTCCTGACCTTGGGCTGGACCACAAGACAACATCACACCGAGAAATGTTAAAATACAATTTATTTGTAGCATCTGAAGCACATGGGTGTCCAATCTTGTCCAGAAAAGCCTGGTGTGGGTGCAGGTTTTCATTACCCCACCTGAGCTCTATGAGTCTAGTTAAAGGAAGAATGATTAAACAGGTGTAATCAGGTGTGGCTCCTGCTTGATTGGAATGAAAACCTGCACCCACGCCGGCCCTTTGCGGATAAAATTGGACATGCCTGCAGTAGAGCATTAAGCAGGCTTGAATCTGAATATTTTCCTTATCTGTCAACTTATAAAAGGGTAGAAACCATAACTCTTTCTAAGTGTCTCTTATATACACTCTTATATATCCAGCTCTGCAGCTAGAAACATTTTGTTCATTTTATACGTTACGCAAGAATGGCCAGACTGCTTTGAGATGACAGGAAGGTCACGGTCACTCAAATAAACATTATTTACAACTGTGGCAAGCAGAAAAGCATCTCAGAAAGCACAACATGTTTAACCTTGTGTTGGAAGGCCTACAACAGCAGAAGACCACATCAGGTTCCACTCCTGTCAGCCAAGAACAGAAATCTGAGGCTACACTCACCAAACTCAGCCAGTTCATGAGGTTTACGTGGTTTTCAGTCACATGGCCAGACTAGAACCTTACAATACTGAGATCACAATATTACAAAGGAAGGGTGCTACTGGGTGGATGTTCTTTATTAATGTCATTATTATTATTATTTTCTCTGGGCCAATGTCCAACATTGCTATTAGTCTCACATTAGACAAATGTGAACAAGTGTGAAAGCTACTAGGCTCCTTTTAAACCCCCATCACAGGCATCATGTTATTAAGTATTTTAGATCTTAGGATTATGTTAGTTAAGTTTATATTAGCAGGGACGGTGAAACCCATGATGAAGTTTTCAGTAAGGACAAGATTATAGAAATGTATGTACTGATTAGGTAATTGAAAAAAATTAATGGCAACAAAGGTGCGTAATGTCTTTTTTGTATAAACAAGGATTAAATCCATGACAAAAGGCTTTTGTTGTGAAAACTTTTGAAATTTTTTGAAATTTTTTTGTGATTTTTTTTTTTACTAGCTGGGCAAAATGAACTAGAAGCTTTGGCCAAAGTAGAGGTAAGGTACAGTAGGTAGGGCATTAAGCTAAAAAAAAATAAATAAATAAATAAAAAAAATTGGATAGAAGGTCTGCTGAAGCTAAAATTGGTACAGAAATTCAAATTGATCCACTTCTGCTGGGACTTAAGCCACATGTAGTTATTTCATTAATTAGTTACACTCAGAAGTTCTATGTATTTGCACTTTTATGAATCTGTGTAATTAAATATCCTACATAATCTGCAGTTCATTCAATTTCCCTAACTCAGAAAAGTTTTACAGGTATACTATATGTATAACATCTGCTTGTTCAAATGTAAATGATCAAATCTGACTTGGATATTTTAGCTGACTGTAGATGTATAGGTATGATAATTGCACAACCAAGAACACTAAATTCCCTTAGTGATTAAATGCCATTTAACACTGTAATAGCAGGGCAAAGGGTTTAATTACTTTTAATGTTAACTATATAAGCATTTCAGATTTCCTTACTGTAGTATTCCTCCATACTGGTATATTATCCCACTCTTGCGTTTTGTGAACTAAAGTGTATTACATCCATGAAAGGTATTTGGATTAATCCAGTGCATATATTAATAAAGTGTGTTATAATCTTACATATCCTGGGTCTTCTCTCTGTCCTGTCCATGGGTACATGGGTGACCTGCGAGTACACAATCTCCATGCCGTCCTGAGAAGGGGCTGTCAACAAAACACACCCACACATCTATTAAACCACTATTAAACTTCATAGAGCTGTAGACAAGCAGCTCAATGGCAAAGGCAGCAGCACAATGCATAAAATCATGCAGATGCAGGTCAAGAGCTTTAGTTAATGTTCATATCAAGCATCACGATGAGGAAAAAATGTGATCTCAAAAATGTGACTTTGACCATGGCATTGTTGGTGCCAGATGGGCTGGCTTAAGTATTTTGAAAAACTGCTGATCCTCAGGGATTAACTTCTGGGATGTACAAGAGTCTCTAGAGTTTACACAGAATGTGTCATGTGAACATTCACTGAAGCTCTTGACCTGTATCTGGATGACTTGCACTGCTGCCACATGACTGGCTGATTGGATAATTGCATAAATGTGCAAGTATACACATGTTCCTATTAATGTGAGTGAACATCATAACAATCTTCTCTCATCTAGTAAGTTAAGTCCTGTAAAAAATAAATAAATATACTAATTAATTAATTAATTAATCAATTAATTAACGTGCAACCTTCTGACCTTCTTTGTTCTTTCGGCCTTGTTTCTTCTTGTACATGTAGAATGCTAAGATGGATATCATGATGAGGAGCACACAAACTGAGCTCAGGATAATCAGAGTGATCTCTACAAAAAAAAATCAGTTATTGAAGATTAGTTAGTTTTTCAGGAGTGAAGAGAAATTCAGGCCATGACATAACAACAACGATGATGTCAGTCATAATGAAAACGAATCGAATTTTATCTCAGACGTATATAGAGCATACTTGACTTTGATATATATACATACAGTTGTTTTCATAAAATCAGGCACATCTAGTTCGTCTTTGATTTAGCAACACATGACATTGCATATCCGTGTCCTTATCTATTTACTTACTTAAAAACCATGAGTTAGTATTGGAACTCAAGACGCTCGTAGTAAGAGCCTGATTGTTGCTGTTAGTCTCTTTGTTGCTTACTGTGGTATTCGTACCAAAGCTTAGTTCTGTTGACTTGCTCATACTGGTCATCGTTGTTGAAGCCGAAGTTGTGGGCTCTGCAAGTGCATATCAATGAAGTATCAATAGCACATACTCTAATGACAAGCTCTGCATAAAAAACATACACTAATATATAAACATGTACAGTGAGTTGCCAGTTTATTAGATAAACCTACAGTGGAGTCCAAAAGTATGAGAGCTTTTGTGAAAGAATATGCTTTCTATTTTGCAATCTTTTCTAATTTTACTACAACAATGTTCCTTACAAATTATAATACTAACAATAACTTTGAGTGAAAAGTAGAATCTGTGAAATATTTACATGAATTTCAGAGTTTCTTAGTATTTGTTTTATGTCGTCTTTCTTGCTTTAATGACAGTGTGCACTCGAGCTGGCATGGACTCCACAAGTTTGTGCAACAGCTTGTGATCCATTTTAGATCAAATCCATCAGAGTGTCATCTGAACTCATGCTTCGGCAGAAGAGATTAGGCATGAGGAAAACCTGACCGTTTGTACAAAGCAGATAACATGGTGAATATCACAAATTTGCTTACATTTAAACAGGGACATAGAAATAGTGCAGAATCTTGAATATGAATTATTCAAGATATTGAACATTTACTTTCCTGGTTTTAAATATTACGCAATTCCCAGAATTTCAATGTGGTCTCAGATTTTTGGACCGCACTGTATGTTATAGTTTTTTTTTTAAACTGCCACAGTGCAAAAGATAAAGTAATGCTGTGTGTGTGTGTGTGTGTGTGTGTGTGTGTGTGTGTGTGTGTGTGTGTGTACAATATAAAATGTATTTGTTTATATATATTTTTATTCTTATGTCTATACATCGCTGATGGACAAGGCCTGTGATATGGCACTGTGCCTCTTTGTGGACAGGAACTGCTTTGAAAAGCTAAAAGGACACTGAAATTGGAGGACTGCACAGACTGGGATAAAATGCCTGTGACTGATCTGTTTTACTTGTAATTAATTCACTAGAGTTTCCTGTTTCTCATTTTTGAAGTTTATATTTTGCATTTATGGTGGACTGACCAGACTGAAAAAATGCCTGTGACTAATCCATTTTCTATGTAAATAGTTCACTAGAGTTATTTGTTTTCCACTTGTAAAGTTTATATTTTGCATTTATGGTGCTGAAAAAAAAAATACTTTTAAGAGTTTTTAATAGGCGTTTTTATCTTATTTGTGGGTTGTGGAAGCACTTACATCAATACAGTATCTTATATTTAAAAAAATAAAATATTCTTGAAGCTGAAGTTATGCTGAAAAAAATATACCAAACACTTAAGTTAAAAAAAACATTTTAAGGTGTTTTAATACAGCAAAATAAAAATCTATGGCAAAATGTTTCAAATCTTTTTAAGTCTTCAAAGGTTTAAACCTATACGATACTTGGAATGAATCAGCTTGGGCACACCTTGTTTTTAACACCCAATCACAGTCATGGACTGTGTGCATGACACAAAGAGCAAAGCCGCCACATAAAGTCTGTTTGCTCTGCAATTACATTGTATGGTTTTGAAACATCATTTGAGTATGACATATGATGAGACTTTTATTCATTTAGGGAAAGTGCCAGAACATTGTTTAAAACTGACCCACTAGCCATTTGTTGTTTATCTGCAATATGTAGAAATTCTATAGACATGCAATATTATGTGAAGTGGATGAGTATTAAGAATTTAAGTGGGAGGGTTTGCTTGGATCATATCCCCTGCAAATGATCAGGGATTTTTTTTCCATTCAAAAAGCATGAGTAGTGACACTAAAAACTGTTGCTTCATCGTTGTTGTTACTGCTGTTTAAATTATTATTTAAAAAAGACAGACTCACCAGGACATGGGTGGAGTTCAGTGGTACTGTGGTCACGGCTGACATGATTTTCTACATGGCAGGTCACATTTCCATGATGGTCTTTATTCAGTATGACAGTGCTGTTCCCGTTCTCCAGTTGAGGGAGTGTGTTTAAATCAGCAGTCCAGTTGAAGTGGAGGTTGTCTCCATCAGCAGAACAGTAAACTTTCATGACTTCAGGGAACAAGCAGCTGTACCACATTTTCACTGAGGACACCTCAGCTGCAGATTAGAGATGATAAAAATAAAATAATTGTCATTAAAGAGCCCTACATCATATTTTCCTCACTCCTGCTTTCCTCCAGTTACAGCTAACCTTAATAGTTAGTCCCAATATGTCTTGTTAGCCTGTGTACTTTACAACATCATGCATTCATTAATACTGCAGGTCAGAGTCCTGGGCTCCCTGGTTCCCTGTTGTCATTGGTTCTCTAGCCTGTATGTTCGATTGTAACCCGAATATGGATATTCCTACAGTATGATGATGGTTTCTCCCTGATAATCTGATCAGTTTTTACAATATGTAACAAGATGGCTGAACAAATTAGCTTAGATTGACATTTGGCTAAATTTCTACACAGTTGAAGGAGAATTTAATTAAGCACATTGTTCATGAAATTAACTTGATTTTTAACAAGTACAGAGGAAGAAAATTATATATATATATATATATATATATCATATATATCAGTATCTCACAAAAGTGAGTACACCCCTCACATTTTTGTAAATATTTGATTATATCTTTTCATGTGAC
>JANDJT010000102.1:22125047-22145154 GCA_024331685.1 Stegophilus panzeri
ATAAAGAACTGTATTCTCTGATTCTGTTTTCTTCTCTGACTCCTTGAGGTGTATATCAGTTTGTTAATTTGAGAGTTTTGATGGATTATGTGAAAGATTGAAAGTATTGAATGACATGAGTAGCTCTCAGCCACTTTCATTTAAAAAAAAAAACATAGCTCTCAAATGAAAAAAGGTTGGAGACTCCTAGATTATAATATAATCTATCCTAGAAAATGTCTTATGCCATGGAGAATAAAAGGTACAGTCCCTACAATGCTCATTTTTTCATCCTCCAGATCTCACACAAGTCATTATGTGCAATAAGGTCATTGAGTGACTGTGAATCCAGATCCCCATGTATGGTAGAAGAGGATCTAGCAATTAAAGGATTAATCACTGTATTAGCATCTATACCAACGACCAGGTTGTAGGCCATGAAGCTAAGGAGAAGCTTGGTAAGTGATGATAAAAAATCTGCGGCATATTTATTTGGAGCATAAACTGAGAAGAAGGCCATTTTTAAAGTATTCCATGATCCTGAAGCACGTGTAAATCATTCATGTTCATCACCTTCCGATTTCTCTACACCTTATGACTCTATGCGTTTTCTCTGATCGGATAGCTATCCGATTGTGAAAAGACCAGGTGTAAATGCCTTCCGAAACACATTTGAGATTGCTCAAACCACATCAGGAGGTGGTCTTGGATGCATTCCAGATGAAACTGGATAAGTCTAAATGCATCTGTTTGTTGAAACCACATACATCAGCGCATTTCTCCCCCCAACGGGAAGTAAGTCACTCACTTTAGCTGCGCCAGAAGCAAAAAGAACTTATCGACCGGTATAACTTATCGAGCCTGAGAGAGATAAGTGTGCCTCCTCAATAAATTGCTTTGCAGGCTGACACAAAGATAATCAAAGGTCCAGCGCCCATTCAAAAACTGGATAGCCAGTCTTGTTCTGTAAAAGAAGTGAGCACTACACAAAGTCTGCGCTTTCATCCAGGGATCTCGCTGGGTTTTAAAGTTTAGTACTGCCGACAGCGAAAATGCTGCACATAATAAAGGTTGTTTAACATTGTTTAATGAAGTGCTGCCTTTTTTGTGTAAGCGTTGTAGAAAGCATTTTTGTTTTCTTTTCGACTTCATTCGCAAGCCCAAATAGAGCAAAATAACGCCATTTCATTTCAGCAGAAATGTGTATATGCATTTTGTGTGGGAATAGAAGATCGGATTCATATCCATTTATCTGAAACGCATTATGTGCCCAAGTGTAAATGGAACTGTTTTAACAAATCAGATAGCTATCAGAGAAAATGCATGAAGTGACCAGGTGTAAACAGGCCCCATTAGAAACAGAAATCTTCTGTTCTGAAGTATACCAACTCTGCTTGAAGCGCAAGTAAGATGAGGAGGCTACGAGTTTAAAGTGCCTATCCTGGCACCAAGTAACATCAGAGGCCCTAAAATGGGATTCTTGTTTTAAAGCTATGTCAGCACACTTACAACGTAAATAATCTAGCTTTTTTCCTTTTTATGGGAGAGTTCAAACCATGAGGGCTTGTCCTTATAGAGAAATAACTTCTCTTGCTGTTCTTCCAGGCGAAACTTGCTAGCTACTGCATCCTTTTTAATATCCCGCACCGTGGCTTGCATGTCCAGTAGTCATATCTGCCACTGAACAATTTGACACAATTTGATTCCAGTGAATCAAGCTGTGTAGAAATCATTAGTATTTCCTTGTGAACGATTGCTGACATAGTTAACTTTATGGCACTCAGTTGTTTCTCCAGCATCTCAGCAATGGCGTTGTGAAGGCGCTCATCCTCTTTAGGCATTTTCTTGGTGGGAGAATGTAGTAATTCCTGTTTGGTTGCCATCTTTGAAATCTATCAAATGGAAGAACCGCTAAAAACTCGGCTCAAACTTTAGCAGGGATTGTTAAAGAAGAGAAATGGGCCTCTGAAGTGAAGCCCTGAAATTCTAAGCAGCCATCACCATCCGCCACACATACGTATCCCTTCATTCCTTTCTTTAATTAAAACGATATTATAGAGGATTTTCCCAAAATGTTTATTATTCTTAGTTTTACAGTAGATTTTACCCTTAAAAATTGAATAAAATAAATATTTTTTTTATAAGAAGGCATGGTCCTTAATTTTTTAAGATTTAAACATCAAAAGCCTAGATTTTTTTGTTAAGGATGTACATTTCTGCATATTTAATTAGATGAAGCCTCATTTGCATGAATAAATGTTGTTTTTAAAAAGGTTCAGATATTGTTAAAAAAAAATCTTGAGAGCGACTATAGTGTGAACAAATGTGTATAGTTTATATATTTATGAAATAACTAGTAGTAGTTTTATGTGTGATGTGATTAGAGGTTGTGTGGTCCTACCTTCAATGTTCAGCTGGAGAGTATAACTGTCTTTATTATTCCCGTTTGCATCAAAGATGTCTAAAGTGTATGTTCCAGAGTCGCTCCTCTCTGCACTGGTTAGTATCATAGTTTTATTATCATTAATAAACTGCCATCTTGAGTGATTTTGGTTTGGTGTGTTACTTCGGTTTTTTCTATATTTTAAAATTAAACGAGTGGTAGATGTCTTGTCTGTGATCTTTAGCTCAAACACATCCACCAGGGGCATTTGCAGGTGCAGTCGTTGTCCCAGAGCTACATAACACTGACTACTCTCATTAAATCTACAGACAACAGGATCCTGAAACAGCAAACCTGCAGAGGAAGAAAAAAATCAGCAGCATTAATATTATTACAAAAAAAATGTTAATATTATTACACACTGAAACTTAAACATCACTCCATTATTACTGGAGAGCTGGAATTCAGTGCTTTGGTACGATTTCTAAATACAGAAATAATAACATTTTCTTGTGTGTTTATAGTGAATAATCTGTTTAAATGAAGACCAAATTTTATCAAAAGTGAATTACTTTCACAGTTTAATGAAAACTTTGGGGCAAATTAGCTAAACTGGGAAGTCAGTCTAAAGTTATTAACATGCAATCTAAAGGTTTTACAAGAAAAAAAGAAAGAGAATTAATTCATCAATACCATGCCATGGATAGATTGAACGTAGCTGTCTACTCATACTGTTACTCAGTTTGAAAACTCATGTATTTTTAGGATTAGCCCTTGAATGATAAACGTGTGGTATGGCTGGAGTATGACTTATCTACAATTAACTACACTTTAATAAGATGAAGAGAGATCATCATGAGAATATACTGTATTAAAGTCTGAATTAGAGAATACCCAAATGGCCAGAGAGCTGTACTGTAGACATTATATTAGCAAAATGCTAAACAATGTTGTCCAGTCTGTCAAATTTTATTATATTTGCTGATGATTATTGTGTTTAATTTGATCTTTTACTTCACAGGTTAAAGCTGAGCAAAATATCTGTGTGTCTGTCATTTTTATTATTATTTATATTTATATTTATATACCAGCATGACATCTGTTTTTTTTCTTCATTATTTTAGAACTCTATATTCAATACAACCCCAGAAATAAATATATATTTAAATATTTTCTCTACAAGATTAATAGTTTTTTATGTTGACAGTTTTTCACTTTTTCTTTTCTTTTTTATCAAAATGATCTCAGTGAAGGTTTAGAAAACTGCCATAGTGAAGGTTTAGAAAACTGTTCAGACAAAAGTGTGTCTGAGTAAAACATTACACACTGTAGAGCAGTACAGCAAATTCTCATTAAAAAAGAAACTTTCACTTAAAAAAAAAAAAACATTAATAAATCATGTTTCTGGAGGAAACCTACCTGAGGCAGCTCCTGTGATCAACAGGATCCAAAAAATGTCCTGCATTTTTCTCTCGCTAAGTCCACAAACCAACTGAATTGAAATGAACACAGCACAGTTCTCTCTGAAGCTTTTCACTAGCTGGAGATCTTCACACACACACACACACACACACACACACACACACACACACACACAGACAGAGCTTGAGATCTGGGAAACAGTGCAGACAGGGTGAAGCTGTGGGTAACGTTTTACATGCTAAATAATGCATGATAAAAAAAAAAAGAGGAAGTAAGATCACATTTCTGCAATGGCCCACTTCCTGTTTTCTTACCTAATGAAATGGACAGAATGTTACAATTGGTTTCAGAACTTTTAAAAGAAATTTAGTTTCAGGTTTAATGTGTCTGTAGAAAATTCAGCCCACTGGCTGTTTAGGACAACAGACACATTCTTCTCTATTAACTGGGTAAACAATATTCAAATAGATTTTAATCTGAAAGTTGTTGAATTGTACTGTTATATTTTACCTTATATTCATCTTTTATTTATTTATCCTGGTCAGGGTCTTATAGTTTTATTTAATACACGTATAAAACAAGTGAGCACTGTATATTTTGCAGTCAATTTCTTACAACTGGGTAAGGCTCAATA
The DNA here is from genome assembly GCA_024331685.1 of Stegophilus panzeri. NCBI lineage: Eukaryota > Metazoa > Chordata > Actinopteri > Siluriformes > Trichomycteridae > Stegophilus > Stegophilus panzeri. The sequence goes on from JANDJT010000102.1 coordinate 22,129,466, forward strand.
AGTTGCCAGAGAAGTAGATATTTATTATTATTATTATTATTATTATTATTATTATTATTATTATTACTACTATATATGGAATAAAACATGATGGGGCATGCTGTTATAGGAAAATAATCAACAATGGGGTGGTGTGATACAGCGGAGTTACTGTTAACCTCCAAAGTACATTATTGTCCAATAATATCAGTTGCCAATGATTTCATTTTTTTAATGTAACAAACGTCATGCTTTTTATCCATTCATAGTTACATTTAATGTAATGACAACAAGACATTATATTTGTTCCTGTCATCACTTACATTGTAGCAGCTATAAACAGTAGTTCCCTCTCAGGTCTCTCATTTTTTCTAATAAAAATTAGAAATAAGAAAAAATGCAGCTTGTCATTTTGTTTAGATTTAACTTTATTAACTTTGTTAACATTACCATACAAAACAGGCAACTAACCTTAACAGGTAAAAATTACACATTGTGGCATCCACATTACATAGCTTTGTTGTCATTTAATATATTATCAAATGCGATCTACAATGGTTGAGAAAGAGGCTGCAGAACTGGGGCACTTTAGCTGACTTTGGAGTTCTGTTTCCAGTTAAAAGGGTGACTCAGATGCAGCTACAGAACTCTGTTTTATATGTTTTAGTTGATCATTTTCCCCAACTCAGAGACATTGTTTGTTCAATTACATTTTTGGGAGGATTTATAAATTTCATTTTAAGATATGGTGAACATGTAGTACATTTTGTTTATAACATTAAACCTCTATTTTGAGCAATGTTTGATGTATTTAGTTTTGTACTGATGAAAACAGACACAGTTTGCATTGTTTATGATTCAGAAATAAAGGAGTCTTTTCTGTCATAATTTTACATTAACATTTTTGTGAATTGTGAATGGTTAATGATTTGCACTTATATAGCGCTTTTTTTTAACCTTAGCGGTTCCAAAGCGCTTTACACTGTGTCTCTGTCACCCAATCACACACACACACACTCACACACCAATTGCAGCAGAGCTGCCATGCAAGTCACTAACTTACTATCAGGAGCAAATCGGGATTCAGTGTCTTGCCCAAGGACACTTCGGCATGTGGAGTCATGTGGGCCGGGAATCGAACCGCCAACCCTATGATTAGCGGACAACCCGCTCTACCACCTGAGCCACAGCCACCCAATATCATGAATTGAGTGTATCGTTACATCCCTAGTTGTTGTCTGAAAATATTTCATATTAGCTGAAGCCAATTCTACAGTCCAATTCTACACTATGCTGGGAAATACACATACATACATACATACATACACACACACACATTCTTCTTCTTTCCCACCAAAAAAGTATTCTCAGGGCCACCCCCTGCATGTCTTATAGGACTGTGGGGATGTGTGAGAATCTATGTGCAGGAGGTTTAATAACAAACACAATATTCCAAAATTCAAAATCAGAAGCCACAGGTCTAACACAGTCCACAGTCCACAGGTCTAACACAAAGTACCTAAAAATAAAAAGCCATGGACAAATCCAAAGAGTAGTTAAAATAATCAGTCGAATCGAAGATACGGGTAGGCAAACACAGACCAACATCTCAGAATTTAGATAATAAGCAAGGCTTGGAAAATGGACATTGTGTGAGTCAGCATTATATAGTCCATGAGCAGGAAATGAGTTTGACAGCAGAAGAATAGTCCTCGAAGTTAGGGGTAGGGCCCTCTGGTGGTGTGTTGATGAATTGCCTCTTATGGATGTAACAGTCGCTGTAACAGAGTCTGGGAATGGCAGCTCACACAGGCCAATCTGTCCTCCATCTATCATTAAGCTATAAGGAGCTTTACCGCTGTGTTGCATGCTCTCAGTTTCAAAATCAGCAATTTCAGCTGAGTTATCAGCTCATCCACACACAAGTGCATTTTAGTTTAGTTTGAGTGACTCAGAGTGAACGCTGGTGCAGTTAGCTGCCACTGCTCTTGAGAGGTTACACGAGGCTAACTGATCTACTTTTGGCTCGTTCTCTTTTGTGTTTTTGTGGTGTTTGGGCTGCTTTATTCCGAAGTTAGCTCTACCTACCTATCTCTGGCACTGTCTGTCTGCCTGCTCTATCTGTTCACCGCTGCTTGCCATTTTCTCTTCCCCCTGGGATCTACTGTCCTGGGCCTCTTTGTGGGGAAAGTATGAAGATTGCCGAGCTGCCGGCATGGACTACATTTGTTTGGATTATTCTGACATCCATCTGTCATCCTGTGACCTTGACGCTTCGGTATACGGTGACTGAACTTCTACAATTGCGCTCCCGCCTCTCCGAGCCACTATCACCGCTGCATTCCTACCAGGATGTTGTCTACATACCATGCTGTAAATATCTCCATCGGGGGTTTCGGCAGAACTACAACCATCAATGCAACAAGTACAATACGGTCTTTCTGGTCTTCAAAATCTCGCCTCACAAAGAAACCGACACGGTCTGTCGATCATAGTGTGTTAGCAAACCTAACCAGGACAGTTATACCGGAAATAACGATCTTTCCTTTGGTCTATGGGATCTACGATCGCTTTCCAATAAAGGTCCCGTTGTTTATGATCTACTGTCTGATCGTAATTTTGACTTCTTTGGCAGCATAAGGGTGATCATTTTTGCAACTCAAGCAGTGTACCCCATCCGGGCAATGTTTACACCTGCAAACCCCCTGCGCGTCAGGTCATGACGGAGGTCTTGCAATAATATACAGGTTTGGAAAGTAATGGAATACATGTAATGGCATTACGTAAACAGGATACAAAAAACTGGTAACTGTAATCTGTTAGTTACGTCAATAAATAAAGTAATCAGATTACAGGTGCATTGTGTAAAAAAAAAAAAAGGAAATACTATAAGTATTACAACTGTTTTCATTTAAAACCAAAGAAATTAATCTTTTGACACAATATAGACAGCTGTTTGATTATAGTTTTGGTGCATACAAATATACATTTTGCACAAAGTTAATTTGGTAGAAATTAACACACATTGTTCTCTGAAATGCTTTTGTTAGGGTGACAATACGTCCTCTTTTTCCTGGACATGTCCTCTTTTTCGGACCTTAAAAAAGCATCTAAATTTGAGAAAATGTCGGGGATTCAGCTTTAATTTCATTATGATGTGCTTATTGTCTAATACTGCATTATGCGTGCACATATTTGCACTGCTTTAAACCCTCTCTGTAATTCCCACCTTCTTGTACACCAATTGGTCGATTATAAAAGGTTTGCAGCAACTATTGGCCAAATTCCTGCATCTCAACCATTAGCCTACTCTCAGAGAACGTGCGAAGGCGAAGCGCTGTTGTGTACAGCGTCAAACAATTGCTTGACAATAGCAGCAAATGAAGCTGTCCTGAGTCGAAACAATGCCCATGGCCATATAAGGTCATTTTTAATTTCATGTCATCAGATTGTTTTTTGTATTACATGGTCATTTAAATGTGTAAATGATGGCAGAAGGCACACTCGTGGCAGCTGATATTTTATTTTATTCCATGGACATTCAAAGAGTGTAGGAAAAAATGTAATGTGGGCAGAGTGAAACCAATTATATATATATATATATATTTGTGATGCTAAAGTGTCTTTTTCAGTGTATTAAAGTCTGCATTCATAGTAACACTGTTTCGAACTCTAAGACTCCCCCCCACCCCCCAAAAAAACAACAAAAAACAGAATATGGTCACCCTAGTTTTTGTGATGTAATGTTACCCACATCAGAGACAGTGATCTTTTATTCATCTATTTATTTATTTATTTATTTATTTTAATAAATCAAATCCAAACACTGAACATGTTTTAAGCTCTAAATAAAAGTATTTTAGATCATGTTGCTTTTCTCTTGACTTTATTTACACATGTGGCCTTGAAGTAATCCAAAAGTAATCAGATTACATTCCTTTCATATTGTGATACTTGGATTACGTTACTGATGAAATTTTATATGAAGTAATTTGTAACTGTAATGGAATGCATTTTTAAAGTAACCCTCCCAAGCCTGATAATATACAATGAGAAATGGAAAATGTCGCACTTAACTCTGCTTGAATTCACTCCATTCAAGTCTGTTGCCTGATAGATTAATGGCCCAGTTCCAACTGTGCTTGTTAATGTTTATTGTCCGCCTAAGGCCAACACTAACTTTTTATCAGACTTTTCTGCCTTTTTAACTTCTATCAGTTCCCTGTCTCCCAATGTGATCATCATTGGTGATTTTAATATACATGTTGACAGTGCATGCAGTACATCTACGAGGGACTTCTTATCATGTCTTGATAGCTTTGGCATACAACAATTTATACATTTTCCTATACACGCGAAAGGTCATACGCTCGATCTCGTCTGTTGCTCTGGTATAACCCCCCCACAGTTGTGCTGCTTCCGATACAACCTTTTCAGGTCATATGCTGGTGTCTTTTAATGCCCACTTAAATCTATCGAAAAGTAATCAATGACCATTTTATTCCAGAATATCAAGAATATTGATGTATCTGTATTTACGGAGGGTCTTGCCACCCTCCCTAGCCAGTGCAATCTATCCACTCCTGATGATCTGGTATTTCATTACAATGATGGACTTCAGTCACGTCTTGATGTCTGTGCACCTCTAAAATCCAGGACTGTTTCATTTGTCAATTCAGCTCCATGGTACACACCTGAAATACACCAGCTAACAGCTCATGGTTGTCATTTGGAACGTCTGCATGTCAAAACCGGGCTTCTTAGTACACAAAGAAATGTATGTCGACCGTATGAAAAAATATAAACCTGCTCTCTCTACAGTTAAATCCATCCATTACTCAAATTTGATCATGTCCAGTGAAGGGAATGTCCCAGCTCTTTCCTCTGTGATGAATAATATTTTAAAACCCCCTGATCCTCTCCCATCACACTTGCATTCATCTGCACTGTGGTGCTTTTTTTTTTTTTTTTTTACTTTTTGTAAATGCAAAAATGGAAAATATTCACTAGTCACTGTCTACTTCAAACCGAGCCTGTTATTCTTCTTGTCTCAGTTCTCCTCTACCTCTATCTTCTACTCTCTCCACCTTTAAACTTCCTACAATAGATGAGGTAATTATATGAGCAATTTCAATCTGGCTTTCATTTATATCCTAGTACTGAGACTGCCCTTGTTAAAATCTCTAATGACTTACTGGTAGCGGCTGATTCAGGGCTTCTATCTATATTAATTCTTCTGGATTTAACTGCAGCATTCGACACTATTTCTCACAATATCCTATTAGATAGATTACAATCTATAGGAATTGTTGGTACTGCCTTGGCTTGGTTCAAATCCTATCTCTCAGGTCGCACTCAATCTGTACAATTAAGGCAGTTCCGATCAAAACCATTCCCAAATCACTACTTTTGTCCCACAGGGAGCAGTCTTGGACCCTCTGCTATTTATAATTTATCTCCTTCCGTTTGTTAGTATTTTCAGACAATTTGGCAACCATTATCACTGTTACGCTGATGACACCCAGCTCTACCTGTCTTCTCAGCCCACTTGTGTTCTTCCTCCACCCTCTCTATGTAATTGTCTGTCTGAAATTAAAACTTGGTTTTCAAACAACTTCCTTAAACTTAATAACAACAAAGCTGAAATTCTACTTGTTGGTTCAAAAAATAATCTTGCCAAGTCAAATTGTTTCTCTAGGTATATTGACAATTCTCCAGTCTCCCTCTCTAGACAAGTTAAGAGCTTGGGTGTTTTGTTTGAAATACTCTGTCATTTGAAGCTCACGTTAATAATATTACTCGGATAGCATACTTCCATACGTAATATTAACTGTCTCCTTCCAGCCCTCTCAACAAGGAGCACTGCCATTATGGTCCATGCCCTAGTCACATCACATTCTCTTCTCTATGGTCTTCCTCTGAAACTTTTACATAAACTTCAGTTAGTTTTGAACTTGGCTGGATGAACGTGTGGCGCATTATGAAGTGCAAAATAAGGCAACAAAGGCCCTGTACAGTTGCGCAGCTGAAGAAATGCAGAATGGATGAATGGGGGAAAATTCCGGTTAAAAACTTAACCAGCTGGTGTCTTCAGCGGCTAAAACGCATAATAAGTGTTATTAAAAGAAAAGGTGGTGTTACACGGTGGTAAACAGTCGACTGTCCCAACTTTTTTGGAGTGTGTTGCAGTCATCAGATATGAAATGAGTGTATATTTTCAAAAATAAATTAAATTCACAAAGTAAAACAGCAAATAATCCATTTGAAATATAGTACAGGGTGAATTGAATTTTCAAATGACTTTTAAAAAAAAAAATTATTATCCATACTGCAACTTTTTTGGAATTGGGATGAAATGCAGTTTGATGTGCTCTTAGGTACTGTCCAATTACAGTTTTTGCCCTAAAAAGGGAAAAGATGACTACTTTTTGGAATTACTGGTCAAGTGATAAAAAAATAGTGCAATTCCTATTCTATATGACTATGAGACATCCAAGACAGGTTCAATATGTGGAACCTAAAACCCTTTTAATCAAGGTTATAACTGAAGGTCTGGATCAAGACAGTTCCAATATCATCCTCTAACTGGACCAGCAGTTTCAAGGGGTTTTTTTAAACTGCGAGAAAAGGCATAACTTGAAAAGAATGTTAATGCAGAAATACAAAATAAATGGTATTGCAAGTAAATAGTGTCCAAAAAATAAAATAGTTTTAGAAGGAGAAAAGCATGCCTTATTTCCTTGTTTTTGTTTGCAATATTTAAATATTGAGCAAATATAACAGTTATTCATGCCTTTTGTTGGAGTATAAAAATGAGGCCTAAGGTATGATCTAGCTGGCTAGTCATATTCATCATATTTTTTTTTTTTTTTTTAATCCAGAAACTACAGCTAGTTCATTTAAAATCAATTGTAATCCTATAAAAATTTTGAGTGAATTTGACTGGTAGAGCAGACAGCTGTCAGTAAATAACTCTCACCCCCACACCCTGCCTTTCATTGTCTCCTTGAATTTATGAACATAACTCATAACAACTAGCTTAACCCACACAAGAACATCAAGTGAAGTTAGGTCGATGTGATGCACGTAAGGATACCAGCAGTGCAGTAACTGCACATCCAGTGAAATTTGTTAAGACATTCTTAATTTTTTTTGTCTGTTCTTGAATGTCACCTACTCTACAATTTTACACTTTGACCAGTAGATGGCGAGTTCTAATTAGTAATTTTATTTTTAACTGCAGACATGCACTACTGTTCAAAAGTTTCGAATCACTCAAATTGCCTTGATTTTAAAAAGGAAATCACTATTATTATTATTATTATTATTATTATTATTATTCAATTAAAAATGTGTAGGAGGATACCCACAGGCCCTCACGGACGCTTTATTAAATAGTACCCACAAAATACACCAGTCTCATCTTCAGCATTGAAGAGGGTTTTAAAAAAGCCATATTTGCGACTAGTCAATAAAAGGAAAATATTAAAATGGGGAAAAGTACACAGACGTTGGATGGAGGATAATCAGGGGGTCGGGGAAAATGGTATGGACAGACGAATATAACTTTGGATCACAGAAGAACATTGTTTTAAATTACAACACAGCTCGCGTCCTGATTGGTCTCTCTTTGTGCTAACTAACCTATCAGTTTTCTCGGTAGGCGGGCTTTACAGTCGACTTCTCTCTGCAGTTCATTAGTGATGGGAAGTTCGGATCATTTTACTGACTCGGATCTTTGAATCACGTTCAACAAAATGAGTGAATCTTTTTTTTCCAAGTCGTTTCGTTCATTTCAGCAGAATATAATTAAAATGTTACATGTTAAATTCCCCAACACATCTAGTACTTACACAAATGTTGATCACATTTGGAATAAAAAATAAACTATAGGCTAATGCAGCCGAGGCTGAATTATGAGAAACAGAACTGATTAGGCTAATTAATAGCTTAGCTGGTCTTCAGGCTATGCAGTCTGTTAGTTCACTTCACCTCCCGATCCGAATCGTTCTTTCTTTTGTCACGTCTGTTCCCCGGAAACAGAAATTATTCGTTCATCTCTCAAGTGTTCGGGTTCGTTCATCACGTCACAGCCCCATAGGCTGAAAGCAGTGAACTAATCAGTTCTGTGTCCTGTACAGAACCTATGGGAATGTTGCAGCGCATGTGCGGTCAACACAAAATGAACGAATCACTCTCTGAGACAACTCGTTGTTCCAGAGCCATATTAAAGATTCGTTCAAAATGAACAAATCGTTCATATCACTAGGCCTACTGGTAACAACTTTTCAAACTTAAAATTAGGAAGTAATAAAAATTTCCACAATGAGTTAGGTGAAGTACCAGCAAATTGACAGGTTCCTCAGTTCATGTTGCCATACCTCCTACCATGAAAGAAGACCCTTCCTTTTCTGACCACAATATATGCTCAGACCTCACATGCACAGTAACCGGACAATTGGATGCATGCATGCACATGCGCGCACACACACACACACACACACACACAGTGCAAAATCCATGTTTCCTTGATCTCTTTTTCTTTTCGTATTGCTCTACTCAGACTTGTTTAACTGTACTTCATGAACCAGGTGTTTGTACTGAAGCGGCCCTGACCCACTTGTACACCAAGTGCTGAGGCCAATACCTGTCAATTGGGTGTATTGTTGTCTGAGTTCTTTATATTACTCTTTGTACCTTGAACTGATTTTAATCATTATTAAGACTCATGCATAAGATGATAACTGGTTCATGATTGTTTTAGGGGGGGACACACAACCTTTTAACCCCAAATGTGACATATATTATGTTAGGATTTGAGAATAGAGAATCTCCGGGTTACGATTCATAAGAAGAGAGAACGCGAAAGTTCATAAGAAAGACAGTGCCCTAGCCCCACTACACACTTCCTGCACCAAACTGCACCAAACTTGGGAGACTTTAAATATAAAAAAAAAAAAACACACACACACATGCAAAGTTCAAATGGCAAGATCTCTGATTTATTCTCTGATTTATTATTTATTCAAAGAAAGGCAGAGTATACGATTGGCTAGGCAGAAGGGCATATTTGCATGAAACAGGAAGCACATCAACGTAAGACAGGAACAACGCCATATATGGTTTCTAGGAAGTCATAGGAGTATGAGCAAATATTATTCAGAAAGGTATGTAAATGAGCGCGAATGGTATTCGGGGAGACAAAGAAATATGTAAATGGTGAGGGGCTTCATCTGTCCGCACCTGAGTCAACAGAGGAACAAGGAGAAAAAGGTGCCAACACAGGAAAGGAGGGACAGGAAAGGAGGTTTTGTTCAGAAGGAGGGGAGAGTGTCCACAGTAAACTTATCATATTACATTGTGGAAAATCATTTCCACAAAAGCACTATTGGCATGATTGTAATAACAGCATAAAATCACTGCATTATTGTAGAATATTAAAAATAAAGCTTGACAGAGACAAGCTCAAGAAACCTGCAGGAATCATGAGGCTGCTATAGTTTTGAACAAGCAAAACCTAAATGTGGTTTAAAATTGAATTTGTGTTTTGTTTAAATGATCTATTATTGATGGCCTGAATGCCATGGAGACTGATGGTGACTGGCATGGAGGACAGCAACCATGTACTGCTTCTTCTGTTCCTAATCCACGTTTACTGATCTGTAGAAGGAAATGACACTCAGGTGACCACTGCACTTTCATCACCATGGACACTTTAGACATAAAATTTTATTGCTGCTCATGCTGTCCTGGCTTTACATTTTGACATATAGTATACATGAATATGGACTCTTGGACCAGATAGGTGTGGACCAGATAGGTGTGCCCTATCTTTTGACTTGTGAAAGTAAAAACCACCTGCTCATGCAACTTGTTGCTACATCTCATCGAGTGCCAGTTCTGTTGCGTGCCTCTGTTCTCAAACAAATGCCCTTCTTACAAGCTCTCTATAAAAATGAATAGTGTGCTTCCTATTCATATCTGTATATGTATCTGTTCGAACACATTATCTGTGAGTTCCAAACAAATGTATAGTATTTGTATTGAGTTACATTCCTACTATGGACAGTGCATTGCAAGTGATTATGGTTTTTGCCTCAAGCTTCAATAAAAAACAATCTGCTTTTACAATTTCCTGCATTATTTTTTGTGTATAACTGTGTCCTTGACTGCAGATTGTTTTTGTTGTTATTGTTCTTCAATCCATTATTTAAAAAAGACTCACCAATACATGGGTAGAGTTTGGTGGAATTTTGTGCGCTACTGACGTGATTTTTTACATGGCAGGTGACGTTTCCATGGTTTTGTTCCAGCGGGAAAGTGCTGTTCCCATCCTCTAGTTGAGTGACTGGGTTTAAATCAGAAGTCCAGTAGAAGTGGAGGTTGTCTCCATCAGCGGAACAGTACACTTTCCTGATCCCAGGGGACAAGCAGCTGTATGACACTTTCACTGAGGACATTTCAGCTGCAGATTAGAGATAAACACTTCAGGATGAATTATTACAGAGGCCCATAAGTGATAAACACATTAATAAACCAAAAATATAACAGGACATGAGAAACGTATCAACTTTAACTCAAAACAGAAAAAAGGAGGTCCTTTTAAACATCACATGTTTGTTGCTGAGTGGACACAAGAAAAAGATCATAAGTAAAGGTAAAGTCATAAGTAAAACTTATAAAAGGCGTTCAATTATAGAATGAGGTTATACTCAGTACATTTATCAAATAACTTTTAAATGTTGTAGTTTGATGTGTGATGTGATTAGAACTGGGGTGGTCCTACCTTCAATGTTCAGCTGAAGAGTATGATATGCTTTAATATTCCCGTCTGCGTTATTGATCACTAAAGTGTATGTTCCAGAGTCGCTCCTCTCTGCACTGCTTAGTATCATAGTTTTATTATCTTTAACAAACTACCATCTTGGGGGATTTGGTTTTGGTGGGTTAAGGTGCGTTTTTGTATATTTTAAAATGAAGTGATTGTCGCTCAGTATTAGATAAAACAAATCCTCCTCAACCATTTGCAGATGCAGTTTATCCGGTCCACTGAAGAAGTCTTATTATTTTATTCATATACTCGGACGATAAACAGCTATTGTTGCTAAGCAAAGTGTGTTTCTTTATTAGCGTAAGGTGTTTAAATGTGCATGGCTTTGCTCCCTTGACCTGAACTGACTCATAACTTGTGCAGTCAGCACCACTGTGGTTTGGATGACTTGTAAGAGGAAATATTTTTCTCTGTCACACTTATGTAGACAGTAGGGAGATAAATATCTTGCTACAGCCAGGTCATTTTGGTTTCAGCACAATCACAGAAGTTTGACCATTGTATGACCATGGTGCCTGATGCTATGTGTACACCTGAGGTAACCAGGGACAGATTAGTAAATCCTCGGCCACTGAGCAGGAACATAAGCAGGGCTCCGTTCCAACCCTGAGTTCTGACTGTCCCACTGTGCAACCCAGCACATACATATAAATAAATAAAATGCATACATCACTACATTACATGTTGATTATGAGTATTTGAGTAATCTCTGTAGTACACAGAAGGCAGTCTTACTTCTTTCTTATTTTTCAACGTGCAAACTAATTTAACAAATGTTTAACAAGCACATTTAGTGTGTGTTCATGGTTTTACATGTTCTTTTCACTCGACTAGCTCTGACCATTATCCGTATCAATTTCCAACTCACACAACAATTATTTTTCAGAACTTATTTCAGATTCTGGGACTGTACATTTATTTCTTTGTGTTATGTGTATTGTGTTGTGTGTGACAGTGTAGTGGCTTAAATCACTTTAAATATGTTTATTGAAGGCCCCCTAGTGGTCAGAACCCTGGGCACATGTTCAGCAGGTCCTGTTAGTAATCCATCCCTGGAGGTAATACTTCATAATACTGTTCAGTAACTCAACGGTAACTATGCAGCAACTAAACAAGAATGAATGTTCAATAAAACCAATTTTAAGTTACGGTGTGGACTTGTGCTTCCTTTGTTGTAATATAAAATGTGAATTTAAATAAACTGCATTTGACCTAGAAAAAAATGACTATACATGATGGCATAAAAACCTCATTTTGAACCTTGTAAAGTGTTTGTGGAAGCCTATAATGCAGAAGGTTCTCAAACGTTTTACAACCATTTAATTGTAAAATAAATCCCATGGATGCGCTTAGAACAGTTTAATTTCATAAACATTATTAAAATGTGTACAAAAATGCTTTGGCTATTTGCTGGAGCTTTCTGTTCCTGAACGATCCTCCCATAGAACACATTTTCATTAAAATGGTTATAAGATTTAAGCTTGACAGAATATCAGCTAGGAATTTTGGTCATGAGTGATAAGCAACTACATTGGCAAGGTGAAGCTCATTTACACTGGAAACACTAAACTGAGAAGTAGAGAAAGTACCATACCCCTCACTTCCTGTTTTCTAAGTGACTGGACAAAAAGAAAGAGACAGACAGAGTGCAAAAATCAGCAACCTCTCTGTTTCCTGGTAACGGACGTGACAAATGTGAAATGACAAAAGAAAGAAGGCCTCGGATCGGGAAGTGAGGTGAAGTAACAGATTGTATAGCCTGAAGACTCAGCTAAGCTATTAATTAATCATTTCTGTTTCTCATAATTCGGCCTTGGCTGCATTAGCCTATAGTTTATTTTTTACTCCAAATGTGATCAACGTTTGTGTAAGTAGGCCTACTAGATGTGTTGGGGAATTTAACAAAACATTTGAATTATATTCTGCTGAAATGAACGAAATGACTTGAAAAAAGATTCATTCATTTTACTGAACAAGATTCAAAGATCCGAGTCAGTAAAATGATCCAAACTTCCCATCACTAAGCCGTTGGTGAGAACAGCCTAATTCAATCACAAGTTTTCACGTGACCCTTCATCCACCAATCAGATAATTTTGATATTTTTTGGCGGTGCTTAACGTAAAAAACGTTCAGACAGTAGGGTGACTAGACGTCCCGCTTTGTGTTGTAATGCACAACACTTTATTCCATTGTCCTGCATTTTGATTTGAAATAAAATGTTAACTCACATTTGAACAGACTAAGTGTGAAAGCGTGCTCGCGCGCCGGGTTACACATCTGTGGGGAATTATACTAATGAATGTTCTGTGTAGCAGTGATAGGCACCTCGAAAGACAGAGAGAACCAACCAGCACAGAGCCGTGTGTGTCTATAATATAAAACCGCTGAAAAGTTGTTGCAAGCCTCCAGCTTCCTCATTCCCTACCCGAATATGAGAAAGTGTCACACTAAGGTTTTAGTTTATTTTTCTCTCTCTCATGTTTCTACAATAATTCTACAATAAGTTATAAACTGAAATAAACGGAAAACATAAGTTACATCGCTGAGGAAGCAATCGTCCCTAGGGGACGGTTCCAAATCTGACATTCATCCAATGGCTGCAGAGAAAGTACTGAAGCCTGTCATTAGAGGGCTGTCAGCTTTCACCCAAACTGGGCACACGTGAGGTCAAGCCATAGAAATCCACCCCACCCCAACCAACTTAATTTTTAAGCAGTAATGTTTCTCTTTGTTGCACTGTTTGACACAAAATACATAAATATAAAGTAATATAAATGGGCTGAGTGTACATGTTTCTTATTCACAAAGATAGACATCAAAATGGAAGGCCTTTGGGTGTCTGAAATATGTCCCATATAATGTTTTATTATTGTTTCACTAAAGAAATAAGATGTGAATTTGTGTTATTTAAAAATATTATTTTAAAACAAAATTATTGCATTTATTTTGTTATTTAATTTAATTTAATTTAATTTAATTATTTTTTTTTTAATAACATTTGATCTTGTTATGAAAATGCATGTTTTGTTCAGGTTGAGTAAACTTATGGAAATTTCTTGAATTACATTTATGTGAACATAAAACTAGTTCTTTGTTAATTATTTCTTCTTTTTTTCATCTGGACACCCCTTATTTTCACTGACTCTGTAAATCAGCAAATGAATGATACTTTCTAATTCAAAGAGCAACACATTTTAAAATTATGAAAAAGTGTGTAAGTGTGTGTGTGTTAAAGAGAGAGAGAGAGACAGAGACACAGAGAGAGAGAATGAGAATATTGGCTTGTACATAGCAAGACTAAAAATTCTTGTCCAGAATTGCAATCTGATTCTAAATGTGGTCTGCAATCACTAGAATGATCTGGGCCAAACACTCCCCATCCACAATCGGCCCAAATGTTGTCTGCCGTCATGTTTGCAATGCCATCATTGCCACACATGGACACACTTGGCTGACATGATGCATGCCAGTGCCGGCAGCATGCCAGCAGTGCCATCCTGAAGCCACATTCGACCCAAGACCGTCTGCTATGTGGGTTAGTGCCTTTTACTTAGACTTTTCTTGTTGAGTATATTTACACATGATTTGTAAGGGATCTTACCAGAAACTGTGTTGAAGTGCATTTTTCGTGGTCTCCTAGAAGAGGACCTGAGATTTCTGGCAAATTTGGTGTGATGATGTGTGGATTGGGTTCATTGTCCTCAGAGCTAACCACCCCAGCACAGTAGCCCCTGAGCTGTAGGCGCTCCTCTGATATAAGTGCAAACCTCCAACACTGTAAAAGCTGTGTAACCACATGAACAGATCTCACCCTTAGACGTGCTGCTACAGTACTGTTTCCAGGTGAGAGAAGTCCAGTCCTGTCAGTTCCACCAGCTGCCGAGTGTTACAATCCTTGAGGAAGTTCTTGTCAAAGCATGGGTGGTACGACTTGTCACGTGCAGCTGAGTGCCATAGATCAGGGGTTCCTCAAGGAGCCAGAAAAGCTACACACATCTCTCCCTCTGCAACTTAAAAAGTCCCAGTTAGAAAGCAGGTAGTCCAGATAGGTTCAGTTGTTTAGTATCCATTAAAAACAATGACTTGTCCAGATCCCAGCCTCCCACCGTGTGCAAGACTCCATGTGCTATTGCTCTCCACTAGAGGTTCTCTGGGCCGTTGAGGAGTTTCCGCAAAAATATGGAGATGAAACGCTACAGTTCTGCTGGATAACTGAATAAGTCCATGTTCAGTCTCCTCCTGTGTAGATATAAAATGCTCTGTGGTATCCAATGCAACTTGTCCCAAAAAAATCCACTAGCATGGCCTGTAGATCTGCTAGCAGGTTCGGAGGAGGATTGATGCAGGTCAGTTTGTGCCATAGCACTGATGCTACTTTATGACCAGGGTTCTTCCTCTACACAACATTTTCAGAATGACCCATTTCCATTTATTTAAACATCCTTTTATTTTCTCAACTGTGCCCTCCCAATTCTTTTTCACATGGTTACTGTGCTCCAGGTACACGCCCAGATATTTAAAACCTCCAGTTTTCCATGATAGGTTTTCTGGAAAACTTGGTTCCCAACCTGTCCAATCCCTGACTGAAATTGCTTCACTTATGTTCCAATTAACTTTAGCAGATGATAAAATGTTAAATTGTGTATATCAGTTAAAACATCAATGCCTCTCTGTCCAGTCACCATGAGCACAACATAATCTGCATATGCTGACACACAGTAAGGGGTAGGGCTGCACGATTATGGCCAAAATGATAATCCCAATTATTTTGATCAATATTGAGATCTCGATTATTTATCAGGATTATTAATTGATTTTAGTGACAACATATTTTTATTGCACTTTCACATTTAAGTTTTCTCATGCCACAATATAACA
>JANDJT010000102.1:22171734-22182784 GCA_024331685.1 Stegophilus panzeri
AATTTAATCCATTTTGGAATAAGGCTGTAACATAACAAAATGTGGAAAAAGTGAAGCGCTGTGAATACTTTCCGGATACACTGTAAGTATGCGGTTTCAGACGCAGCCGTGTTCTCTTTTTTGCCGTCAAACGATTGAGCTCTGCCGTGTGTGTGAATGTGTCCTGTCACAAAATGCAGTGAAAACTCCCACACTACATTAATAGTGTAATTAAGGTGTGTACATGTCTATAATGCACTTCGATAATGCGACTAAAATAGGAGTACTCCAGATGTCTTAATTCGATTTGTGTTTACTTCGAGTAAACTTTAGTCTTTAGTCGGATTAAGGTAATCAATAATTGCTGTTTACATGGTAGTTTCTTAATCAGAGTATTGTCTTAATCGGGTTTATATTGGATTATTGTTGTCCATGTAAACATACTGACAGAGCACTGCTTTAAGAATCCGTAATGATTTACAGATGTAAATAAATCAATCTGGCAATCTGAGTAGAGGCATCCGTTCCACTCTGGCAACCCTGTATTCTAATCCACTTGTGCTGAGGGCGATTCGTCATGGCGTCGAGTTTGTGAGAAACTCGCTTTTTTCCCTCTGGAATCGGGATCAAACATGCCGGGTTTGAGAGAAGCTGCGTTAGCTGGAGCTGCCCTGGCACTAACCGGAGGCGTCGCCTATGTTATCTGGAAGTTACGAGACACCAAGCAAAGCCGAGAAGCAGAGAAAGTGACGTTAAAACAGAATTTAAACGCAGAGAAACAAGAAAAGTTAGTCGAGAAAGAAATAAGGACCGAGACCGCGCGCGAAGCTCCTACCGTCTCTCAGGTCTGTTTCACTACCTCGCTGATCACTTCGCTGACAGAGTTAATCACAAACGAGTTAAATTACTACTTTAGCTAGTGCTAGTGCTAGCTAACTACATTAGCTAACCTGGTCCACTTGTGCCCTGTACAGGAGTCTGCATTCTGCGAAGAAATCGTGTTTACCCCTTAATTAATCCACAGCCGGCCCTTATGACCGTTAAAACCGTTGCGATTCAAACGCGCTCTGACGTCATAAAGAGTTTCTCGTTATTAGTTAGTCAGCTAACTAAAATAAACAACCATCTAAAGCAACTCGAAAAGTCCTGTAGTTCAAAGTATGTGACACCTGACCTAATACTGCTTTCTGAATATACACTGTGTCGCCAAAAGTATATGGGGACACCTCCTAATTATTGAGTTGAGGTGTTTCAGCCACACCCATTAATAAATGGTGCATATAATCAAGCACAGCCATACAACCTCTCTAGACAAACAGGGACAGTAGAATGAGTCGTAGTGAACAGTTCAGTGATTTTAACCCTGGCACTGCTGTAGTATGTCACAAATTATTTCTGCTAGAGCTGAAGCTGGGGATGGGATGTCCAACAAGCTCATTTTGGCCATGTATTTTTGATCATATAGTGCATCTCTGAAGCTTTGTCCAAAAATCATGCCTACACAGACAGCCTCTTCCCAAAATGGAAAGCAACAATATTTTGAAATGTCAGCCATTACAATATTGTGCACATTGTATATCACCATAAATACTGTAATCGACAGACGTCTATAACATAACAATTTATAAAAACGAGGATTATCTCTGCTTGCCCAATGCTGTGACAAAACGCAGTCGGACACCATGGGGATGGAATGACTTTGTCAACACATTTTATTTCCTCCAATTGTTCTTTCATTCTTGTTGTATGTTGCTATTAGATATGGGCACAAGTACTTAAAACTCGAGTTACTGCTTGTGTGGAGTTTCTGTGTATGTTCTCTGGCTATTTCTTCAAGGTTCTCTGGTTTCCTCCCACCTCCCAAAAACATGTTGATATGTGTATGTGCATGGTGCCCTGTGATGGACTGGCATCCCACATCCAGTGTCCCCATGATCGGCTCTGGATCTATCACAATCCTGACCTGGATAGTGCTTAATGATTAATGAATGAATGAAAAAATGCTCGGGAAGTGACGGCAATAACTGGTCATCACAACACAATAAATTCCATAAAACATACAAACTGTTATCTGATTGGTTTTGGTGGCATTGGAGGTGGGAACTGCAGTCTGAAGGGGTACAGTGACATTAGGAGTGGAAACTGTGTTCTAGCTACTAGGTAGCCATGATTTTGCAAATGTGCAGTAACCCTTTAATTTCCTAATATTTACATCTCGATGTGTTGAACAACTTAGAACATGGCACCGTTGTTGGTGCACCACCCAATATTTTTAGGTGAGTAAAAGTACTGGGACAGATAGTCTTAAAGTAAATAATACTTAATGTTTGGTTGCATATCCCTTGCTTGCAATAACTACATCAAGCCGGTGACCCACTGACATCACCAAACTTTTGCATTCTTCTTTGGTGGTGCTTTTCCAAGCTTGTGCCACAGCTTCTTTCAGTTGTTTGTTTTGGGAGGTTTCTCCCTTCAGTTTCCTCTTTAGGAGGTGAAATGCATGCTCACTGTTGATTGACTTGGCCAGTCTAAAACCTTCCACTTTTTTCCCCTGATAAAGTCCTTTGCTGTATTGGCACTGTGTTTGAGGTCATTGTCTTGCAGCATGATAAAGTTCCTCCCAATTAAATTGGATGCATTTCTCTATAAATTGGCAGACAAAATGTTCCTTTAAACTTCTGATGCTACCATAATCATCATCAATAATAAAAGTTGCATCATCAGTAATGATTAGTGAGCCTATTCCAGAAGAAGCCATGGAGCCTGTCACTGACTGTTGTTTTGGGGTTTTTCTTCACAGCTCTCACAATGTTTCTTTCCTCATCTGCTGTTGTTATCCTTGGCCGACCTGTTCGATGTCTGGTGGTTAGTACACCAGTACTTTTTTTTCAGGACATGCGATATTGTAGTATTGGCTATGCCCAGTACTTGTGCAATGACTGTTATTGATTTTTTTTTCTCTTTCTCAGCTTCAAAATGGCTTGCTTTTCTCCCATATACAGCTCTCTGGTCTCCATGTTGGTTTATCTTTTTAAACAAGAAATGTAGTCTTCACAGGTGAAACCCAGGGCTCAAAACAAGAGTAGACATTCAGAGCTATTAATTGTTTAAACAGTCAATCTAACAGGGCACACATGGGCAACAAGAAACACCTGTCAATTGCATGATTCATTATTTTGGATCATTTGAAAAATAGATGGGTTCAAAAGGTGCCGAGTTCTAAATTGTTTAACACACCTAGATCTAAATATTAGGAAATCAAAGCTGAAATTTTCATAATCTATCATGTTATTTTCATCTTTTGATCTTGAACCCAAATGTCTTTAGTGTATAGCAAAAGCAAAATAATTGGCCTTGCCATTCCAGTACATTCGGTGGGGACTATATATATAGTGTCAGTTCATTGTTGATGTTGTTGCTTTTGTGTGTGTTTGTGTGCAGCAGCAACAGGCAAGAGGTTCTCAGGTGTTGGTGTTGGGTTTGGATGGAGCGGGCAAGACGAGTCTTCTTCAATGCTTTGTGACAGGCAGCACAGAGCAGGAAGTGTCGCCCACGCAGGGGTTCCACGCCGTCTCTATCAACAGAGAGGAGCTGCACATCGAGTTCCTCGAGAGTATGCACACAACCTACATGCAATGCATTACTCAATATTCCTCATTTACACTTGAATGTCTTGGTAGTGCGAGTAAAAAATTTAGATGGAGACATTTCTTTAATAAGTTATGTAAGGAGTAAAACAGTTGGGGAAGTGCTGTGATAGGAAAATAATTAATCACAGGGTGGAGTGATGTCATTACCACCCTGAAGTTGATTGTTTTACCATTCCTCTTAAACCACAACAGTTTACCAACATATGCTATTTTTTAATGAAAATGGAATGTCTGTGGAACAAGTTAATTCCTAGTTGTTCCCATTCCCTCTCTTTTATGTTCTCTTGGAAGTTAATGTGACAACAACAAAAAGCGCAGCTTGTCATGTTACCAATAAAACTGTAAAGCAGAACGTCGTGAAGAGTTTTCCAAGACTGTTCCAAAGCACTGACACTGGAGACTCCTTCCATAAGTTTCTTGTGAGGCTTAGATTATATTGAACATCCCCAATACAAGTACCTGTGAATTAGTTTTTACTATTGAAATGATAACGTATTAGTGTAAGCACATTAATATAAGCTGCTGTTACAGTGCTGCGGTATAACATCAAACTGTGATGAAACATTAGCTATCATCATAAATAATTTTTATATCAGCACATGCCTATTCTTCACACGATTGTAAATGATGCTTGTAGTCAAATTCCTCCTGTTTCGTATGTAGTTGGAGGCGAGGAGAAGCTCAGAGACTACTGGCCCATGTATCTGAAAAAGGCTCGGGTGTTGGTGTTCGTGCTGGACTCTTCCAACTCCACACGCTTTCCTCTGGCTAAAACCAGCCTACACCAGCTGCTGGCTTCTGAGCTGTACCTGCCGTTGGTCCTGCTTGCTAATAAACAGGTAAACAGCACTAGATCCACTAGAGCGATATGTGTGGCTGGTTTACTATGGAGGTTGGAAGCTGACAAAAGTATTTGTATATGTATTTCATATATATGAATACAAATGCTTTATATTCTGTGGAGTATTTAGTAAATGTACATTTTTGCCTGTGTTTTTTCTTTGTTTTGAACTTACTGGAGGTACGATTTGCCTTCAAAATCATATAAAACGTATACAGTAAATGGGTTACACTTTTGATATTCAAAGAAAACAGAATGCTGCTTTTCCCTGAGAAATCCAGATGGTTCACATTTACATAAAATATGTTTTTGATATGATTTTTTTTTTAGATATGTTTTTAGGGTTCTGGTTTTATTTACTTGTTTATTTTTTTTTAATCTCAAAACCATAACCTGTAATTTTGAAATGTACTGTATGTAAGGTCAAGCTTACCCATAGTACATTGAAAGGAACAAGAAAATTTTTTTTGCAAAAATGTCAAATTGATTGTAAAATTACACCACTGAAAAAATATCTATTTAATGTGACGCTTCTGTAATCATTAATGTAAATTCATATTTCGTTCATCAGAATCCAAGCTCCATAGTTAATGAACCCAGATAAATTAAAAGAGAAATTTCTTCTTGTTCTTCATCTTCTTCTTCTTCTACTTCTTCTTCTTATTATTATTATTATTATTATAAATAAATAATATTGAGAATATGTAGAATGTGTGTTTTGTTCTGAAAAACGTACTGAAATGTATTTGTCTCTCTCTGTCTCAGGACCTCCCGGGTGCGTGTGGGGTGACTGAGCTATACGAGTCGATGGCACTGGGTTCAGTAGGCGATGGCCGTAAGCTGTGTGTTTTGGGCACGCAAGTTCGGAAAGGTTCATCCGCTGCTCATCCCAGTGTGCAGGATGCTTACGAGCTCATCCTGGAGATGATGAACAGTAACTGTGCGGAGTAGCAGAGCTCCACCTAATCGCTAATATCAGCCTCAACAATGAGGCTGATTGATTATGTTTTAGCTAAGATTAACGAATGTCTAAAAGAATCAGGGCTATTTCATCACCAAAGACATTCCTTAAGCAGAAAGCACTAAACATGATCGTTCAGGGTTATGAGTTTATTGTTGCATCAGTATTTAAGTAACACTAAAGCAACAGTGTTTTTTATTGTGGTTTGATTTGGTCTTATACAATGTGGCTTAGATGTTAGATGTTCTTGTATAACTCCCAAAATTTGCTGAGCACTGTGTTAATACTGTAAAGACTGTTATGAATGTATC
Source organism: Stegophilus panzeri (assembly GCA_024331685.1). NCBI lineage: Eukaryota > Metazoa > Chordata > Actinopteri > Siluriformes > Trichomycteridae > Stegophilus > Stegophilus panzeri. The sequence continues at coordinate 22,177,477 of JANDJT010000102.1, forward strand.
TGTGTTTAACATGAATGTGATACACAGACTTTCGTAATTTTTTAAATATTATAATCTCCTGTATAGATGCTTTTACCTTCTGTTAGACGTTTAAAGCAATATATCTGTTTAAAAACTATTCAAACATCCAGTAAAAAGTCCACATGTGCGATACTGCTTTCTTAAGTCATAACCAGTCATTAAAAATTCCACAATATCTGCCTAAACTTTTATCATCATTTACAATATTATCTATTATCATGGATCATTTACATGAAATGAACTGTACAAAATAACTAAAATGTAGTCGGTCAGCCAAGACACACTGATAGTGGCTTGAAGTTTATTTTTTTTGTTGTTTTGCACAAGCTTTAAGGCTAGTAAAGCTTAGGTAAGGCAAGTAAGGGAAACGTCTAACCATCAGTTTAGCATCAAGCATGTCATGTGTCTAAATCATCACACCCTCATTTAAAAAAAAAAAAAAAAACCTGCCTCCGGAACACCGTTAGTACGAAACTTAAAAGAAGCACAAGTGCTCGGGTGTGATGAATCCTGATGTGAAGCTGTTGGTTTTCAATAACAGCACATCCTAAAGAGTTTTATTCCTCCTGTACAACAGCAACATTTAGCGTTCATTCCTGTTATCACCTACTTGGTGATAACAGAGGAAAATAATGCAATCATGTGATGCATCCCAACAAGAAACAGAGAGCCGTCACCCTGAAGCTGATTACTTTCCAATAACAGCATGTCGGGGTTTTTTTTTTTTTTACTGTTCTTATTTCATAGCTATTTGTATATTAATTTTTATTAATTAAATAATGAGATGTACTACTTTTTATAGCTAATAGTTTCTAATTTTATTTAATAAGCTTTATGCAAAAAGAAGCTTATTTAAAATTTATGTAAAGTGTCTCCATTGTCACCACTCTAAGAATCTGAGCTAAAACAGTAACTCCAAGTTTTCCACCACGAGAAATTCTTCAAGATGATGGATGTTGCGCTTTATGTTTTCTCAGTAACAAGCTGCATTTTTTGTCTCTTTAACTTCAAGAGAAAGTGCGGGAACGACTGTTTGTAGCCGTTATAAGTCGCAACGGGAACTTCTGCAATATTAAATGCAACTATAAGTGGATAAAAGTGATTGGAAAATTGTTGTGGTATAAGAGGGAAAATACACTTCGGGACGTGCTGTAATTGGAAAATAATCAACCTTGGGGTGATAACAGTAGTTGGCCTGTGTAACACTACATTGTCATCAGTTAGTTTCCTACAACAGTATGCACTGATGTATTTTATTCCTTAAGGCCCGTTCACACCAAGAATGATAACTATAACTATATAGCGGAACGATATCGTTGTGATCACTTTCAGAAAGATTTTTTCCAGCTGATAAACAATAAAACACTGACAGCCAATCAGAAACCATTCGAATTTAAACCGTTCGCGCATTTAAAATGGCAGACGACATTCCGGAGAAGCTAATCGTTGAGGTCCAAAAAAAAACCTCCACTGTTTGACAACCCCTTTACAAAGATACTTTAAAGAAAACCAATATATGGAAAACAATCGGTTATACCCTCAGAATGAATGGTGAGAAATATTAACAGAGACGAGATCATAATGCCAGGCTAGCAAACATAAAACTACCTCAAGTATCCAGCGCTAGTTTCGACAACATTGTCTTGCTCACTTTGAAATTGCAGTGAAAAAGACTAGGTGATGGTTTTTATTCCACTACATTGAGTACGTTAGCTAAATTCACTGTTTAGGTAGATTGTCTTCTTTCACAATGTCCAGGACGCCTTGAAACTGAGATTGACTCATACGGAAGTATGAATAAAATTTGTCTTCAAACACGACAACTCTCTATTCAGAGTGACAGATTCTACCAACTCCTCTTGTCTTTGAAGGATATCACGTACCCAAAAGCGTCCAGTTTTTCTTTGATGTTTTTGTGTAACATAAAGCAGCATTAGGTCATCTACATCCATTTTCACTTTAAAACCACAGCGCTAGAGTTAAACAGACCGTTTTATCATTCGTTGGTGTGGACGCAAATATAGTTATCATTATAGTTCTCGTTATTGTCCTTGGTGTGAACATGCCTTTACACTATTAGCTACAGATTTTTTATTTATTTTGGATGAAATTTTCTGAATTCACTGCAACCTTTCCTGATTGAAAATCCAGCTCAGCTTTCCCCTGCATCACAGACACACAAATGAGAGTACGGCCTTCTATTGTAACTCCATGCTACTGGATCTGTGCTACTCAGAGCCATGTGACACCAGTAGCTCGGGTAACAGGCACCGTGGAAACGCTTGAGAGTTCCACTCGCTGATTCTGCCACCTGAGGAGCATGGCGTCTCCGAACACGAGTAATGTCTCTAGGTGTCTCTAGCTAATATATTCTTACTGTGCAGAAATATTTAACAACATTATGTTTGACATGTTGTAGCTTTGCTTTTTTTTTCCTCCCCAGGGCATTTCAGCTCAACTCCCTCACCCAGGTAAAGAAGGTGCCATGTTTGTAATTCCTAAGCATGTTACATTGTTGTCTATTGTCGGGCACTGATTTTATTTTTCAGAATCCTGCAGCTTGCTCGGCCCCGAGAATCTAAAACAGTTTGGCTCACAACTCCAGAGTAAGTCCTCTAGAGCTTTATAGATATTGAGATCTTGATATAATGTGGGTAACTCAAATTAAAATCTTTTTTAATTGATTCATTTTTTGCATTGTTAATTGCAAATAGGTGACAAAGAAGTGTATAATTTTTCTGCAGAATTTCCATGTCATTCAGTGGAAGTATTCCAGCGTTTAACGAGGGTCCAGATTCCTCTAGAAAAAAACTGGATCCGATTTTAATTAATGTGGCACTTTTAATGTTTTCATTTGACTCACCATTGTATAAAAGATTTAGCTAAAAGTACTTGAATTACTTAAATTGCAAAAACGTCTGATAACATTTTCGCTTTGTCATTATGGATTATTGTGTGTAGATTAATAGCAAATAAAAGTAAATTTAGTCCATTTTAAATTAAATCTATAATACAGTAAAGTGTGCAAAAAGTGAAGGGAAAGCAAAAAGTCGACTTGAATAAGTGCTCCTCTGTAAATTCTCAGATGCACCCGGTTTTCCTGTGTGTTTGTGTCCATCTACATTCACACTGTAGGAAGGTGACTTGGGGCAACCAGGAGACAATATGGTCGCCGTCCAGGACTGCATTAATAGCCGTACCAACAACAAGGATTCTGGCTCTGTCGCAACCCAAAAAAGATTTGTCTGCCCACAGTCAAGACCTGCTTAGGTAACTAGCAGTGTGAGATCATTCAGTTAGTGCTTCAGTCAATATGACTTGGGTATGATTTGGCTTAAGCTAAAACGTGGTTTCTGTCAAATACAATGTTAAATCAGTGTTTTGCTAACCTATGAAACCCAATCACGCATGGCATACATGACTCTACATTATGACTGATATGTCATCTGGCTTTCTATAAGCAGGATCAGCTTGCTCATAATCCAGAGACCTAAACAGCGTTCAGAATTACACTATAAGTATCCCTTCTTTGTTAGCTACACTATCTGTGTAGCTCCAGTCAAAGTTTGGGGTTTTTTTGGCTAAATTGTTCCTTACAATGATGAAGTAAATTAAGTAAGCTAAGAGGATACCAAAAAGCTTTTGTCTAATAGCATTTGTCTATTTATCTTTTAGCATTTGATGCATTTATCCCAGATTTTGCAGCATTAACAAGATCACTTACCTTCTGCGGAATGATAGCATAGCGGGAAACTTGTGCTGTGTCTGAAACCACTCCCTATCTACTATATCGGGTGTCGGCCATTTTGTAGTGTTGTCTGAATTCTGAGTGAACAACTGCCTTCCCTACATTCGTTCACTCATTTAAACCCACAATGCACTCTGATTTCGAGCATACATCCGATGTACACTCGCCAACGCACTATTTCCCGGCAATAGAATGCAAAAGAAAAATAAAGATGGCGTACGGGAACATCGGAGGCGGCAACTTTTACAAGTCTAAGTGTAACTTTTTATTAATTAAAATACATCCATATCGAGATATTTCAAAGTGAAATTATACAGATTATTGATTAATTGGCACAGTATTTATTTTCAGCCACCTAGTTTGCGATTTAACTTTTAAATGACCAACTATACACATCAAATGATAATTTGGTGGATTGTTCACATTTATTAGTTAACACATTCACAGTACGGTATTCATATACAAAGAAAAGAATATATTAGAAAATAATATATTGATGACTTTTTAATTAAATTAAGGACGGATGGGGGAAATATATATAGTTGCATTTGTTTCTTACAGGAGTTGGAAGGATCTATTCATCAGTTATTTAGTTAACAGCTGGATGTATTTTGTCTAATATCTTCTTACCGATAGTTGGCATCTTCGAGCTAACAAAGCACGACTTAAAGTTGTTATTCTTTCTGACATCCGCCTTTTTCTTCTCCTCAGGAAAAAGAAGTTTCACTAAAAGCAAAACTAATCAGATGGAGTAGATTTTACTGTTTACAGGTTTATCTCAGGAGTCAGCTTCAGGACACTGACAGGAAACCCCTCGAAAATGAAACCTTGTGAAAATAGTTATTTTCTACTTTTTTTTAAAATAAATAAATAAAATAAATGTGAGAGATAGTAGTGTTTTAATTATCTTTTTCTTTTTAAATTTAATAAATATGTTTATTAAATATAATAAATAAGCCTAATAGTAAATAAACATGACAAGCAGTTTTTGTTGAACTATAAACTAATACAATAAACGTGACAAATGAACAATGAGAAAATGAATTTTACTGGTTTAATACAATCCATAATCCACGACAGAGTGCTCTCTGACTCATTTCCCTTCACTTCTTCCCCATATAATGGACTCAAGTGTTATTCTCTATATAGGGAATAGTGAACGAGTGAGCGGTTTCAGACACAGCAATCATGTGTAAATGACTGTAGCACGTACTCGCCATTTTCCATACCTTAAGAACCACGGTGGAAACTCTCAAACATGTCAGATGAGTCTTAAACCAAGTGTGCTGACACTGACTACGTTTACATGGGCAGCAGTAATCTAATTATTGACCTTACTCGGAGTAAGCCAATATTGTGATTAAGGTGTTTACATGAGTTACTTTTAGGATATTCCTTTCATGATCCCGTTTTACATGTTATAGAACATAGTTCGATTAACGGCACACGTCATTACATCACTGCGCCACGCCGTCCGACGTTCCCTCCAGAATTTCACGTATCGACATACAGTTCGTCTTCGTTATGGTACCGTATACA
>JANDJT010000102.1:22182884-22209267 GCA_024331685.1 Stegophilus panzeri
CCAGAATTTCACGTATCGACATACAGTTCGTCTTCGTTATGGTACCGTATACAGTTTTGGGTGTTTTTATAAAAAAATAAAATTGCGAACGCTTCAAGTGTGGTTAATTATTTGTCATGCTATACGTGCTAATAGACAACTGCTTGAAGCCGTGGGCTGTGACCCAAACCGCGTACTTACCTACTGTATAGTAGCCGAGATGCATGTATTTTGCCTACTGTAGGCCTACAGTAGGCAAGTACGAAGTTTGGGAGGTTGAGCACTGCCGTGTGTGATCGTGTCCTGTCACAAAATGCAGTGAAAACTCTCACACAACGTTAATAATGTGATTAAGGTGTTTACATGTCTGTAATACACGTCGATAATGTGACTAAAACAGGAGTACTCCACTTGTCTTAATTCGATTTGTGTTTACTTCGAGTATGACCTTAATCGGATTAAGGTAATAAAAATAGCTGTTTACATGGTAGCTTCTTAATCAGAGTATTGTCTTAATCGGGTTAATATTGGATTATTGTTGTCCATGTAAACACACTGATTGAGAGCATTTCATGACGAAGGTTCTGTAAGTGCCTACTGGTTTTACTCAGTGCCATTAGCGTGTTATGTTTGTCATTAGCATTTCAAACTGATTTGAAACAGTTACAAAATGACAAACAATGACAGTCTTTTTAATAAATGTTACGTCGTAAAAATGGTCAAAAAGGCATTTTTTACGCTGCAATAAGGGTAAAACGCGCTTGATTTGAGGCGAGATTTGGCCATGTTGGCGTTCCACACTGATTAGCTTTCTCACCCTCACGCGCTCTGCTTACTTTTCAGCGCGCGCGCGCTCACTGCTCAACCTCGCGCGCTCTGTATGTCCCTCAGGAAAAAGCACGAGGGGATTGAAGAAGCAAAGAAGAGGAGCTCTTGTGTTCCTTCCAGTACAGCACAGTACGAACATGTCGCGCGCCTGGCAACCCCAAATGCTCGTCACAGGAACTCCCAGGCAGTGAGGTAGGACGTCACAGCGTGGAGGAGTCCAGTGTTTAATATGGAGGGGCCATTATGACTTATGATTCTTTTGAATGAATCAAACTATGAGAGATTTGATTTATTAGATTCACCAGTGTATTGAAATATACCCTAATATACTACACCCTGTCAGAATAGTTATTTATAGTGCAGTTATATGCATGTAAACATGATTTATGGAATATTTCATATTTTAAACTGTCAGATTATTATTGTTGTTGTTAAAATGTGATTCAGTTTGGAGCACATCTTAAACCCAGTTTGAGTAGGGTTGATGTGTGTGTGTGTGTGTCTGTGTGTGTCTGTGTGTGTCTGTGTGTGTGTGTGTGTGTGTGTGTGTAGTCCCCCTCATACAAAGCAATGTGAGCACAATTGTCCCGTGTGGCACATCAGCCCTGTGGTGCAGAATGCTGTGGCCTCTCCACGCATTCTCCAGCTTGCTCAGCCCAGACACACACACCCTGAGTACAAGAGCGACCGCCAGGTCTCGCGCGCACACACACACACACACACACACACACACACACACTAAAACTAACCACTATGAATAGGTTACAAATGTAGTGTAATCTATAAAACACTTTGTGTGTGTGTGTGTGTGTGTGTGTGTGTGTGTGTGTGTATGCTGCAGATGGTAGAAACATGCATCTCGTGTGCAGCTAAATCAGCTCAGGCGAGTCCAAGGCTCGAGCAGCTTTGTGTGCCCAAAGTGCGAGAGAGCAAACTATTCTACCAGCTTGGCCATCCTGAGAGCGCCATCAGGCCTGTAAGAGAGAGAGAGTGAGAGAGAGAGTGTGTGTGTGTGTGTGTGTGTGTGTGTGTGTGTGTGTGTGTGTTTCAGTTAAAGGAACACTCCAGCATTTTGAACCTGATCTTTTATCCACTGCATCTGTAATGTGTGTGTGATGAGTGCGACAAGAATTTCTACACATCATCTTGTAGTGAGAAAATGACAGACGACATGTTTACTCCAAACTCACTCAAGTCTAAGGGCAGCTGTTTAATTATGTCGGTATATTGTTTCATGAATTCTTTAGGCAAATATATTAATAAATTACATCCTCCTTTTTTTTGAGAAAGAGAGAAGAATTTGGGTTGCGTTACCAACAAACAGTAGTCTGGGTCTGATTTCCATGGATACCACAAAACCTTTGGGAAATCAAAAGTAATCGGAGTTCATTTTTACTGTATTACTTAACTGGTGGAAAGTTGGATAAAGCCGCGTAAAAACGGCTTTGGTAAGATGTTCCATCATTTTTATCTCATTCCAAGACCTTTATTTTTCAAGTGGAATGGTTGTAGTTATGTAATCTACACTGTTTGTATAAATTATGTAAAGAATAAAACACTTGGGGGATTGCTGTTAATACCCTGACAATAACAGCGTAACTGGTTCCTGTTAACAATTGCGTTATAGCAGTTATAAACATTGACTCAGCTGCCTTTCTTTTTTCTGTTTCTTGTTAATAAGTTAATACGTTTTATTTTAAGCCAATTTTTCATTTTACAGACAAACTGCAATGCACAATGTCCTCTGATTTACCTCGGATTGTTACAAAGCACTAAGAGTGGACACTGGAGACTCCTTCCAAAAATGATAAATTAATCATCTCCTCAAGGAAAACTTCACCATATCACCGGTTACACACGTTTTTTTTTTTTCAATGAGTTCATGTGGCGCATCCATTATACATGTCCCTTTGAATTCTGACCAATCACAATTGAGAATTCAACAATGCAGTGGTATAAATGTAGTTAGAACCACATATTCAGATATCAAACATTTAAGCTTCTTTTATAAGCCAGTTTGGAGTAAACAGGCTTTCTGTTCTTTTCTCAGTACAGAGAAATTTTGTTAAATTATTGTCTGTGGTAATCACACATATACTTCACACACAAGTTTAGGTTGAAAATCACTGGCTTATTTATATATTTATATATTTATTTATTTATTTTATCTATTAATCTTATGACTGCATGTTCAGAGATTTACCTTTTGGTAAGGTCCACATCATGAGAGAAATTCATGAAAAATTTGACCTTTTGGAGATATTTGGCTGATCTCTATAAAGAAGCATGCTGTTGGGTGCATGTGCATGAGTGTGGCACTACAATATCAAGCCTCATTTATCAAGCTTTTAGTATTCACTTGCTTATTTTGATCAAAGATAACCAACTTGTAAACTATCATAAAAGCAATAAATCCTCCAGTAATGCAGTTCAGCCACTGCAGCACATCAGCTACTATAGGCACACGCTAAAACTTTTTTATTTTTATAGGGCACCATTGCTTTGTCCTAACTGAATAGTCTTATTTGTCTAATTAATGGATTTTTTTTATTGCTTTGTGTTAAGTCATTAATATAAATTTGAAATGCGATGAAACATGGTTTAAACTTAGTGTAATCCGTATATAAAATCGCAGTAACTCATCGCTAATATATGATTTGAAGCAGATCTGTCAAAATTTACACAAACTCAGGTGTGAATGAACCTAAGAAAAACCAGCGTTTTTCTGTTTTTCCATACTATCTGGATTTTCACAAACACCAAATTTCTTTCGTAAATCAAATGATTTATGAATAAATTTGTTTGGCTCCAGTTTGGTAAATGAGGCTTATTGTTAGCTTTAATATGTATGTATTCATAACCAACATTTTTTTTTAAAACCAGGTGTCTAAAGGAGCAAGAAAAGCCACAGCAAGCACTCGTGTGAGAGAGCTCTCGATCCCAAAGAGCTATATCCCTCCCTGAAAAAAAGAAATAAAGAGACAGCGACCTCATAATCAGCAGCGTTTCTGTCATGGGTAAAGAACAGAGAGAGAGAAAACAAGAATAACAGATGGACTCAATAAATGACCACACTAAGAAGCATATAAAAGAGTTTCCATGTTTTTCTTTTCTTTTCTCTTTTTCTGCTTTTGCTGTCTGTAGGCCTCAGTCTTTACCTTGGAACGTTTCAGTCTGAAATGGGAAAGGTTGTGTTATTTTAAGCAAAATGCCAGAATGGTAAACACAGCAAACAGGAGAACTTTTCTCAGTCGATCAGTGTGTCTTTTGTGTGTTTTTCACATCAGTTCACACAGCTTTAGTTTCGGTTACGCAACAAGAATGGAGAGTCGGTGTGTGGGGGAAAAAACGTTGCAAACTCAAACACAGACCTTCTTTAATAACTTTACAGAGTAAACTGCTTCTGTGTGTGAATGTTGATCCCAATGACATTTCTGAATGTGATATTTGTAAGGAATAAAAGAGGACGGGACATGCTGTTGTAGGAAAGTAATCAATAACAGGGCGGTGTGATACAGCAAATGTGAAGAGTTCTATTCCTCCCATACCACAACAATTTGCCAACACTAACAATTTCTTTGATTCATTATAGAACATATTGTACATTTATCCATTTATAGCTACACTGGAGACTCCTTTTAAAACTGCTAAATAAACATCTCCTCACAGAGAACGTCAAATCAACAAGTACACAATTTAAAAAATAAAATAAAATCTGTTCACTTGGCACATCCACCATACAAATTCTGTCAGAGCTGCTATTATAGAAAATTAATCAACACCCTCTGACCAGTCAGAATCATTTTGCCTCCACCTATTTGTTTAGGATTATTTCCTTAATTCCTAAGGCAGGTTTTTTTTTCCCCCAGTTATTTTGTCTTTCACTTCATGGTCATATGGTTTTGTGTAATTGTATAATCTATTTTCTTCCATTTGTTTTTAGTGTTTTAAAAAAACAACAGTACCAATGACTATGATTACTGATTTTTAGCCTGTTTCCCTTAAAGAAGTCTTATATACAGTAAATACTCCTGTGTAGACTATTTATAACTTTATAAAAATTGTATTTATATTTTATTAAGACAATAATAAACATTATTGCTAGCTTTGATTCTAACATTAAGGCTGTATGTTGTAACAGGTTTTCATTAGACAAAAGTTATAAAATAAACATACAAAAACCAAGGGGTGTACAAACTTTTGTGAAATCTACTTATAACGTGCAGTTTCTTTTTCAAACACTAGGTGCCAGCATTATGTATTTAAAAAAAAAAAAAAAAAAAAAAAAAAAAAACACCCCAAACCTCTTTTGCACTGTATTTACTCTTTTACAAAACTTTTATTCTACATCTACATGATTGGCAACGATTTCAAAATAGTTGCACAATAAAAAATTGAAATTAAGCAAAAGCCTGCAGCCAAAATGAAATATTTTAACACATGCTGTAGTGAGGCTGTTAAGTTACCTGCCGTGCATGTATTAATTACTAAGCAGCAATGGCATGGCATTAATTTTTAAGAGCTAAAAGTCAAGATTATATCAATCTAAGACAAAATTATAGCCTCTGTATCTGACAGGAACTGACATGCCATGAAAACAAGCACAAGACCTGCAGGTCACATACATCTTCTTAAACCACAGACATTTGCCAACAATTACAATTTTTATTTGTTAATGAACAACGCCCAATCACATGACATGCGTATTGGGGTCAAGAGCTTCTGGTAATATTCTCCAGATCAGAATAAGAAAAAAATATTACTTTGACTGCAGCATAATTGTTGGTGCCAGACAAGCTGGTTTTGGTGAAGCTGCGTGTATTGTAGCTTCAGATTCCTGTTCCTGGTTGACAGGAGTAAACCCAGATGTGGTCTTCTGCTGTTGTATCCCATACATCTCAAGGTCAGATGTGTTGTGCATTCTGAGATGCTTTTCTGCTCACCATGGTTGTGAGTGGAGAGTGGAGTATAATGCAAAACAAAGTGGTGTATAATGCAATGAACAGTTATATCTTTATAATTCAATTCACCAAAAAGACCAACCGTCATTTGGGAATCGAAAGAGTCGACTCTTAGTGGTGATATAACTTGATCTAAAAAAAAAAAAAAAAGAGCCATAATTCATATAATCACTAGTACACTCTGTGTGTGTGTGTGTGTGTGTGTGTGTGTGTGTGTTGGGGGGGGGGGGGGGGGGGGGGGATGGTTTATAAAGAGTAGTATTGGGTTTCCTCTAAACATAGTGCTATGTTACTCACCAAACTTGAGAATCATTTTTCACATGTTTGCTGAGTCTTCTACATGTTTTTTTTTTTTTTAGCAAACTCCACTCCAGTGGAATTTCATAGAGCCCAGCTTTGTGGAATGGCCAGGCGGTCGATTTCCTGTGAACACCTTCTCCCATCTGAGCTGTGGGTCTCTCCAGCTCCTTAAGAGTTACCCTTGGCCACTTGGTTAGGGGTGAATACTTATGCAAGATAAAGATATGTATAAATTATATGCTAGATCCAGTGAAAATTGGACAGTCCACACCCATGTGGCATAGCAGAGGCATTTACTACAAGCCACAAGCGACAAACCTCTTGCTACCTCAGTGATTTGTTGTTTATTACTGCGAACACAGGGACAGATTTGTGTAGCTTCTCTCGACGGATAAATTAAAGATTATTAATCCACATTAAGTAACTGACCACAAATACAGACCAAATGCTATCATATGCTGACTACAAGACATTAAAAACACCCACACACTGGGTAGACTGAGCTGGACTGAGTTACACTGCTGATCAGCTTTCAGATCACTAAGACGAGACGGGTATCTTCCTGGAACTGAGACAGAGAGAGAGAGAGAGAAACAGAGAGAGGAAGAGAAGGATTTGCATCCAGCTGGCTCTCTGACATCTGAATCTCTGTGTCTCATTCATCCATCTCTCTCTCTCGCTGATAGGTTCCACATGTATTTGTCTAGTCGTTGTGGCAACACTCAGCCTCGCAGTTTGTACTGCCCAGTCGAGTTCTGGATGGAGATCCAGTCTGTCTCGTGCAGTCATACACTCTTTCATCACCCATTAGAGGCTCTTATTCAGGATCTAATTTCAAAAGCATGAGGGAAAGATTCATTATTTATTTATGTTGTTAACCTTGATATACAGTACTGCTTATAGGTGCTATCCTATTGTGTGTGTGTGTGTGTGTGTGTGTGTGTGTGTGTGTGCCAGGTTTTAGACAGTGCAGCATTGGTGTTCAGCTCAACATGTTTATTTTTCCTTGCGGGTGTGTGGCCATTGTGACACCCGTTAACTCTAATCAAAACACAACACACACACACACACCAATAGTTTGCTGTTTGCAAACTAGTCAGCTTTTTGAGCCAGTGAGCATTGAGATATATGAGCCTTTTTCTTCTTGTTCCTCTTGATCTTTTTGTAGATGTAGGCAATATCATTAGTCCTGCAGTGTAATTTGATCAAAATGCTTATATTGAAACTTCTTTTCAAGATCAGATCTTTCTCTTAGTGTGAATTTGTTCATCATAATGAAGGTTTGTTGTTGTTTTGTTCATTAAATATTAAAAAAAAAAAAAAATTTTCTTTGTCACTGTCATCTTCGGCCAAGTTTATGTTCAGATATAAAGAGCACTAAAACGTGTTACATCACATACATCAAAAAAGAGCCTAGTGACAAATCTAGCAACTTTCTGAGCAGAAGTTAGTGAATGTCCTTTACTCAATTCAGCTCTCCAGCTCACATCACAGCTGTTGATTATGGAGTTGAGTGAGCAGGTTCCCTCGACTCACCACCAGTCGGTATAGACTAGTTTTGCTTGCTTGAGTCAATGATCCAAACCACCAATCACTGATCACCATTATTGCAATGACCAATCACTGATCACTATTGTCCACAATGATCAATCACTGATCACCACTGTTTTCAACAACTAATCACTGATCACCACTGTTCCCAATGACCAATCACTAATCACCATTTCAAAAAGACCAATCACTGATCAATATTGTTCCCAATAACCAATCACTGATCACCACTGTTTTCAACAACCAATCACTGATCACCATTTTCCCAATGGCCAATCACTAATCACCATTGTTCCCAAAGACCAATCACTGATCAATATTGTTCCCAATGACCAATCACTGAGCAGCATTGTTTGTCCCACCCATGCACTTAATTGTTCCTCATTTTAAAGTATCTTCTTGTCAATATAAGGAAGTTATTTCATCTGTATCAAATGTAGAATCCTGTTTAGGACAGAATGGGAATGAGCCATTTGGGAGCTGAAGAGTCAACTCTTATTGGGTAGGTGAGCCAAATGATCTGCCTCACTGAAAAGAGCCGGAATTGACATCACTAATACACATGGCCCTGTGCTCACAATTAAAATTCTTCTTGTTACTCAGATCATTTTCATGCTAGTTGCTATACATTTGACTGTATCAGTTAGCCCTTACTGTTAACAGGAAATGCTATATACAGTATATGTAAATATATCTGTAGAGACTTCTCTCCTTTCTTTATTCAGTGGTCATTTCTTTTAAACATTGTTTGTTGATCCCTCAGGAAAACTGGCTGAAACTGGTTCACGCTGTGTCTGAGAGTGCCTCTTTGCATTATATTCTTTCATAACAGACACTCATTCATCACAGCAGAAACACATCAGCGTAAAAGCCTATTCAAATGAAACACTGATTTGCATAGTTGGGGCATTCTTTCCAAATTGTCTCGAATCCGGCATTTCATATACATTGAAAATCTCATCAAACAGTAAAACAGAGACTATGTTGTTACTTTACATCATCACAGCTCTGTTATTACCTTAATTATTACCTTTATTACTTTTATTATCTTTGTAACAGTCAGATGTAACGTTGTACCTTTAAGTGAAACATGCATTTTATTTTCTTATTAACTGGTGAGGTAACGACTGTTGACAGGATCTCTTTTCCCAGATGTTCCACAACAACAGGAATTAAACACTTTGGGATATGGTGTTAGGTGAAATAATTAATTGTGGGATGATAATAGACAATCAAGATTATTTTTCTGTAACTGCATGCCCCCAAAGTGTTTTATTCCTCGCTCACCGTATCACTTGATTACCTTTAAACATACACTGACAGATAGCATTATAGAATATAGCCCTGCATTCACTCATAACCATATATACAGTTTATTTTTTTATGTAAACATGACATTTGTGTGTGCAATATACATTAACTTCACATACATACTGCAAAAAATAAAGAACATTGAGAAATGAGAAAGCACTAGCCCTGTCCCATACTGGACAGATGAACAGAATAAGAAGGACAGATGGAAAGAGAAGGGATGGATGATAGAGAGATAGAGAGGACTAGCGGCATGAGGTGTGCATATAGAGAAAGAGCACTTCTTGCTTGTCTTCAGTCTTTGACTGATCCCGGTTGAGCAGGCAGTCCCTCTGCTTGTCTCCACTGAGCGTTACGCATCCTGAACCATTTCTACACAAGAGAGAGAGAGCGAGAGAAAGAGCACATGTGAGTATTAAAATGGACAGATCAATACGATTATAATTACATGCATTTACATTTCAGATTCTTCTCTGGTTAGCCAGGTTGAAATCTGATCTCCATATTGCACATAATATGCAAATCAGCTCATTACACTTCACCACCAACTTCCTGTGTTCAGTTATACTATGCAAAAAAAAAAAAAAAAAAAAAGCCCAGAACACCTGCATCGAATATCTTCATTTTGCAAAGCCTTTTAAACGTTGGTTTGCTAACAAACTGCCAGCAAAACTGTATCCCTATCCAAGTTGGATGATCCTATCATGTTTAATGTGTTATCATGTCATGTTTTGGAAGGAATTTTGGTTGTCCAATATGGCTGGAGCAGACAGATGTATACACACCTGCATAAGATCTGGGTAAAACCTTCTGAAGTGGTATAAATGACGATTCAACCTAAATTTCTATACTTATATATATGCAGATACTATAATCCTTATGCTCAAGACATTAAATGGCTGTGTAAACTGGGTAAACTGAACTTTGCAGTTGCTCAGATTGACACAACATAAGAACAATTCTAAAGAGTAATCCAATGAATGAATAGTAGAGGTGAAATCGTCAGGCTTTCACCTGATACAATAAGATTTTGAGTCATTGGGTAACCATTCAATATTTAACAATATCATGAATTGTGCAAGTACTAAAGATAATGTGTATTACTAGCATGTAATTACAAACTGTTCAAATTTCACAAACCACCTCAGTACAGATTTATTTTATAAACATGATACAACTATTCACATGTTAGGCTCGTTACTTAACAGTGTACAGTATTATATAGTATAATTTAGCTATCGTCAGTAAGCTATATACTATAGCCTATCCTGAGAACACTGGGCACACTTCACCCCAGTTTGGACACCAATCCATTGGAGGGTACCATGCACACACACATTCACATATATTCACAGGGCAAATTACTTTATCCAGTCCATTTACTGGCATGTTTTTGGGAGGTGGGAGGAAACCAGAGAACCCAGAGGAAACCCATGCGGACACAGTAACTCGAGCTCAGGATCAAACCGGGAACCTGGAGCTGTGATGTGACCCACTGCACCACCATGCCAACATTAGGTCCAAATTGACATTATTTATAGGCCTACTTGTACAACTTACAGAAGTGTTAGTAGTTTCTATCAAAAACATACCCTCATGCTACAACCCTGTTTCCAAAAAAGTTGGGACACTAGGTAAAATGTAAATAAAAACAGAATGCAATGATTTGCAAATCATTTACACCCTATATTTAATTGAAAATAGTACAAAGACAACATAGCAAATGTTGAAACGGAGTGGTTTTATTGTTTTTTGAAAATTATATGTTCATTTTGAATTTGATGCCAGCAACAAGTTTCAAAAAAAAGTTGGGACAGGGGCATGTTTACCACCATGTTGCATCACCTCTTCTTTTAATATTCTGGAAGTGTAGTTTTGAAAGTGAAACGTTTTCCCATTCTTACTTGATACAGGAAATCAGCTGCAATGATGCAATGAGCAGGGTGTATCTTGTGTTTGATTCATCATTTCAGATATTGCAGGTTGCTTCATCTATGGTTGCACAGTGAGTTGCCACAGTCTTCTCTTTAATTCCAACACCACTTTTGGGAAATTTATGCAATAAACCACCTCAAAAAATGTGCTTCTGTGTGACTATAAGATGGTGGGGAAAAAAGATCTGCTATTCATCAGTTAGAGGGTGAGCAGCTAAGACGAGCATTTAAACACCAGCTTGCATTGTGTTTCGGTAGTTCTTGGATGATCACCTAAAGACCATGCCAACCTTAGGATGAGAGGAAAGAAGCTAGTCCAAGAGCTTATATTTTATATTGGTTGGTTCAGGACATCGAAACAGTGAAACAGTGACGTCAGGAGGTTTAGCGGACACGTCACTTAGTCGTCATGACAACAAGTCGAGCAACTCTGGTTATTTGCGTGACTGTATGCTCTGTATAGCCACTGAGGGATTCGGCTTTTACTGGTTAAAAAAAAGTCGGAACTTGTAAAAGTATTATTTATACTCCGCTCAATAGTAAACCCATACATCTTATGTTGTAATGGTTTGGCTCCTAAACCAGTGGAAATGTGGGCCTAAAAAATGCTAACTGGTTCCTTGAAGTGTCAGTGTAACAAAGCTAACAAATAACTGTTCATGATATGATAATATATTTGGAATAATACATTTACCAGTGGTATCATGATGTCACAGCAACTCTGAGCCAAACTCTCAAGTTACACACACTAGCTACACACACACACACACACACACACACACACATATATACGCACAATGCCCTGCTTTTCCTATTCAGTACAGCACTCAGGTTGAACCGGTTTGCCAAAGAGAGAGGAAAGAGACAGACAGGTCACATGCATCATGTGGAGCTTTGAGTGTACTTGGATTTACGCTTTTAGTTCCCAACATTCAAATCGAGCATCAGTGACATGCTTTTCCAGAGTCGCATTTGCATTGGAAATCATCAGCACAGGATACAAACTTATATAAGCTGGAGAGTTGCTTCTTATAACCACAGCACTGTTGAATTCTCTATTCTGATTGGTTGATTAATCTTCTATAACAGCAGCTCTGACAGTAATTCTGAGCTCGCGTATCACAGTTTTATATTACTGTGCACTGATTTGTATAGTAGATGATGATGAAGGTTTATGTAATCTAAAGCGAATAATAAACAATTATGAAAATGTGTTATTTAACAAAGAAAAATGTATGGAAGGAGTCTCCAGTGTCAACGCTTTATAATAACAATAAGAGATGAAGCTGTAACTTTCAGGTTTCAGGACAGAAGGCTTGGCGTTTTCCATTATAAAATGAAATATTATTAACCTCAGTAGAGAACCAAAAAAATGGCCGGTCCACCATTTGAAATGCAATGGTATACAGATCAAAAATATGATGTGTGGTTTGTTGAAAATAAAATTAAGCATTGACTAGCAACATCACAACACCCTATTGTTAATTATTTTCCTATAACAGCACATATATTTGATATTCACTCCTCTATGCATTATGTATATATCTTTGCTGCTTTCAGATACATCTTTTAATGTGTAATCTATGAAGATCTGTGGAATTTTGTTTCCAAGAAATATGAATTGTTTCAGAAAACCGCAAACGTTTAATTGATAGTGGATTCGGTAGAATCTTTACACATTAGAGGAATCTAACCGGTGCAGGTCTGTTTAACTTTATCTCAGCACAGTTTATATCAGACCAGACAGAGACATGTGGAAACAGGGCAGGGATGTCCATGTCTATTCCAGTAAAGACTAGTGTACTGTATTAGAGCATGAAAAATGCAAACTTATGCAAAATATAGGATCATTAAACCAAGACTGAGAAACATTTCCTCATTACGTAGTAATCAGGACATGGACGATGACGTTAAAAGGAATGCTTGCACAATTTCTCCAGTTACCTCAAACATAATGAATTGGCACTATATTAACTGCTTTAACAAACCTCAGTTCTTTAACAGGTGTGTTAAAGCTTATTTCAAAACCTGCAAAGATGCTAAATGTGGGATTTTAATGACCAAAATGTATTACCTACCCTTCAGGGAGAGGGCAGTGACATTAAAACCTGTGTTTCAGGGAAATTTGCACACCTCTGCCACTTAAATCAAAAGTTGCCAATCAGCCAAGACAAGTTTGCCATTCAAATTTTGGTTCTTTATTTTTGGGTTTAGAGCTGTGAGGCTTTTTTTTTTTTTAACCACAAATTATCATCATGTTACAGTAACTGCTCTAACACACCCCTGTCAGCAGGATGTGGATTATAAATTAGAAATTTGGTTCAACTTTTCTCATAATCTTAAAAGTACTCAGTCAAGACATGTTTGGTGTTTAGAACTGAGGCTAACAAGGCTAACAATAATAGCTTATATCTTATGACTGACAGTTAGCATGCTAATCACTCTAAGAAGCCTGATTTAGCTCACCGACTTTTTGGTGAGCCCTTCATGGTGTCTCAGCATGAAAAACAAAATTGTGGTGCAAAATATGTATTCGATATCACTTGACCAAAGATTTGTGAAACAGTCTTCTACTACCTACCAATCAGGTAGTGGATGATGATTTTAAAGGAGGATGTTAGCAGGATTATTGTTTCCGTGGAACTCCTCATACCTGTTACAACATATTAACATATAATCTTTGACTTTACATCAGCCGTTATCGTGTCATGTGATTACTGTCAGAAAAAAAAATAATGTCAGATATCGTCTGGATGAAGATGCTAGTTAGTGCTCAAACACAAAAACACACAGAACACCCACAGAACTGCTGCTGCATGGATGTTTTTTGTTTTTCGCTCTATTCTGTGCAAACTCTGGAGACTGTTGTGTGTGAAAATCCCATGAGATGTGCAGTTCCAACATCATGCCACAACCTGTATCAGCAAGATTGCGCTGCTGCCACATGATTGTCTGATTGGATAATTACATGAAGGCTCAGGTGTTCCTAATAAAGTGAATGCATACGTATAGCTAGATCTAACTATCAATCGATCAAAGACAGATCTTACACAATACTCTGTGATACGACTGTAAGTCATGGTACATAGCCAACTTATCCCAGATAGCACTCACACTAGTGATGAGTTTGTGAATGAGTCGATTCCTTGAGCTGAACATCCTCTTTTAGGTGAACATCAAGAGCTGACTTATATGAATCATTTTCTTTTGAGGTATGAATTTGAGTCAGCTGTGTGAATGAGGTAGAATGACAGGGAGGATCCGCTGCACTGCTGCTTGTTAAATGTTGCTGAATGTTGACAGTGTATTAATGGAGATAATCGGTTATCAGGATAAATAATGAAGCAGAGACACAGCATTATTATCACAGATAACAGAGATACTTAGTGTATTTTTCAATGCACATTCGTAGCTGCTTGCTGATTTTACAATTATTTAAATGGATTTTTAGGAAATCCATGTTATTGTAATGTTATTTTGTTAATTAGAACATTAGGCCAAAAATGGCAGTGAGTCATTTGAGATCCAAAAGAGTCATTTCTTACTGGTGAGCTGAGCCACAGGATCTGATTCATTAATCAGATGTCTAGCCTTTCAAAACTGTCCCAGTCAAACCCACAAGTCTGCAATGTGCTTCATACACATAATAATAATAATAATAATAATAATAATAATAATAATAATAATAATAATAATAATACACCACTGTTAAATTACTTGATTCTTATTGGACAGCAGCTCTAACAGTAGTTCCAGCTGAAAGGTTTATATTAATGTATTTGTTATAATAAAAGAATATATTGCTTGTATGGTGGATGCTTCATATGAACTGATTTAAAAGATTGTCTAAGTGTTGATATGATGACGTTTCTGTGAGGAGATTATTACTTTATTTTGCAATTTTTGGAAGGTGTCTCCAGTTCCAGCACTTTGTAACAGTCACATGTAAAGCTTTCTGACAGAAGAAGATGGCTTTGCGCTTTTTTTTGTGGCTTCTCTGTAACATGACAAGCTGCGTTTATGGTCTTATATGGTTTTATATGGTCTTATGGTCTAGTTGTACTTACTGTACAACTAGAGAGAAAAGAGAGGCTGATGACGGAACGATCATTTATAGCTGCGAATAAGTAATAAAAGGATCAGAATCGTTTTGCTGATGTTCCACAACATTAAATGTAACTATAAACAGATAAAAGTAAACTGTATTGTTCTTTGATGATTACAAAAATGTTCTCCTTGGCAAATTTCTGTAGTAAATAAAACATTTCATGAAAAAATACAACATTTGGAAAATAATCAACGTATCATGACAATCAGGCATGTTTTCCAAGCAGAGTTATTTAATGCTGTAAAGGTATTATGTTGACAGATCTTGGATGGGAACACAGGACATGAACTAGCTTACAGCTTGCCATCATCTAGATGTTTGGCATAACTTGTTTCAGCACTTGTCATGAGGTTATGAGTATCAGTACACTCAGTACTCAGAGCTCTGATATCAGTAAACCATCAGTACATGAGTGGTACAACAACAAAGCGTTCGCCCTATCATCTGTAGTTTGTGAGTTCTATAACAGCGATACTAGCTAATCATAGGCGTCTGGGAGCTCATGTATGCGGAAGGGGGCAGATAGCGCTTTCCTTCCGCGTGTTACGCCATACCGTAACACAAAATTAGTAGCAGTCTGAAAAAATGTGGTTGGCTGGCTTCACATGTCATGATCATATGATGGGGGACCTAAGTGGTGGGTGGGAATTGGCCAAGACTAAAGTAGGAAGAAAATCGGGGAGGGGAATCAAAAAAATATATATTGTTTTATCTCAATAAAAAATAAAATATTTTTAAATAATAATAACACACAAAAACAACACCTTCATATCAACTCGTTGTCCCTAATATTCTAACAGTCATTAGGTTCTCAACCTGGATGTAATGTGTTCAGGAATAATCAGAATTTATAAAAAAAAAAATTTAAAAAAAAGCT
This sequence comes from Stegophilus panzeri, assembly GCA_024331685.1. Lineage (NCBI taxonomy): Eukaryota > Metazoa > Chordata > Actinopteri > Siluriformes > Trichomycteridae > Stegophilus > Stegophilus panzeri. Next base: position 22,198,734 of record JANDJT010000102.1, read on the forward strand.
CTATGGCTTCTATAAATAATATAAAAAATCATAGTTGAGTAGTTGGATTCTTTTTTCTTCCTTCAAAGTTTGGTCTTAATGAGTAAATGTGTATTATGTATTTGTTGCATGTGTGAGAAGTGCCCCTTCACTCACCAGCGTCTCCTCCTCACTGAGTCCACATTCAGCGGCGATGAGCGCGAGCGTTGCTCCGTCCGGGTTCCGGCCCCCACGGGAGAAATTCTCCTCCAGCACGCGCAGCTGATCCTCCGCCAGACGCGTGCCCAGAGCCTCCGTCCCGCTCCCGTTAGAGGCCATTGCGCTGCTCAGAAACCAGAGACACAGAGAGACAGGAGAGCAAAAAAAATAAATCACCAAGTCAGTCCCGAGTTTCAGCGCGAGACAGTGCTGCAGGATAAACACAACGGCGTGCGCAAGGCAAGCGCGAGAGTAATATCTAAAAAGGAAAAATGGAAATGCAGGAGGAGAAGTTTGTGCGTTCCCGCCCCCTCGGACAACCAATTCACTTTAACAGCATGATCCTAAAGCTTAAAGGCGCAGTCTTACCGAGAACACCCCCCCACACACACACACACACTTACACAACCACACACACACACAAAAGACACAAGCGCGTGAACTTGGAACTACGCAAACGCGCGTGGACAACACAGCAGCTTAACAGTAGAGTTGTGCTCTAACACTGATGATTTAATACACTTTAAAAAGATGTAACCGTGTATCTGTGTCTGCTCGTCCGCTCATCTTGTGTACTTATTACGCAATATTTACACAATGACGTCAGAACAACCTTGGACCTTTGTGTTGTTGGAGGCTGATGCACCTGTAAAACCAGGTGGTATATGAGCTTCGTGTTCCGGCTACAGGTGTGTTTACCTGAAGAGCAGGTGTGGCAGAATATCTTCATAAAGAAAAATATATAAATAGATATTTGAATACAATTATAATATTATTTATTAATAATAATAATACTAATAATAATAATAATAATAATAATAATAATAATAAAACACCTCATATTGAATCAGTTCATAAAGAGTGAATTACCCCTTGCAATGTCTAATACAGTATAGCTGGTGTAGATGGTGGAGATATATAAATGAGTCAGTGGCAGTTGACATCATAATCAACCAGTATTATTATAGTTGTTATGTAATGAATATAACAATTTGGGGCTTGCTGTTATAGGAAAATAATCATTAATGAAGTGGTGTGATTGTGATGTGAGATTATCACCTTGAAGTGAACAGCAATTTGTCAATGATTAAAATGTTTTACTTTTTAAAGAACAAAATATTATAGTTGTTATACGTATAACGTTGCGGACCAGGTTGCTTCCTGTTGTCATTTTGCAGCTAACACAGCCGTTCCTTCCTTTTCTCTTGAAATTAACAAGACAGAAACATGCTTTGACTTTACTGTGGTGGAAAAATGAAAGGAACCTTGCTGACACTGGAGACTCCTTCCAATAAAATCTAAGAAATAAAAAACAACTTCACCATATTAATAACTATAAATGTGCGCTTGATGCTTTTTAATCAATTTAGCCTATTACTAGACTAAGTGCATGTGAATTTAGTTACTATAGAAATTATAACATAATAGAACAAGTGCATTAATATAAACCTGTGATTTGCCTTTCCACACTGATTAGACAAGAAGAATGAAATCAGTTTGAGGCAAGCGACTTCTTAATGGCAGCCATGTACCATTTAAAGCCATTCCCTCAAAACACATTCATTGCCTATGCTAGAGCAAAAGTGAATGTTTTTCATATTGGCAAGCCAGTAGAAACGCCTCTTATCGTGATTGGTTGGACGTTGTTTGTTTGTTTTTTCTTGCTTTTACAAAGCCAGGGATGTCGAGAGCAGCATTTCACCTCTCAACAGATATTTTATTGAAGTGAGGAAACTTCACCAGATATTACAAAATGTCCTTAATCCACCATAAAGGATGTTACTTGATTTCACAATGACATAAATCAGATAAAAAAGGGTACCAATGACAGTAAAATATTTACATAAAAACTACAAACTATAAAATCTGGGGAAATTAACATTTTTTAGCAAAATGTCTTCCCAAATGTTTTTTTAAATGGCCTTTAAGAATGCCTTTGATAAAAGAAGAACATATTGAAATCATTCTCATAGCTGGATCGGGAAGCTGTCTCAAGATTGCTATGGACTTTAACAGGAAACGTGGCACACACGACACATCACATACAGGACACTGTTGCCAAACTTGTAAACAAATTCAAAAAAGGTTGGAAATGTTGCGGATCAACTGAGAAGAAGTGGATGTCCATGAATATCCACTGATGAAGGCACGACCGATGTGGTGCTGGCACACACAGTCCCCTATGTGTGGATACTTTTGGGACACCCTCTAAAAAACCTTGTATTTAATTTTTAGGAAATAGCTTGTTAAGTGTATTTTGTGCAATTCGGAATTGTTTGCTAGCTAAGAACCTTCTATGGTTTAGGATAGATCCGTCCTGTAGTCACATACAGTGCTTCCATATTTCTGATCTGACTGGTCATGATATCTATATTATGATTTGCGAATGTACTGTATTACACTACAAAGTTGGAAGCACACAATTGTATAGGATGTCTCTGTATGCTGTAGCGTTACAATTTCCCTTCACTGGAACTAAGAGGCCCAAACATGTTCCAGCATGACAATGCTCCTGTGCACAAAGCGAACTCCATGAAGACATGGTTTGCTTCGATTGAAGTGGAAGAACTCAAATGCCCCACACAGAGCCCTGACCTCAAACCACTGAACATGAATTGGAACCCCAGGCCTCCACATCCGACATCAGTGCCTGACCTCACTAGCGCTCTTGTGGCTGAATGAGCACAAATCCCCATTGCCACACTCCAAAATCTAGTGGAAAGCCTTCCCAGAAGAGTGGAGGTTACCACAAACCGTTGTCCATATAGTGTATGTGTAGCAGTGCATATCCAGTCCAATACTCCCGCAATAAAAGGTGTTCTCCTCTGAAATGTGGGAAATCAGAACTGCTGCTGTTATCTTAAAGACTGTCCTGTGCTCATTACTCATCCCAGGATCCATCCCAGATTCTCATACTAAACATTCTTTTCAGTACTGCTTGATGTTACAGTAGAAGAGTAATTGATAATCATACTATCTGGTGTCACCCAGAAGAGGATGTGTTTTCCCTTTTGGTTCCTCCTACGGGTTATTTCTCATGTCATCTCAGGGAGTTTTTACATGTCTGCTCATTCAGGATCTAAATCTATATCCGGATTTCTGTAAAACTGCTTTGTGACGATGTCTAAAGTTAGATGTGCTGTAAAAACTGAACTTAATTGAATCATTTTCTGAGAATGGTATGATACCTGAAACGAGATAGAAATACAGGACAGTCCCAAAAATGTCGGTTCACCTTAGTGTTATGAGTTTGAATGTCATTCTGATGACTCAGGGTTTGGGACTGCACTATGGTGAAATAACTGGCAGTTACTGAGGCATTAGAGAAGTGGGTGTGTATGTATGGGGAGCAGTAGAGATGGACACAGATGCCTCTTCCCCACACCCACTTTGTTCTGCACTCCTAAAATATCCTTCTTACACAATACAAAAGCCCTAAAGGGCATAAGGTCTCACTCACACACACACACACACAGACAAACACATGCACTCCTGTTGAACTGCATTCCATTAGCATTGCCAAGAAAAACAAAACAACATGACCTATAGTTATATTTACACTGCAAATATGATTGTTGACCAAGAATATCCATAAATGGTATTTATCAAAGTTGCACCTGATTCTGATTGGTCAGAAGATGTTGACAGTAGTTCACTATACAACGCATAGTCTGCAAATCAGTTGGTGTTTTGATGATGGTGGTGAGAGCGCTGTCTAACATGCCGCTGCAAAATCTCCAATTGCTGTTCAATTGGGTCTAGATCTGGTGACTGTGAAGGCCACAGCATGTGACTGACAACATTTTTCTTCCCTCGATGGGGGCGGAGTCATCCTGGAGCAGATCACACCCACTGAGAGAAATTTTTCATTGTAGGATAAAGGTGATCAGTCAAAAGAACTTCGTAGTGATTTGCAGTGACGCTTCCCTCTAAAAGGACATGTGGACCCAAACTGCAAAACAAGCTAGTGAAATAAATAAATATCCATCACAGTATAATAGAGCCATCAGTTTTTCTCATCTGTGTTTGACACCTGCACCAAGAAACATTTCTTTAAATATCACACACTGATTTTTATTTGAATTTTTTTTAAACAGGAAGGAAGCCAGACTGAGAAGCACATGGTCCTTATGTAACATCACACACACGCACACACACCAGTCTAAACATCTGGAATCCAAACCTGCCCAGACCAATGAGAGACATCAGAGACGGAGCATGAACGCACTCATCTGGCCTAAAGGCACAAAAGAGAAAGTAAATTAGTTGAAGGATGTACTACACAACACTAATGAAGCTTAATGGAAATAAAGTATACCTGTGTGTGTGTGTGTGTGTGTGTGTGAGAGAGAGAGAGAGAGAGAGAGAGAGAGAGAGAGAGAGACAACAGACTAAATGTCTCATCTGTAGCTGCACTTTAATATGTGCTAGGTCTGTTATATGCTAATTTTGGTTTAGGATCATGCTAAATTTATTATAGGCTGTGGTATTTTTGTTGTGGTTCATGCTAAGTTTATTATATGCTAGGTTTGTTTTGTTGTAGTTCATGCTAAATTTATTATATTCTAGGTTTAGTTTATAATCATGCTAGGTTTATTATATGCTAGTTTTGGTTTAAGATCATACAGACTATTATAAACTTTTTTTGGAGTGGTTCATGCTAGTTTTATTACATGCTAAGTTTATTAATAGGCTATGTTTTTTATGGTTAATACTTGTTTTATTATATGCTAGTTTTGGATTAGGCTCATTCTAAGTTTATGATATGGGTTAAGGATTATGCTAGGTTTATTGTGTGCTGGTTTGGTTTTAGAATCATGCTAGGTTTATTATAGGTTAGTTTTGTTTTAGGGTCATGCTACGTTTATTATAGGCCATGGTATTTTTGTTGTGGTTCATTCTAGGTTTATTATATGCCAATTTTAGTTCAGGATCACAATAAGTTTATTATATGCTACTTTTAGTTTATAATCATGATAGGTTTATAATATGCTAGTTTTGGTTTAGGATCATGCTAAATTTATTATAGGCTATGGTATTTTTGTTGGGGTTCATGTTAGGTTTATTATATTCTAGTTTTGTTTTTTTTTGTTAGGGTTCATTCTAGGTTTATTATATGCTAGTTTTGGTTTAGAATCATTCTAAGTTTATGATATGGGTTAAGGATTATGCTAGGTTTATTGTGTTCTAGTTTGGGTTTAGAATCATGCTAGGTTTATTATAGGTTAGTTTTGTTTTAGGGTCATGCTAAGTTTATTATAGGCTATGGTATTTTTGTTGTGGTTCATGCTCAGTTTATTATTTTCTATTTTTTTATATGGGTTAAGGATAATGTTAGGTTTACAATATGCTAGTTTTGGTTTAAGATCATGCTAGGTTTATTATATGCTAGTACACAAACTAGCATGTCCAAGAACTGTAAATATTAAAATATGGTTGTGTGGAGAGTGTGATGTGGTGTGTATTCAGCCATGTGTAAGATCTGTGTGTATTAACAGACTATGTATGGCTAAAGAATAGTGAACCTTGAACATCGGATAAAGGGCTCATCACATACCCTTCACTCACTCAGCAACACTGATGAGTCAGTTACTACAACATACACATAGGATGCACGAAGAGTGTATTAGAACTGACTGGCATTGTAAACAATGCCTTGCCTAAAAATGTAATCACTAATCATGTAGTCATTTCTAATCAATACAATCATAGCCCACAGCTATATTAAAAAAAAAAAAAAAAAAAAAAAGCCTAGGTAAGTTTGGAAAGTTAATAAAACATTTAATTTTGGTTGAATATATTTATGTATTAGGATACTATCTGTATCCATAGCTGTATTTAGATTTGAACCTGAAGTGAAGTGGCTGTGGCCTGATAGTTCCTTAACCTCAGCTGCTCAAGTTCATAATTAAAAACAAACTAATTATAAACAAACTAGTAGAGTACTTTAAACCACCAAGACCCTGACCAGGCAATTACAAAGGATGAATAAATAAATGATGTAGAATGCATTGGGCAAATAGTGCTGGCTAATCAAATGTCAATGTTAACCCAATGGTTCTTTAGTGTTAAAATGAAATGCTCTTTGAATGACTAATAATGACTAATCAAATAGTAAATAGTTGTAATCAATCATTGCTAATGGCGAATATTGTGCAAAAGTTGACAGTATGTTCTTTAAATTATTTATTGAGTCGTGTGTGTATGTGTGTGTGTGTGTATGTGTGTGTGTGTGTGTAACAGAACTATCTCAGCTCACTTCCTTTTGAACAATGCTTATTGTGTGCATACAGGAAATGTATGCACCTTAAGGCCCAACAGGGTGAGTGATCTTCTGAAGATAATCTACAAAGGCCCCTGTGCTACTGTTTTGTCATCTTTGTGAAAGCTTTCTTGTTCTGCAGCGGATATTAAAATGGCAAAAAATGATAATTTGTAAGAAAGTTCCACTGGACACACTCATCTGAAGCTTAGGGTTAAGACGAGCATTTGTGTTGTTCATGCATTTATGTTTAGGATCATGGTAGGTTAGTGTTATGCTAGTATTCAGTTTTATGGCAATGCTCAAAATAGGTTTAAAGGCCCATCAACATGATTAACAACGTTGTAACCAAACACTTTGTGACGTTACAGACCTGTCATTAAAGAAACATCTAATCAAGAAATATAAAGTATATCCCTAACTACTCCTCCTTTCTGCCTGAACAGAAATGTGTGGGCATGTCAGATTGTGTAATGATTGACACTTGAGTGTCCATGGAAATGTAAACAACTTGTAAAGTGCTATTGCTAGAGAATGGTAGTACTAGAAAAGCAATGCCAGAGATGTGCTTCCTCAGCATTTCTGTTTTTACACAAATGTCAAGAATGTTGCTTGGTGTGTTGTTATTTGGTACATATTTCTAGCAACAAGGAATTCATGGAAAGCATCAAAATCAGATAAGATTGTGGTTTGTGTGCACGCCACAACTACTTTTGACCTTCCGGCGTGCTTAACCAAAATGCTACTTTTTGGTTTAGGATGATGTAAATTAGGTTCTGGATCATGCTAGGTTTATTATATGCTAGTTTTGTTTTTTGGAGGGGTTGTTATCTGGCAGACTGCAGTCCTTATGCAAAAGTATTTTAGCAGACCAAATACTGTAGCAGTGCCAATAAGTTTAGGGAAAAAAGCTGGCCGTAGTTCAGCAGCTCCCATTTTCTAAACCTGAATAGCTCGGGTTCTGTAGCAGATCACTTGATGCGGTTTATCCAATTGCATGCATTTATGTCCATTATTTAGATAAAGGCAAGGGAGAGATTTGTGCAATTAAAGTATCATGTGATCACAGTATAAATGCACATATCCCTGGAAGGCCCCAGAGTTTGTTAGAGAGAATACCTAATCAAACAGCATCATGACAAAGATGAAGGAGCTATCAAAACAAGCCTGGGATAAAGTTCTGGAAAAGTATCAGTCAAGGGTTTTTAAATAAAAATATTCCAAAATGCTGTGGCATTAAATCCATCAAGAAGGCCATCCACATCAAGTCATTGACTGGGTCAGAGAAACAACCAAGAGGCCAAGGCTAACTCCAGAAAGATCTTGATCTTGGATGGGAGGACAATTACAGCCTGGACAATCCACAAAGAAGGGGTTTTATGGAAGATCAGAGAGATGAAAGTCAATATTAAATCTCAGTAAACATATGGAAAATTGTTCTCTGGTTTGATTAGAATAAATTTGAACTTTTTGGCCTTGGAATAAAGTGCTACATTTGGCAGAAACCCAACACTGTGAAGCGTGGTGGTGGTAGCATCAAGAAGGGTGAATACTTATACGAGGCAGGGCAACAGGATGATAATAATATAGCAATAGGATATTTGGCTTGGGGTTAATCCACAAAGCAGAGTGGTAAAGAGCCATTACATCCGACCCCTATCTTTAAAGGGGCCCTACAGTGTTGTCTTCTCAGGTAGTGGAGCATAGTCATGATTAAGCATCGCTCTTGCTATTGTGCACTCTTCATCCTGTCTGGCTTTGTAATGTCACGTTCAGACGACTCAGAAGAACATTCACACACTGGATGAAATAGAGAACACAGCATGGAAGGAAGTGCTTATTTACAGAGGGTCATTTCAAAACAGCCAAAATAATCAATACACACACAGCGGGAGGCATAACATCATGCAAATGAACCAGAAACGAGGGTGTGGGTGTGAAAGAGAAATGTGCTGGCATTTCATGAGCAGAAAATGGCATCATAACTGGGAAAGAGGAAGTGTATGACATCATTCTTGTAGAATATAAAATTAAAGCCAGTGGAACAGTTTGCGTGTGTGTGTCTGAGAGAGAGAGAGAGAGAGAGAGAGAGAGAGAGAGAGAGAGAGAGAGAGAGAGAGATGACATCCAGCTGTTGTTACAAAGCCAAAATTTGACACAGTTGACTGTTAGCTAAAAATGCTTAACAGCACCCATGAGGATACGAGGGTGTTTCCCAACAAACCAAAAACCCACTGTGTGCAAAACAGTTTGTGTACATACTAGCAGAGTGGAAAACATGATCACAATCAGTGTTCTCATCATTCTTGGCGAATCACACTTGACTATTACGCAGAGCCTAGCATTATGCATTAAGTACAAAACAAGATTTTTTGCACAGTTTAGGAGGAAGCCTAAGCAAATTGCTTGTTTATCTAGTCTCCTCCAAAGATGTTCTGACAAAAAAAATGCTGAAATGTCATGTCTTGACCAGTTAATGGCGAAGATGGTCTTGTCTAATGAGCTTGCAAGTGTAAATTGCTGTCCATGCACTGCAATGTCGAATTAAAGGAGCGTAAAACAGCCCTAGATCCTGGCTCATTGAGTTTAACTAGGGTTAGCATGCTAACTAGAGTTAGCATTAACAAGGACTGTCATGACATCACTTCCAAGTGCACACTTTCAACTTCTTGAAAGCCAAGTTATATCTCTATAAACACGCAATGTTCAGCTCAGGCTGATTGCTGAGAATGGTCACGAGTGCCATCGCTGTCCTTTTTTCACACCTTTCAATTCAGAATTTTATACAGATTGTGTTTACATTCCTGTTCACTAGCAACATAGCTAATTCTGCATCCAGTTTCATCCTCTGCACCAGAAATAATCACTGCTAAAGTTTATTCAGAGTTTTCTGTTTCTTGTTAAGTTTCCTTTTTTGTTATTTTTGTTTTGTTTTGGCTCACAAGAGAATTATTTGGCTGCACTGGGCGTTTGATGATTTCAGCCATATTGTTTCTACTCCTCCAACGCTGGCTAGAGTTGGTACAGAGGATTGTCACAAAACCTTTAAAACAAAATATATAAGGCTCATATGAGTATTCAAGTAGTCTTCATTTCATTCATGTCCACATCTACAGAGTTATTCTATAAGAGTCATTCATATTAAAGTTTCTGTTAAAGTATATTTAGCATTTATCGCAGGAGAGGGCAGTCTTGTGAAATGTATTCTACTTTTATATTCCGTAGCAATTTTATGGAACAAACCATCACTGCCAATTTGAAATAAAAAAAGACTGTTTACCCATCAATATTGTTTGTAAGGAAGTCAGAAACCATATCTACACTGTAATTATGTAATATTTTTCATGTCTGTGCTGTTTTAAATCCCCAATTGTATCCTGGATCATTTTTCCCAATAGGTCCAAAAAATGAGAGCCACACAAGGGTTTTTCTTGAGTTTTCTTTGAGTAATTGCACATTTACTTGAGTAAAGAATTTGGGTAAAATGACCACTTTTTACTCCACCATTAGCTGAATATTATTGCCTCAAATATGAACCACCAACTTTTAGTTCCTGTGTAGTTTCTGTGTCCACTGCTTTAAATATTGCATAATAAACCCATGTTGGTCCAATCTCTGCTTGGTAAAAACACCATTATCCTTCTGCCAGACATATTTTTAGGAAGCCATGATAATGGTTTGAGTATTTTTAGCCTTTAGTCTGGGTGATTATTGTGTGATTAGCCGACACTGAGAGAGTAATGACCATCTACTCAGCTTCCTCTCATCTAGGACCGCAGACAGCCCACTGAGTTTCCTGTAGCTACTCTTTCTCTATTCTTAAGAGCCTCTTACGCAAAGTGTGCTAGTGTTTTTTTTTTTTTTTTTAAATTTTATTATTATACTTTGGTCCAGATTTGCAGAAGTCTAAAAGAAGAAGAAAGGTGAAGGAACAGGACTTTCTAAACCAGAGTTCTTCAGTGTCAGGCCCACAGTCCACTAGAGACATCTCAAGTGCAAGAACAGAGTTTATGAAAACATTCCAGCGTTATTAAAAAAAGAAATAAAAATATGGACTTACATGTTAAAGCGAAATCCTGATATTATGATGATATA
>JANDJT010000102.1:22210869-22223194 GCA_024331685.1 Stegophilus panzeri
ATAATTTTTTTTTTCTATAATCAGAGCTTTTTTTTTTTCCTTTGGCATGTTTGCCCAAATAAATTGACATTTCAAAGACATATTTCATTAAATTCTTTAATTAATATGAAAAGGTGAAGCATGATCCATGTAAAGTCATAAGGTGACAGCTTCAGGGAATTGATTTAAATTCCTAACCAATCTTAAATCTAACAGCACTGAGAATGAGACCCAATCATTAATTTATTTCATTAAATTCATTAATTATATTGAAAAGCAACAATTTTAGAACATTTATAGAATTTCCATTCTCCTCTCTTTCTCATGAAAAAGGAAAGAAAAAGAAGAGTGAATGGGAGAAAAGATAAAACAGTCCTTCTAATATTACAAATACAAATATGTCTCTGAAACAAGTCATAACAATGTTTCACCACTAGGAGGCAGCATCTCAGCTGTAGCCTAATGGTCGCACGTTGCTTCACATATTGCTTCAACATCATTTCAAATGTACAAAAATGTACAATATAAATGAAATGAAATTGGATTAGATTACTTCCACCTATCCAGCGAAACCTGAAAGAACAATTCAATGTTGTAAAAAACAACCAAAAAACACTTATTTTAATGAAGTACAGAAATATACACACCGACTGTGTTGTAGCTACTACTGTCTCCTGTGTTCACCTTGTTAACTAAAAACTGGCTCAAATTCTGAAGTAGTAAGGAAGATGAACATGGAACAGATGCAATTTACTTAACAAATGCTGATATGTGCTTGTAGGACTCAGTAGGCAATATTTTTTTTACACGTTATTTAATGTTAAAGGTGCAGTAGTCGATCTCTTTTATTCCTTTCTTGTACAAATAACTAAAGAGATATTTGCACAAGTGGGTTTAGCAAAAGTGTATTAAGTCGCTGAAAAAAACCCGATTGGGTTCCAACTTCAGGTCCGGAATGCTTGTTTGTGTTTGGACATGCCTCCTGTCAATCATTTTATAGACACTATATTCTAGATCCTGAGGGCAGAGCTTCGTGAACACAGGTGGGAATGAGGGAATGTCAAACCCACCTCAGTGTTAGAGACCTAATCTTGAGAAGAAAAAGAAGAAAGAAAAAAAAAAAAAAAACAGACTAATCTTACCTAATGCACCTTTAATGCTGAGAACATTGAATCTTGAGTCTCTTAGCTATTAAAAGATTCATTCTGATTTGTTCAAAGATTCATTGTGTATGAATTATAAACATACTGACCTATAAAACAGATTAAGTCATGGAAAGTAGTTATGTCTGTGTTTAAAAGAATAATGATTCCTCACTCCCAGAACACAACAAGCAAAACCAGAAATATTAAAAAAAAAAAAAAAAAAAAAAAAAAAAAAGACAACTCAGTTTGAATTTTTATTTTGAGTTTATAGGCAGCACTGATGCTCTCTTATATTGTTAAGATATACTACATTTAAAAAAAGAAGTATCATTACATCATTACACAAGTTTTGAGCCCAAACGATACTCACTGAATCTTGTTTGTGAACAAAATGATTCACTGAATCAAATTTTGAGCCGCTGAGTGAAAGAGGTAGAAAATTCATGAATAAAAGTTCAGAAGACTGTCAGTAGGTTAGGTGGTTTACACACAATGAGAGACTGAATGATGCTAACGCAGGTAAATAAGTGCTACAGAGTTCAGTATCAAAATCTAACAGCAGTTACTGATGTTGACGTGTTCACTTTAGTGACTCGTTTGAATGAACTGAACGTTAATAACGAGCTAACAGTTATGCTTTAGACATTTTTGGGCTCTTGCTACGAGGAGGAAAAAAACTCTCAAAAAAAAAGCTGCTTTCTCAGCTAAAGCTATGCTCATACCAAACGCAAATTAAAACTGTGTACACTGAAATGGAAAGGACGCAGGATGTGAAAGAACGTATTGCTTGTGGTAGCCTTTACTTTCACGTTGCACACCTGGCAATTCGTGGGCCTCGGTCCTATGAGCCAATTGAAAAGAGGGCGGGGCTTTGGTCTAAGTCCTAGCATTAAGCTATTTCATCCACTGACAAGGTTTTTGTGGTAAAAATTCAGCTTGTTTCTCTCCATCTGCTAAAATTTTCTTGTTGGCACCAAGCACAGAGGCTTGAAAATACCACTTTCCTGCATTCTGTTCATAACTAACCAGCCTAAATAAGCAGCAACGCACCTTTGCTAAAGCATAATAACCTTTCTTAGGCTGAATTGGAAGCCATTTTGAGGAAGGCACTTCCATAAGTTTTGTGGTGTGGTGTGTATCTGTCATGAAATTTCACACGGGACTTCACTCGACTTCATATGAAACGTGACACCACAAATGAGGAGGAATAGGCTTTCATTTTATTCAATAAGCTCATCATAAATTATCGCACATAAAATATTCTTTTCTCCAGAGTTATAAAGTGGAGAGCGAGGCTTTACCGCATGATTCCCCAAGACAAGAGAGAGAAGGATGATCTCAGCTTCAGAAACAGCACAGATCCAGGCATCTCAGAAGTGTGTCTTACTCTCTCTGTGTGTGTGTGTGTGTGTGTGTGTGTGTGTGTGTGTGTGTGTCTGGGTTATGCTATCGCTTCACCTCTTTCTGCTAGAGATGGGATAAGATTGACTAGTGCTCGGCGTTAAAAACTACACCCACACTTGTGATTAAAACAATTAATTGGGGGACACAAATGAAAGGAAAAATAGAGTGAGAGAAAGATGAAACTATATATCTCTCTCAGTGAAGGGAATGATAACATCAGCTTATCAGTGTTATCAGTGTGCTAATCATTGTGAGGAAAGGCAGTGTTAAGCGATGAGAAAAGGAAAACAGCGGTGGTATTAACAGCTACAGAACTTAAATCACAGGGTTCTCTGAGCGCAATGAAGGTATGAGGGGAAGGTATTTATATAAAAAAAAAAAAAAAAAAAGACTCAGCACATGATATAAAGAAGGCTAAACTTTTCAAGGAAGGAAAGAAGAATCAGTTGAGAGAGAGAGAGAGAGTGTGAGCGTGTGCGTGTGTGTGTAAAGGGTAGAGCGTCTTTCTCATTAGCACAGTTTGCGCTAGGTCACGTGTTCGTTTTGCTGCTGTTAGTTTTCCCCACAATGGTCTTTAGCCCCACCCCCATTTGAGGCACCACAGGCTGTGACTGGCCAGTGGGAGATGGGAGAGGTTTGTGACGTGGCGGGACGGTGGGGCGGCGTCCTGCTGAACTATGTCCACGGTGTTGACGAGACCCGGCTCGGTTCTATTTGGACAGCTGTTGCTGGATGTGGAGCAGGAACTCGTAGTAGGAGAAGGCAGATTCAGAACGGTCCTCGACCAGGTGCTGGAAGAAACTGCTCTTTGCCGAAGGGTCATCTCTGAACAGAGAGAAAAAGAGAAAGAGGGAGAGAGTTAGACATGCTGATAATCATATACCTCACCAGAACTGTTTACACTGTGTAAAAACAGTGATGTACTAGAACCACAGATAAGTTAAAGTGCACAGATCATCATATTTTTTCCGTCAGTGGTTGCAGCTTAATTTTTTTAAATGTAAGGGGCAGAGTCAGTAGAGGCCAGTTTTCAGAGTGCTCAGTCCATTATACATGAACAGTGTTACACCACAAATATAAATTGCCAGTTGTGGGTTCCTGACTCATGCAACAGAAAAGCTTTGTTGAATCCCAACAATGTCACAGACATCTGTGACCGGGAGTCTACGAGAGCAAAATTGGCTGTGCTGTGTGGATGGGAAGGATGGCTTTCCTTTTGCCCCTGTAAATCAGAGAGAATCTAGCCAGTCATCTGTGGGCTCATGTATGCAGAAGAGGGCAGATAGCAATTTCTCGGAGTGTGTTATATTGCCTTCTGACACAACATGAGCAGCAGTTTGTAATTCAGAAATATGCAAAAGGCTGGCTTCATGTGTCACAGAGGACACACATTCTGGCGTTCACCCTCTCTGACTGGGAGCTGCTGCGTGCCAGAAGAGTGAGTGGGGATTGGCATTTCCCCCGCTTCTCAGTCATTCCTAATCAGCCTATTCGAATGTATTAGTTTCAAATAAACTCTAATGCAGATGTTGGAAATGTAACTGTGGAATAACATTCAGGCTGGACCTATATATTTTTGCTGTTATCTATTACACAGAAAGGAATGTAGTTTACAGGAATTTACAGGCTACAGTACAATGTATAGTATTAGACAGAATACCTTTCGAGACCATAACAACAGTCTGATAATATAACTGAACGATATGTGTTGAAAGGCAGCAAATCTTAATCTACACCTGGATTTCTGCAAGGCTGCTTTGTGACAATGTCTACTGTTGAAAGTTCTATACAAACAAAACTGAGTTGAACTGAATATTCAGTAGTGCAAGTTAGATAACTGAGCATAATGCAATGTAGGCTGTTTGTGTCTCTCATAGCTGTTACACATACCATAAAGGTGACGTATACATTGATAGAAAATTGGTAGAATTTGGAAAGGGATGTGACTGACATCTATCCATGATTATCTTCTATTACACTTTTTTTTGTTTTTTTTTTGTTTATTTTATACAATGACAGTCTCATGGAGAGTGAATTAAAAAAAGCACTTTAATGCTACTGGCACTAAGAACAGAGTAACACAGAACAAAAAAAAAAAAGAGAAGGAGTCGTACTTGAGTACATAGAAGGCAGCGCAAAATCCTCTGGATTCCTGAAGCCAGGACACAAAGGCTCTGGTTCTCTCAGAAGCCGCTGTCTCTAATTCGGGGATTACGGTCTGTTCCCAAACAAACACAAACATGTACACACATCATCCTGTCAGTTATTGTTCAAGATTTTTAATCTGTCTTTATTAGACCAGTATATGACGTGTCTATAATCACTGATTGTTGCAGATTTATAAACTACATGACAAAATCTAATGCTTTGGGGGTTTATTTGTATGTCGGATAGCCAAGTACATAATCTGTCTCACACGCATACAAATCATTCTCCCCAAATATCATCACACATACAAATCATTCTCCCCAAATATCATCACGCATACAAATCATTCTCCCCAAATATCATCACGCATACAAATGATTCTCCCCAAATATCATCACGCATACAAATCATTCTCCCCAAAAACTCACCATGCTGGCTGGTATGGATGTGTAGTCAGGGCAGCCCAGGACATCTCGTATGAACACCTCGTTACAACTCCTCCCCAACCACAGGTACATCGCCTAACGGAACAAAAGGTCAAGGAGTCAACATCATGCACTTAATAGAAAATGTTCCTTATATAGTTCTCAAGAATAGACCTGGACCCATTTTATTCTCATCGTTTCATTTCGCAGTGAACGTTTAGTAAGCGATTCAGAATTTTACATAAAAATCTACCATCTTCAACTTGTCGAACTGTATATTACGGAGGTGTATGGAGTTCTATAGAGGAGGGTGGAGGTCTATAGGGTTGTGTTACGTTACTGGAGGTGTGTTTAGCCATGTGGACCAGGGTTAGGAGTGGAATAGCTTGTGTTGTGTAGTCTAGTGGGAGTATATACATTTGTGTTGAGTTATGTAGTCTAGTGTGAAGTGTAAAGTCATACACAATAGTGCAGTAGAATGTATGGAGTTATGTAGTGTTATATAGAATAGTGTGGGGTTGGATGGATTTGTGTAGTGATGCAGAACACTGTATGGAGTATGGAGTATGGAGTACACTGTATGGTGTATGGAGTTGGGGAGAATAGTGTGGAGTTGTGTAGTGAAGTAGAAAAGAGTTGTTGTATATGGAGTTGTATCAAGATTTGTAGACTGATGTGAAGGTATATGGAATTTTGTAGAATAGCGCAGAGGTCAGAGTTGTGTAGAATAGTGTGGTGGTATATGGAGTTGTGCCAAGTTTCTGGGAATAATGTGAAGGGATATGGAATTTTGTAGAATAGCACAGAGGTTGATAGAGTTATGTAATAATGTATAATAGTATGGAGGAGTATGGAGTGGTGTAGAGTTACACAGAATCGTGTGGAGCTGTATAGAGTTGTGTACAGTTATACAGAACCGTGTAGAGGAATATAGAGTTGTGTAGCTATGTAGAATAGTGTAGTGGGCGTATAGAGTTGTGTAGTAAATGCAGAATAGTGTGGAGGTCTGTAGAGTTGTTTTGACAGTTGCACTCACGCTGCCACAGTCCAGGAGGAAGGCTCCCTCTCTGGTGAGCTTCTCAGCTGAGAGCTGCAGCAGTGGAGGCTGAGGAATCACCCGCTCGTTCAGCTGAAGCGCCCCCTAGAGCACACACACGTGTTTATGATCCCCTAGTGATGACCAAGAAACGCGTCAGTTGGTATAGTCAGCGTGTACATCTAGTGTGTGTTACCTGTTCAGTGAGGTTATCGATGCGGTACAGGTCAGGGTGGATCATGCACATGATCTGCTTTAGCGGCTGACTCTTAAACTCGCACATTGCGAACACCCGCTCGTCCAGCCGTGTGCTCGTCCCCGTCCGCAGCGCTTTCTACTTGGAACAAAAATGATACGTGTTCATATATACGTTGTATCACACAAACTAAACCTTTGATTTGCCTTGAAGCTTTCAGAGATTATAGAAAATGAATCAACACCTTCTAAACCAATCAGATTTGAGAAATCAACATCGCTGTGGTATAAACTAATGTTAATACATGTACTCATGTATAGCTAACATGCAGCTTTGACAAATGTATTAAAACCTGTAGCCTACATTAAAATTGACTGGAACATAGTATTTTAGCTTAAAAAAAAAAGTATCTGAAGAGAGTTGTTGCACCCCCACAGCCTCTCTGTGATTATTACAAACGGATGCGTTTCAAGATTATCGCTTGTCAGAAGCAGGTCAAGAGACGTATACAACGCTTAAATAGTGAAATTGTCAGTATAATGTGTGTGCGCGCGTCTGAGTGTTGCACCTGTTTGAGCAGAGCGAGTGTGAACAGAGGGAACAGGCGCAGGCAGGAGGGGGCAATGACACCAGTTTGCTGCATGTTGGAGATATTGGAGCGATATGACTCTAATGAGTCCACAACCGCGTTCACCAGGGCGTCCCGGGCATCCGAAACGCTACAGGAGAGAGAGCGGTCTATAGCTGCACAGACAGACAGACAGAGGGCATCAGTGAGACACTTGTGACTTTTTCCTCATTAAGTTATCAGAGAAAACATGGCAGGGCTAAACATGCTGTTTGTGTGTGTACCCATATTGGCGAGCAGGCAGGTGATGGCTTGAACGTCAGCTCCTGCAAACACATCGCTGAGCTGGTTCACCACAGGCAGACACAGAGTGTGAACTCTGATTCGCCGTTTGCCTGTCAATCAATCACACACACCGACCGATCAGAACACAACGTGGAAAAATGAGCAAAATGTCCGTACTGCAGCCGTAGTCTTATTCAATATCAATCTGATTTAATACTTTTCCTGATAAAGTTTAACTAACTACCAAACGATCTACTCCAGTGCTAAGCACCCATCGGTGTTATTTCTTAATTTACTTACTTTATGTAAATGTTAGCTAGCTATTCATATATATCTAACATACTCCAAAAAAAATTGTAGTACAAGCTAGTCAGCGAATCTTTTAATGATTAAAAATCCATCCCAGTACAGTCTGGCACAGTATAACAGCCATGTGATGTCACGTGACTTCTATGTAATACCCATGTGGAAAATTTCAGAATAGAGCAGTATCTTTCACAGTGGAAGTAAATTCTGAATATAGTTTGCTTGGTCAATTTCAGAAATACTTATTTTCTCCATCCCTGTGTTCCTCCATCTCTCTCTGTTCCTCTCACACTCTTCACCCCCCCCCCCCTTTTCTCTGTATGTCTACCTCTCTTACTATCTCAAACACACACACAAACTATACCTTTACTAGACGTGTAGAGAAGAGCAGCCTGGAAGCATGCCAGTGATGTATCCGCTAAGTTCTCATCTATAGACACTTGGACGGCAAAGCCCGAGTCTGGGTTCACGTTAGCCAGAGACAGCAGATCAGTGGAGCGCACAAAGAAGTTGCCGTGGAATGTGTGGATGGACATTCCTGTTGGCCAATCGGAGAAGTAAAAAAAAACATTATAAGAGACACAGTGCTGTTTGAGAGGCGTTTTTTTCCTCTTCTTTTATTTTTTATTCATTCTTATTGGCTGTAGATATTCTGATTGGAATTTTAGAGTCTCTACGGTCTCTAAAGGTCAGTTTGAAACAGTTACTTAATATGGAAAAATAATCAAACGTTCAACCTTGGTCTTTTTAAGTATTCATAATTCATTTGAATTATTCTTTGGCGTAGTGAACTCGCACATTAGACAAGTGTTACCGATATAACAGTAACGCTGCTGAATTCTCAGGTGTTGATTAGTTTTCTATAAAAGCAGCTCTTATAGTATATATACACTTATAGCTCTATAGTAGTGGAATTGTGGATTGTGTGAATTGTGGATATGGTTTATCATTTACGGAAGGAGTCTCCAGTAACAGTCAGGGGCAAAGCTGTAATTAAGTACAGGAAAGACTTCAGAAGTATTTTTTGCGCTGAGTCAAGCTGTAATTTTGGTCTTATTAATGTCACGACAGAGATAATGAGAGAAGGAACAATTTGTCCCGTGAACATTCCACAGTATTTACTGTAATACCTAAATGCGGGGAATGCAACAGTGGTTTGGCAGGATATGGAACAGGATATGTAGAACTGGGTCTGGATTTCTTGATTAAAGTATAGAAATGTTGCTAAGGCTTGTCCTGTTGTCTACTGACATTTTCTTTTTTTTTTCTTTTTTTTTTTCTTTTTTTTTTAAAATAAGAGTAATAAAGTTTTGGGTGTTGAAGAACTTCCACACTTCCCAGGTATTGCACATAACGTCAGCCTTTTTTTTTTTTAGTGAAGCAAACCTAACAGGTTGATGTGACCAGTCAGACCTGATCTCTCTCTCTCACTACATACATGATTGTGAATAACAGAGAGCGGTGGTGAAACTTTCTACCTTTGGTGCACCTGATCCTCATTACAGCCTCGAAGCCAATCTTCCGGGTGAGGTAGCGCTGCAGGTCGTTCTGCAGCTTCACCCTCAGAGCTGGGGTGTGAACGTGGTGGAACGCTGGGTAGTAGAAAATGCTGCCGGCTGAAAACTTCGACATGCAGGCTTAAAAGAAAATAATATTTTTTTTAATAAAGAGCGAGAGCATGAAGAGATTTATTGTTTATCTGGTTGAGCAGTATATTCGCATCACATATGCATGTGTGTATGGGAACACCGCACCACTCTGTGTTTACCTAACGAAGCCAGATCTGCATACTGAGAACTCAAAAGGAACAGGTCGACCCCGATCTGCTGACCCGAACAGTCCAGAGCCAGCTTCTTGTAGAAATCTGTAGCAGGACCTAGGTGCTGCACGCCCTACATACATCACACGTAGGTCATTATTTTCATACGTATGTCATACATGTTTATACATAGAAAAAGCAACATAAAGACACTGAACTGAATGTAAAATGAATATTGCAATTACAAACTCGGTTTAAATGAAAGTCTTCAAAATTATGTAGACAGCTTCAGTCAAAGCTAGTTCTAAAATCAAGCTCTAAATCTGACCAGTTCGACCCGAAACAACTTTTAGAACTGCTGTTATAGATAATTAAATCAACACCTTCTGACTGTTCAGAAGTTTACTTTTTAAAAGTTCTGTTATAAGTACAGTGTATCACATGTAGAAGTGGCAGTCTGGCACTTATGGCACACCCAGGTTCCTCAAGTTCTTTATGTATGTACCTTTGTGCTGGACCTCTGGTTGGGGTCCTCTCGTGACTGCAGCAGTCCCACTCCGATGGTCGGTAACTGTGTCTGGAATACAGACACGCGGCCCCCGGTGGGTGTCATGAGTTTATATGCCGCCTGTAGCGCCGGCCCCAGGGCACTGTGGGTCTCCCGTGTGTGAGAGAACATCTTGGGCAGCGCATTCAACAAATCCTTCACCAGCTACACACAGAAAACACATACAAGTTAAGAGCTAGAGCGAGAGAGAGCGCTATACACAGTGATGCATAACAAACAATATAAACTTCATAAATACAGCAAGAACACACAGTAACATGCAGATAGAAACCGTTACAAGCCACATGAAACAAACAGATGGAGGTGTCTCACTCACACACACACACACACACACACACACACACACAGAGAGCGAGAGAGAAAAGAAACTTGTACCTCCTGGCTCTCTTTCAGATTCACCAGCAGATTGTCAGGAGTTGGAGTGAACACATCTATAGAAATTGTTTTGAAAAGATTATTCTTCATTTATTCGTTTTTAAAACAAAGCGCAACATATAAACTGCTCTAATCACAGGAGATGTAATACTTTAATACTAAGTTACAAACCGATGCCTCCAAAAATTTATGATTTATAAATGCAATGCAGGACACACACACATACATGTATATATATAAAAAAAAAAAACAAAAAAACATTTAACTGGATGTTATAGTGCATGATGCCATTTTCGAAACTCATCGGTTCATTGTTCTTATTATTCCATCAATGAGATTATATAATGCACTGTTCAATCCTAATAGCTCTGATAAGATATTAGATACCAGCCTTTCATCTAATACAAGTGCCAGTCATCACTGGGAATAAAGGGGACTATATTTTACCATCGATATCAGAGACAACCAACATCTGCGGCTGCGAGAGCCCCTCCTGCAAGTTGTAAAAGTGAACTGTGCTGTCAAACGTCAAGAATCCAATGCGTGTGCGAGAATCACCAGGCAGCCTGAGAGAGAGAAACGGAGAAAGAGAATATACTTTCACAACCAAATACAGCATCTTCTCTTTATCCACACTGCAACATTTATGAGTTCAGAGAAGCACGAGAGACTTTCAGGGCTATTTAGGCATTTTCTTAGGCATATTTCTATTCAGAACAGAATCCATGATGGTAATAAAGTGGCTCACTTTTCCAGATTGTCCAGTAGAGACTGACACAGCACACTCAGGTAGCCTGTCTCCACGGCATTATGGGATACGTCCAATACAAACAGGTACACGGCGGGTTGCGGAGGTCGCAGCTAGACAGAGAGAGAGCGAGAGAGAGCAATCATGCAAATGCAACATATACAGTTAAAAATACAGGCCTCTACAGTGCGACCAGAAGTACTTTGTGCGACTGTGAAAAAAATATAAAAGGTGCACCGGTGCGAGTGACCTGTTCAAAGTTGTACAATACAATCGGAATAAAAACTATGACTCCAAATGCACAGTTACTTTCGCACTGCTTTTCATCACCTCAGTCAACCAAACAAAGTGTGCAAATACTGCAAAGAAGCCATTATGATGACAAGAGTAACACTGTACGTCATCTGCTTCTCTCAACTTTCCGATCTCACAAACCGCCATCTATTATTGATCAGGCAAAATGACCTGAACCTGTGACATGCTCGTGTAGCCACAGCAGCGTCGGGGGGAGTAAATTAATAATAATGCTAATGCTACAAGGCAGGTGTAATTCAAACTTCTTTATCAAATAATTCCTCACCAATCATAATCAAGAGTAGCGACTGTTCGGTCTGTAAAAATACAGTACGCTGGCACGCTCCCTTCACCAACCCTAATAGACAGCGCATTCACTTCATTTAAACTCACAGTTGCCAGATATCACAAAAAAAAAATAACCTCCAGTTTTCATGTTTTGATTTAATCCCCCAAAAAACACAATATTATCAGCAGACATGGCCGATACAAACACTGTACTGGGGAACCGATCTAAAAGGAACAACTGAAAAAATAAATAAAAAAACTAATGAAATGTAAAGACAGAAACTGTGCTTAGTTATAAATAAACCATTTAATAAAAAAAAATAAAAAAAAAATAGATATTATAATAAATTCATAAAATATAAATAAAATGATAAATAATGTTTAATTACTATGGGTTGCATTTAATATCAATCTGACATTAAGCTTAGTAAGCTATTTCCTTAGAAAGCTATTAGCCTTTTTCCTAACATGGATCATTTTTGTGTTAGTCTACTTTTAATTTAGACTCTTTATTGTTAAGATATTTAAAAATAAATATTTTATGCTTGTTTATTTATCAATTAACCAACAGCATTTGTGTCATTGCTATTATTTTCATTCAATTAAAAAAGTGACCATGAGCAGAGAGCTTACATTTAACTGTTTATGACAGACCTCCTGATTAAAGCTTAAATAAAAACAAACAAACAAAAAAAAAGGTTGGTAACTGGATCGGTATCGGTCGATCAAGATGACAAGAAATCGGTATCGGCTGTAAAAATCCTGATCGGAGCGTCAGTAATGAACACCATTAAACTAAAG
>JANDJT010000102.1:22223391-22238815 GCA_024331685.1 Stegophilus panzeri
GGAACAGGTTAACGGTTGTTTTTTTGCATACAGTCTGTAAAATTAACTGAAAATATTAAATTTAGTTTATCAGAAGGAAAATTTATTTGTCATGGCTCACACTATGTTCCTAAATTCTGTCATAATTGTCAAGCTCAAGTTTTCTCATGCTACTTGTGTGTTATATTGTGGCACATTAATGTTACTCTCTCTTTTATCAAAATAAATAAATAAATAAATACAAACCCTCCATTTCAACAGTGCGTCTACATTTTTGCAATTAAGAGCACAATGGTCCTAAAAAAAAAAAAAAAGGTTACCATAGAGCCTTGAAAATGGAGGTGCAATGCTTGGTTTATTTTATTTTTTTCTTCTTAGATTTGTCAGAAAGTTTTGCAGGGAATCTCGGTAAGGAAGTTTTTCTATTCCATTTAGAATATTATAATTGTAATTTTTGTATTATATTCTAAATTGTTAAACTTTTCTATTCATATATTCTAGTTTTATTCTTGATTATATATATATATATATATATTCTCTTTTATACATCAGTGTGGTCGTAAAACGCATTTCACCGAGTGTCATACTATGTATGGTTATGTATGTGCCAAATAATAATTTGATTGTTTGACATGCTTGCAAGTGGGAGGTTTTAAGTTCCATGTGGGGCGGGGTGCCTGGTCGGAGTCATGAACTTGAGTGATGCAGCTGAGGTTGAGGACCTGCCAGAGCCAGAACGTACACACCATGCTGACAGTGCTGCCATTTCTACCTCTGGGGTCCCCCCCAGTGTTTATTGCGAGGGCAAAACTAGTTTAGGTTTATATATGAACACAGATAAAGACATGGATATTTGGAGCACTAAACAGATAGAGATAGTGGCACTGTGTTGCATACCCCTAGTATGCAACAACATCTGTAACCTCGGATACTCATACAAAGAGAAATGCAAATGTACATCCTGCATCTCTGACCCAGATACACACACACACCATGTAGTCTGAAGAGGCGATGAACTCGACAGTGGCGTTCTGCACTTCTGGCCTCTTGTGTGGTTCGCCGTAGGAACGTGTGACCGGGTTATACATGAACTCATCAGGAACTGAAAGACAGAGACAAAGAAATAAGCACATCACATCTACATGCATAAACTCACTGTCGGTTATGCTCCTGATGTCTTTAATAATGACTAAAACCCTCAGGCATTCAAGGTTTAATACAACAAACTTCAATTAAGCTCATAAAGTGTGGACAGGAACAAGGCCACTCATTCTTGAATTCCACCTTACTACTGTTTATTCTTACCATCGTTCACACGGTAGCAGAGGTTGCACTTCCACCGGCGCTGATCCAGAAACGACACAAACGGGTTGATGTACGTCCGACACGAACGACAGCGGACTATAGTGTTGGAGGTGATGACCGGCAACTGCTGTTTTGAGAAAAAGAGAGAGAGAGGTATTGATGGACAAGAAACGAACTGTGAGACAAACAAGAAATGTATATTGTGATTTTGTCATTTATACCATATTTACACCATATTATTAACACTGTATTATACTGAAGTACTCACACTCTGAAACTGAATGCTGAACACTAACACTTTGTGTTATGGCTAGACTGAGCTATCCAACACATTTTCAGCACTATATATCTGGCAGGCAATGGTATCGCTCATTTTGGGAATGAACACGGATGAAAATGGATAGTAAAATAAAGAGGTGGAATTTTAAACTGCTTGTTAAAAAGGCTAATATTAACCCAAAAAAAAAAAAAATCTACATTTTACATATATTTACATAATATAAGTAGAGTTCCAAAATATTCTGAATTATGAATCTAGTGACTAGTGATCACATGTAAGAAGGAAAAGAAAAATCAAAACAAGATGTAGGTTACACATTTATTTATGAGGCAGTTAGTTCTGCCACTCAAAGCCACGCCCATCTTCCCCACCCAAACCCAAGCCTGCCTGTCCTACTCAGACACCCACAAATGCCACTCAAAGCCATGCCTGGCTACCCCACGCAGACACACCCACCTGCTTCACTCAAACACATGCCCTTTGTCTCACTCAATTCCGTGCACCTTGCCCTGCTCAATTCCATGTCCTCTACCCCATTCAAATGTGGTAAACAATCAAGAAACTACTGAAAGACCACATTTTTCCTAAAAAAGAAATGGAAGCTGGTTTATTGTACCGTCAGATCTCTGAAAGGGTGCAGCAGGAGTCCAAGTGGCAGGCGAGCTTTATTCAGCATGGCCTGAGTCTGAGGAATGTTGGTCAGAGTGCAGCGAAATGTACTGACAGTGAAAGACAGGGAAAAAACAGGGGGGGTAAATAAAAAATAAATAAATAAATAAAATAAAAAAAAATAAAAAAAGAGAGAGAGAGAGAATTGTCAGCATGAGTTTAATGACAAGTTTAACTCGGTGGTTAGGAACCCTTTTTCCAAAGCAAAGTTCACATTAAAATATGCAGGATTATTTTAGGATGCATTTTTATATTTCCAAAAATGAATAAATAAAATAAATTAAAATAAAAAAACAAACAAACCAACAAAAAAAAAAAAACCCTACATGTTGTAAATGCCAATTCTTAGTCCATTTATGCTGGAAAGAATGTCATCTTTTTCCTTTACACACTGATGCTAGATTATGCACTTTACTATTGTAGTATTTGAGCTGCTTTAATAATTTTCCAAGACAATTTTCCAATATGAAGAAGTATGCATTACTTGTTACAGAGAATGATTCATTCACACACACACACACACACACACACACACACATGATGGTTTTGTGGTATAAAATCTGAATAATATTGGTAGGCCCATTTGTCTAATTAACCCATTATACTGCTCTTTATTTATTTTTAATTTTGGAATCACCAAATAATGTGTGTATGTTTAGGCTTACTCTGGACTGCAGTTGAGCTTGCGCAGGTCGCTGCTAAGCTTGGGTTCGAGTGGAACGAGGTGTGCTGGGGGGAGCATGTTTCTCTCCTGCAGCAGGTTAATGGGGCGCAGAGCCTCCACCTCCAGCTCGGGAACTCCACTTAGTCCACCCAGTGCTGTAGAGAGCTGGTTCAGACTGGGGAATGGCTACAGATGTGCGTGTGCGCACACACACACACACACACACACACACACACACACACACACACACATTACTGTAAGCTCACATCGTATATACACAAATGTA
Source organism: Stegophilus panzeri (assembly GCA_024331685.1). NCBI lineage: Eukaryota > Metazoa > Chordata > Actinopteri > Siluriformes > Trichomycteridae > Stegophilus > Stegophilus panzeri. The sequence goes on from JANDJT010000102.1 coordinate 22,226,575, forward strand.
GCAGCTGTAGTCATGCCCAACTTATCAACACTACGGTTGCCTGCAGTTACCTGTGAATATGGCTGATATCCGGGTTGATTATATGCTCCTTGCGAAGGGATGGGCTCTGGTCGGGGGGCAGGGCTTTGTGGGTAACCAGGCTGCATGGTTGGATAGTTGTAGCCAAAGGGCGGTGCTTGTTTGGCAGGTTCACTAGGAGGAGCAGAAGGAGGAACAGCAGGCGAGCCTATGAAAAGGGGTAGAGGGAGATTTAAAAAATAAGAATGAAAGGGCAGCAAGACATTTCCCAGAGTACCAGGTGTATATTTTTCTTCCGCCAACTCCCCCAAGGCAGCTGCTACTGACTCCCCCAAGACGGCACCATCCACTGGCTTATCCAAGATGGCGTCTCCCGCCGACCTCCCCAGGATGCCTCCGACAGAGTTCCTCAAGATGCCTCCCTCCAACTTCCCCAAGATGGCACCTGCTGACCCATCCAAGACAGCGCCTGCCAACTTCCCCAAGGCACCTCACGCTGACTTTCCTAAGATGGTGCCCAACCACTTCCCCAAGACGCTTCCTGCAGACTTCCTCAAATTGCCTCACTGACTTCCCCAAGATGCCTCCCACTGAATTTCCCAAGAAAATGCCCCCTGACTTCCCTATGATGGCACTTGCTGACCTCTCCAATACAGCGCCTACCGACTTCCCCAATACACCTCCCACAGAATTCCTCAGGACGCCTCCCGCTGACTTCCACAAATTGCCGCAAGATGATATCCCCTATAACTGTCAGCTGAACATTCAACTGTTTACAGTGGTGTAGAATTACCTGGGTAATTTCCTCCTTCCAGGGACTCATAGCAGTTAGGGACAGGAGATGCACTCCCTGTGGTGGTGGAGGAGCTGTCTGCACCTGAAGGAGAACACGAACGAACACACACACACACACACACACAAAATGGGTAAAGTGAGAGACTCTGTTGTCAAGTAATCAAGACATGAAATCTGTCTCATTTTCTCTCATACCCATCCCCCCATCTTTCACATACACACACACAAATCTACTTTTACCTGCTGTAGAAGTAGATAAAAATCTTAGGTTTTCTTTGCGAATTGTCTCACCACAATACACTTCCTATTGCCTCTCTATGTCCACAATATGCAACGATCCTGTAAGTTATGCACAGTGTATTTCCTTTAAGCTCCAGCTTGGCTTTTCAGACAAACACACTTTAAGCCTGGCAGTTTCTGGCATGTTGGTAGCGGCTAGCAATGGACTCTTTGAGCAGAGTTTTATTGTAAGAAGATGCTGCAGTAACTTCTCTTGATTTTTCCGCCGATTAAATTCCGCTTTCCTTTGATTGACATTACCATTAACCATGAAATTTGTCCAGATTGTTGTCATCGTGTTGTCTGTTCATTAGCATGACAACATACACTAGGCTCATATCAAATAGTTCACCTGGTAAGGAATGTTAGTATTAGGGTATTTTACCCAACACCAGTATTGGTATCGATGCATCCCCATTACAAACTATATAGACAATATAAGTATCTCCTTGCCAACAAACTGTAAACACCACCGGGGAATTCCAGCCATCGTATCCGCCCATATTACACACAACCAATCAAAACCTCACACTTGCAAACAAGAAGACACAGCGATAATGGACCAGTGCTCTATTAAATTCAGGCTCAATATACGTGAGTTTCTAAGGCTTTCTTGGATTAGTATGTGAGGCTAATGAGCAAGGGAGTGGAGGATTTTCAGGTTTAAACTGCAGCTTACCCAGGCTGAAACTGTGTACTCAACAGATTTATTGGCTTTACTTAAAAATTTTAAAAAAGCACACAACAAAGCTCCAAGTCTCTACAACCTAACACACAGAAAAATCCACACTGAAAGCCTTTGCATATTAATCTTTAGAATTAACATCTTCGGTGACATCCAAGATTTATTTCATAATGAAATTTGACCTTTCATTTTAAACTTCTTTTATAAATCATATTGGTCAAATTTGACTTCAGTTAACGGTTCGCACCAATGCCAATCAACTACCTGCTGATAGTGGTGCAGTGGGATTTAGCAATCACTTCATCTCTACACAAAAAAAGCGACGCATGTCTCCATTCTTTCATTCTGAATTTCTCATTAGTTTGATACTGAAGCCTATTAATGTGATCTTCTATAAAATGGCATTGCAACTGTGCTAGCAACGTCTCCCTATGACGTCACGTCAGAGCCGCAGCCAACTGCAAATTTTTGACTTGAATAATGAAAATACCCGCACCAATCACCAAATCAGCACCAGAATCACTAAGCACATCACAATTCTGATTCAGCTCACTAAACACACTTAAATCCTGATGATGGCACACATTACAGAGCAAGTCACCAAAGCAGTGTGGCAGTTAGAATTTTGTGAATTGAAAAGTCATTCGAAGCATTCTTCAGAATTACGATAAATGCACACCTTTAAAATGTTTTAATCCAACTAAACCCACAAGCCAGTCAACTCTGCAATAGAATTATCATTATTCAAAACACACCACCCAAAACCCAGCAACGGGTCAACCGGTCTCTATTTCTCTCTGTCCGTCTCTCATCTCTCTCTCTCTCTCTCTCTCACACACACACACACACTACATTAGGTAACGAACCTAACAGAGTGACAATATGAGGCAGGTTTGGGCACGAGTCTCCTCATCTCACCTCCAAAGAGCAACACACACAACTCAGGGATGCTCATTAACAAGGGCCAACCTCTTGACACTCTCTTACTTACACACACACACACACACACACACACCATTTAATTAAGAATAGGCCGTGCAGTTATGATGTGTGTGTGTGTGTGTGTGTGTGTGTGTATTTGTGTAAGAGAACAACTGGGACAAAAAGCCTCCAGGAGAAGATACATTTTCATGTCATGATGCAAATCTTTTCAAATCTTGCTCAGTGACACACACACACATGCATTGTTCTACCTTTGTGAGGACCATGGCAACTAATTTCTGCTATGGTCTACACCTTAATCTAACTTTACCATAACCCTAGTAAACAGAAGGAAATATTTTGGCTGTTTTGCATTTTTAAATAAAAACCGTAAAAGCACAGTATTTTGTGAGAACCGGGTGGGACATTTGTTAGGACATTTGACACTATTCTATCATTGTGAGGACATTTGGTCCTTTTTGGCCCTCACAAGGTCTAAACATATGTACACACAGTTCCTGATAATCCCAAACCTACAATTACAATGAATACATTTCTAAACTTAAAGTCCTCAAGGACTTGAACAGAGAGAGAGAGAGAGAGAGAGAGAGAGAGAGAGAGAGAGAGAGAGAGAGAGAGAGAGAGAGTGTGTGTGTGTGTGTGTGTGTATTAAGGCTTGAAGTCTGGAAGTCTCTCACCCAAAATATTTTCCTTAAACACATGCCCAAATCTTTATATACTTGCTTTAGACAGCATCAGGTAGAACTTAAACTTTGTAGCTGAACACTAATACTTTGGGGTGGCCATTAAGTCCCCCCCCCATCTTGTTCCTTTTTAACGTTTATTATGTTTATAGATTAAAATTAGTCATGAGCTACATCCCAAAGTATCTTTTTACTACAAGTAGTGTGTTTTACACCATGTGATTCAGTCAAATTTAATACCAGTATATACACTGTAATACAGCGTATTGTGTATATAGTATAATATACAGTGTATAATATATAATGTAGCACATACTGTGTATGTATAATGTAGTATATACATTTACTGTACACTTCATTAGAAACACCTGCACATTCATGCAATTATCCAATCAGTTAATCATGCAGCAGCAGCAGCAGCAGCGCAATGCATAATATCAAGTATAAAAGTCAAGAGCTTCACTTAACGTTCTCATCACCATTTTCCCCATTCCGATGTTTGATCTCATTGATTTTGACAGTGGCATGGTTGTTGGTGCCAGATGGACTGGTTTGCGTATTCCAGAAATCTCCTGGGATTGTCACGCTCAACAGTCTCTAGAGTTTACACAAGATGGTACAAAAATCCCCCATGGGAGGGGGGTGTCACGGAGTTTGTGTGCACAGAGTTTGCATGTTCTCCCCTTGTTGGGTTTCCTCGGAGTACTTCAGTTTCCTCCCCCAGTAAAAGGACGTGTGTTGTAGGCTGATTAGCATTTTCCAAATTGCCATAGTGTGTGAATGTGTGCGCGATTATGCCCTGCAATAGGTTGGAACCCCGTCCAGGGTGTCCCCTGCCTTGTGCACCAAAATCCCTGGGAAAGGCTTCAGGCTCCCCCATGACGCTGTATAGGATAAGCAGTATGGAAAATGGACAAATCCAGTTATTGGAAGATCTGCAGGTGGAAACACCTTGGCCAAACTGGTTTGAGCTGACAAAGACTATGGTAACTCAAATAACTACTCTTTACAACCATGGTGAGCAGAAAAGCATCACAAAACTCAACACGTTGAAGCTTGAGGTGGATGGGCTACAACAGTAAAAGACCACATCAAGTCTCACTCAGTTCAGCCAAGAACAGGAATCTGAGGCTACAAGCTCAACAAAAGTGAACAGATGAAGTTTTGAAAGACGTGGCGTGGTCCGACTGCGGTAACATGTAAATGGCGATGTCAGAATTTGCGGTCAACGGCATGGCTGTTCAGGCTGCTGGTGGTGGTGGTGGTGTAATGGTGTGGGGAATGTTTTCTTGGTACAAATTGAGCCCCTTAATACCAATCATTTGAATGCTAATCTGAGTATTGTTTCTGATTATGTGCATTGCTTCATAGCCACAATTTACCCATCTTATAGTAGCTACTCCCAGCATAATGCTCCATATGTCACAAAGTATCGCAAACTTGGTTCTGTGAACATAATGAATTCAGTGTACTTCAATGGCCTCAACAGTCACCAGATCTGAATCCAATAGAGCGAGTTTGGGGTGTAGTAGAACGGGAGATCCACAGCATAAATGTGCAGCTGACATATCTGCAGTAGTAGCTCAGTGGTTAAGGTAGTGGGCAACTGATTGGAAGGTTGCGAGTTCAAATCCTGGCATCACCAAGTTGCCACTGTTGGGCTCAGTCGCCTCAATTGTGTGATCTCAAAAGTGGCTTTGAATAAAAGCATTAGCCAAATGAGGTAAATGTAAATGATGTGATGCAATCATAGCAACATGGAGCCGAATGTCAAAGGAATCTTGTGGAATCCATGCCATGAAGAACTGAGGCTGTTTTGAGAGCAAAGCTGGGTCCTACCCAGTACCTAATAAATTGCCAGTAAGTGTAGTATATAGTGTGGTACACTAATATGGCCAAAAGTTTGTATTGTGAACATAACACCTGCGAGTCAGCTTGAGGCAGATATTTACTGAAAAGCTTTTGTGTGAGACTTCCACATATGGTGAGATTTCTTTGTAACTCCAGTGCAAAACTAAAGAAACAGGCTTCAAACACCAAACATGTCTCAGAGCACATTCGATTTTTTTTTTTTTAACTTTTGTTTTAATTATGAGTGCATGTGTGTATTAGCAGTAGTGTATACACATGCTGTCTGAATGTGATGTGTATTAGAGAGTAGTGTATCCATTTATGTGTGCAATCAAAGTGAGAGAACTTCGGTTTGGGGATCATGATCGGACGGAGGGACAAAAAACTAAACGGAAAGACGGAGGGATGACATGGGCAGGAGGAGGAAGAAAAGCAAAAGCCGACCTGCTTCCTCATCCTCCTCATCCTCGTCCTCGTGGTCCGAACTGGATGAGGAGTGGTCACCTGGCAACCCTGTGGAGGAACTAGCAGCTCTATTGCCCCCATATCCACCAATCAGCAGCCCTGAAATACAGCACAGCCAATCATCAGAGAGACAGGGAGAGAAAGGAGGGGAGAGAAGAGGAGGGGAATGAAAGAGAGAAGAGAGAACGAGAAAGAGAGAATGTAAGCGAGAGCAGAGAGCAAGCACAGCAAAACAGGTAGAGACAAACAGACGAGATGCAGGAGGACAAAAAGAGAAGAAGCAGGAGAAAACTAAGATATAGAGAAAAAGAAAGAAAGACAGAAAGACAATGTGAGGCAGGAGGGAGAGAGGTAGAGGATGTGCAGAGGAAGAATGTGAGGAAAAAAGAAAAAGGAAAAAAAAACAGACAAAAATAGAGTAAGGGAGAAAGAAAGAGTGGGACACAGAAGAATAGTGAGGGACACATGAGTGAGAAACAAAAGAAGAACAAAAGAAAAATAGAAAGAGACTAACAGAGGTAAAAGATGCACAGAAGAGAAGGTGAGGAAAAAAGAAAAAAAGGCACATGATCAAAGAGAAAGAGCAGCTGTGAAATAAACTGAAGAAGAGAAAGAGAGAGAGTAAAACAGAGAGAGAACAGAGAGGGAAAACAGGGGAAGGAACATAAAGAGAGGAGAATGAGGGGGAGAGGGGAAAGATCAGAGACAAAAGACTAAGTGTGTGACACACTAAGAAGAACACAAAAAAAAGAAGAAAAAAAAAAGAGCAAGACAAAGAGGAAGGAAAAGTTTTAGAGAGAATAGAGATGGGGTGGAACACTGAAGATTGAGATGTGATGTCATAATGTGCACGCGCGCACACACGCACGCACCCCCCCAGTGGTTCTCAATCCCACTCCTGGAGGTTTTTTAATGTTGTCCTCTCTGAGAATTATGTGAATTCAAATGTTTTACTGGAAAAACAGAAGAATTTTTTTATTAATATGTTGTACTAGTGTTGAATGCAGAGGTAGTTTTAGTTCAGTTTGCCCTACAAAAACATTTATACACTTGACGAAAAGATGGATAAATGATGATCGTTCTGAGTGTATATCAGTCTGTACAGGATTTCGCCGAGTTTTTTTTTGTGATTGTTGTGGCCAAAAATGCTTGATCTTGCGGTACCTTTTAAAAGATTTGCGATTAAACTTGGAGTTTTGTGTGCTTATTTCCCCCCCGGAAAACTACTTGAATTTGTGAGTGAAATTGCAGTTGCATGGCATTTCACGGTGATGTCTGTTGGTAAATGAGACATTTTAGCTGTACTCATGTTCACTCACGTGAATCGAAGGGGGCCTTTGGCTGAATGCGCGCTGTGATGACGTCACATGACGCGTCTTGGCCAAATCTGCGGTAACTTGGAAAAATCGCAAGCTCCTCCAAATGTTGGGGAGTTTGCTTGATTTTGTATTAATTGATTTTATTATTATTTGTTCTGTAATCGCAAAAAAATAAATAAATAAATAAAATAAAATATTCATGGAATCCTGGAGGGACTGGTATATTGTGAATACTGTAATATTTTATATGTAAACTGTGTATGAATCAGCCTATCCCTTTCTGACAAAATTCAAGGTCAGTCCAGGAGTGGGTCTTGAGAACCACTGCTCTAAGTAAATAAAAATAAACCAAAAATAATAATACAGTAGAACAAATATGGGACCCTCCACAATAGAACTATGGCTTGGTCTAAACCAGAGGAGGATGAGGAAGGCAGGGACGAGGAAGGCGGGGACGAGAAGTGAGACATGAGGATGTATCTCAGGCGGGTGTCTGAATAACAGGCCCGAGGCGAAGGGAGCTAGCAAATGCGCGACTCTGAACCACTGAGGACCTTCGCTCACAGGTTTTTCTTAATAAATGTGACTCGGAGACGGACAAAGATGATGAATGATGGCTTCTGGACAAGCACATACAGATGGCTGCACCAAGCAACAGCGAACACACAAGATGCAAGAACTTCAAAATGGAAATAAGAAACAGAAGCATCTACAAGTGAAGCAAACTTCAGTGCTGCACTGTTTATAAGCGATAACTAGACAAAAGTTGACCAGAGAGAATGCTCAAGAAAGGCTGGTGAGTAATCAGATTCATGTAATGAAGTGTTCGAGAGATAAAACCATTTTCGAAATGTATTCATATTCACGAGAAAAGCTAATGACTGTAGTTAAAGCTCCGTGGCTGCACTGAAGGGCAGTATGCTCATTGGATTGAATCACTCTTTAATGATACTCAGACAGTTAATAGTGCATGCATATGTTTCTATTCACAAAATAACAATAAGTATGTACCTGTATTATAAATATATTATTATAAACACTCAGCTTCCAAAGATGTTCATATCCATTCAGAAATTGGAAAAAGGCACATCACTGGAACAGATAGTTATGGTGAGATTAACATTTCATGATTTAAAAAAAAAAACAACAAAAAAAAAAACCCAGATTTCTCTCACTCACAAGTGTGGAGGATGTGTTAATGCCCATCACAACCAGCAAAAATGTGATATTCCCAATTGATTATCCTTCCCAAATCATTTAGTCATAGCCTGAACTGTGCAGCACTGAAGCCCTTGATGACACCGAAGAGGCAGAAGGGAAGACGACGATGAAGGTCTTTCCTTACCTGACTGGCGTCCTGGGGAAGACTGGGTGGATGTGGATGGGGTGCCTGATGGCAGGCGATGTCCGTCGACACCCTCTGTGCCATAATGAGGGCCCACAGAAGGTGGAGCAGATTGATAGTGGGGCTGCTGGCCTGGGAAGAGACACAGTGGTCAATTTTAGCACTGTTGGTGAAGAAGAGCCATATGAAAGCACAAGTGTGACCCAGTAAAGAGTTGTTTTTTTTTTGGTGTCATAAGACCAAGATAGTTTCTCGAAACAAGTTCAAAACACTATGTGCAGCACAAACCTAACGCAGGCCATATCTCAATTAACACCATCCCTACAGTGAAATAAGGTGGCATCAGCATCATGCTATGGGGATGCTTTTCATTCTCAGAACCTGGGCTTCTTGTCAAAATTGAAGGGAGAATGGATGAAGCAAAATACAGGGGGATATTACAAGTTAAGCTGTGCCAGTCTGTTTATAATTTTTTTTTTAAAAAGGGAAAACTTGGGAGAAACTTTACCTTTCAACAGGACAATGGTTCCAAATACAAGGCCAAAGCAATGAAGGGACAGTTAAAAACAAAAAGGTGAATGTTCTACAGTGGCCAAGTCAAAGTCCACATCTGAATCCCACTGAGAATCTGAGAACCTAACAACATCCGACCAACCTTAAAAACCTGAAGCAAATCCACCAGGAAGAATGGATTAAAATCACTCCCAAACGGTGTGCAAAGCTGGTAGAAACCTACCCCAACAGACTTAAAGCAGTTAGTGCAGCAGCATGTGCTTTTATCAAGTACTACTCTGAATGGGTTGAGTACTTATGCAAGCAGCATTTTTCAGTTTTTATGTTTTTTAAAGATGCTGACAAATGAATTTTGACTTTACTGTACTTTAAAAACACATTGGTTTGCAATAAAAAAAAATCTAGCTGAAACAATCTGTGTAAGTGTCATATGTAATCTAGGTTAATCCAATTACTTTTAAGGGGGTTGAATACTTTTGCAAGGCACTGTATAAACTGATTTTAAAAAAGTATGATATGTTATTCTTTACATAAATGATTGTTAGCATTGGCAACTTGCTGTGGTATAAAAGTAATAAAATACTTAAGGATGTGCTGTGCTGAGAAAATTTAGGGTGGTAACAGATGATAACTCTGCTTCACACACACTATTCCTTACATACTGCCCACCCCTGCTAACAATTAAACAATCTTTGATGTCTTCTGTTCTTGAATCTCACCTACCTGCTTTTGACTGACCATTAATGGCAGCTGAATGTTGAAGGGGTGGGGCACCGTAGCCCTGCTGAACCGGTGGTGTGAGGGTGGCCCCGTTGCCCTGAGAATACTGCTGCTGTGGTTGCAAAGCACTCTGGATAGGCAGTGCTCCTGCGGCAGCCTGGGATGACCGCAGTGTTCCGTACTGGCTGCTCCCAGGGGCTGATGGATAGGACACAATGGGGTAAAGTGGAGGCCCAAGGTTAATGCCGCTTGTTGCTGGCAGAGGATTCTGCTGCCCCTGGGCTGCGGTGCTGTAATTCTGTCCATAGTAATTCGTAGATATGGCGTAATGCTGCTGGTTTGAATGCGGCGGGTACTGGGGGGCTACAGAGGCAGCGGGGTTGGAAGTGACAGGGTTCTGGGCTGCCGGAGCAGAGTAAAAAGCAGATCCTGTTCCTGGGGGTACCCCAGCCTGAGGGTGGCTGTTGGGGTAGTAGTTGGTGCTCGTTGGTGGAGCCTTTCCAGGAGGGGCATTCTGAGGCGGCATGGTGGGGTAACCATGCTGAGGAACGCCAGTATAGTAATTCGAGGCAGGATACATGGCTGGGTGAGTCTGACCTGGTCCTGTGGAATGAAAAATAATAAAAGACAAACAGGAAATTAAAAATTAAGCACCATTACAAACAGACAGAGTATGTTAGAACAACTTTGAAAGGGGTCATGGTGCAGGGTCAGCCATTGTACAACATCCCAGAACAGCTAATGGTAAAGAGACTCTCTCAAAAGCACAAGCACGAGTCTGACACTTGGGTAAGCAGGGTATGCAGCACAGAACCATTGAGCTACCACTGATTTTCATAATCAAATCTACTGAGTTGCCAGTTTATCAGCCAGTCATAGAGGTCATGTTCGACATGTTTACAATTACTGACTATAACCCATCTGCTGATTTGTTTGATTCATCAGCGTCTTTACACCTAACTCACAATTGGAAAGGGACCACCATAGGACCACCACTAACCCAGTATTATTCAGTTGGTGAAGCCTTTCCAGAACCTTCTAGACTTTAACGGATTTATTAAGAAAATAAAAACACAAAATATATGATTTGCAATAAAGAGACTGCACTAGTGCACAGAATAACAATGCTTTCACATTTTCAGCATTTAGACCCCGATGTGGTGTTTTGTTTTGTTTTTCCCCCCCTTGGTGCAGTACTTTTGGTAGGTGAGAACACACCAGTCACACTCTTGTGTGGACTAAGACAACCGGTCCAAGAGCATCCAAGTGTGTTTTCACACCTACTTTGTTTGAGCCCTCCAAACGCTCTCGGAGCAGTTCAGTGTGTATATGTGAACAAACCAAGTGATCTCAGACCCCCCCTAAAAGGACCCAAAAGCGATGAGAAAAGTGGTCTCATTCTGGCTCCATGTGAACTTTAGCATGGTTCGATTGCCACCAACCCTGCTGCAAGATGGGACCCAAACACTTATTTTTGGGTGCAGCATTTTTTCCCGATTATTTGTGAGCAGCAATGTGCAAACTGAGCCAAGGGACAAAGCTCTAATGCTACAGAAACACAGCAAAATGGTGAGTATGTTTTCAGCATGTGACAAACTATCCATACATTTACCCAACCATTGTCTGGAATTCCATACTTTTCCAGATCTGATGTCACTACTGATCTGAGAATGGTCCACCACCCAAATATATGGTCAGTGGTGGTTCTACAGTGGTTCCTTTCTACCAATGGATGGAGTAGAGGGAGGCTGACAAATTGTACAAAGCAACACACTGGCTGAATCTATATGGTAGGTGTAACTGATAACCGGAATACTGACTACTCTGTAGTTCTCTATTCTGAAGTTCTTAATTATTTTATATTGGATTGCATCATATTCACCTTTTTCCAACTAATCCAGTGATTATTTTTTTTTTTATTTCATGCCATTGACATGACAGAGATCCTACAGTTGCAATCAAAATTATTCAACCCCCATTGCAAATCAGGTTTATTGTCAAAATTTACAGACTTTCAGCTGTTGGTGATGAACAAATCAAACAAAAGCAATTTAAATAGTTCAGCATAACGAATGCTTCCGTTGGTTTCCCCAAATTCAACTGAAAAGGAAACTTATAATGATTTCTCCCATTTCAAAAATATTCAACCCCTTCATGGCAAGCATCTTTAGTACTTAGTAGAGCACTCTTTTGCAGTTATGACCTACTGCAAGATGCATAGCCAGACACCTGCTTCCGGCAGCGTTCCTAAGGAATCTTAGCCCATTCCTCATGAGCAATGGCCTCCAGTTCAGTAATATTCTTGGGTTTGCGTGCTGCAACCATCTTCTTCAAATCCCACCAGAGATTTTCTATGGGGTTCAAGTCAGGTGACTGTGATCGCCCTGTAGAATCTTCCAGGACAACTTCTGCAACAAAGCCTTGGTGGAATTTGAGGTATGCTTGGGATCATTGTCCTGTTGGAAGGTCCAATAACACCCAAGCTTCAGCTTCCTCACAGACAAGATGACGTTTTCTCCTAGGATTTGCTGATACTTCAGTGAATCCAGCTTGCCTTCCACACGCTGCAGGTTTCCAGTGCCACAGGATGCAAAGCAGCCCCAGAGCATCACCGAGCCACCACCAT
>JANDJT010000102.1:22238915-22270500 GCA_024331685.1 Stegophilus panzeri
CATTCTTCTTCCTCCAGACATACCGCTGATCCATCGTGCCGAAAAGTTCCAGTTTTGTTTCATCGCTCCACAGAACATCACCACAAAACTTCATATTTGTGATGTTGAGAGGGATTCTATTCAGGGGGTTGAATAATTTTGAGACTTGAGAAATCATTATAAGTTGCATTTTCAGTTGAATTTGGGGAAACAACTTAAAAAATTTGGAGAAGCATTCGTAGTTTTTACTATTTCAATTGCTTTTGTTTGATTTGTTCGTTGCAAACAACTGAAAGTCTGCAAATTTTGACTGCAACATATGAACACAGGACACAAACTGTCACAAATATAGCAAGAGGGAGTTATAGATAGTTGGTTAGTTTCCTTACTCACTCTCTCTCCCCCTCTCGCTCACATACAAAAACCTGGCTTGACATGACCAAATGCTCACTCCCTCATCGTTTCATAAGTACACTGTACCTGTTTATTAAACGCTGCATCACAGCACGTAAATCACTGCAATCAGTGCAACCTGCAACAATTGTACATCTTTCAGACAAAATGAAGATTTTGGAGTGGGAATCTAACTCCAACCTTCTTTTCAACATCTTTTGGAAATATATGGCAAAAATTATGTGGACTCTTGGCCGATCACACCCATATGTGCTTTTTGAACATCCCATTCCAGACTTAAGGGCCTTTCACACGGAGCAAAATTAAGCGATGTGAATATACAACGCGATGACACCCTTGAATCGAAACAATATATTTCTATGGAGCTATTCACACCGGGCACGATCATTCGTGGCATGACAACGCGAGATTTTTTCCCCCCCCGACCAGTATGTCAATTTTTTCCCAGTCACGCCACCTAATTAGATCTGAGCTTTAGATCACGTGCCCGAAGCTGCTGCTGTTGCACAAAAGGGTGAGGTAAGTGACGCTATAGCACAGAAGATTGTTTTGAAAACCAGTGTAATCACGAAGAAATATTCAGGAAGAGAGAAGAGAATGGATATTGAGTTCTTATCACTGGTATCTGACAACAGAGAACCTTTTGATAAAAATCCATTTTTCCACTGCACGGTACAGCTCAGCTCGCTTTACTTTTCTGAGTTTGCTTTTCCACTGCAGTTTAGTGCCGCCTCAACGTGGGTGCCATCTTCCACTCGCCTTTACGCAGGAATAATGTTGTATTATCGAAGCCCTGTGCAGATACACGGACAGTTCACTGTTCACTGTTTCCTGTTCACTGAACACGGACCCTATTAAGGATGTAAAATAATGGTGTTCTAGGACCTACGTAGTGCTCAATATGACTAAGTTAGATTCAGCCGCGACAGTAATGACTTCGATAAATGCCTTTTTGGAAATTGGTAACAAGCGAGATGTAAAAATCTAAGACAGAAACCTTTGTTGTAATTTTATCTGTAATGAGAAATGACAATTTTCAATGAATAGAATATTACCATACGCAAAGTATGTATTAAATGACATTTATTCAGGCACAATACAGAACGACTCGTTGAGGAAAAGTCCCTACTCCCTCAGTGCGTGGCTCACATTTAGTATCGGCTCGGCTCACTTGGAACCTCGACCGAGGTGGTACTAAAAAAGTACCAGGTACTATCCACAGTGGAAAACCCCCAAAAAGCGAGCAGAGTCAAGTTGAGTCAAGTCGTACCGTGCAGTGGAAAAGTGCCAAAAGTCACAGCAAAATCCATTTTCAAACCCATTTTTTTTCCTTTTTCTGTGCTTCTTAACAGTTTGTGTGCCTTGTGGTGCTATGCGCCAAGTGATTCTTCTTCTCAGTGGTCAAAGACAATATGTCCAGGTCGGCGTTCAAATTCATCCCAAAGGGTTTCAGAGGAGTTGAGGTCAGGGCTCTGTGCAGAACACTCAAGTTCTTCCAGTACAACCTTGGCAAACCATGTCTTCAAGGAGCACACAGCAGTACTGTCATGATGGAGCAGGTTTGGACCTCTTAGTTCCAGTACAGGGGAATTCTTAAATGCAAGCTGCAATAATTGAGGGAAACATGAATTTTGCGCTATACCAGAAAATCCTAAAGGAGAATGTCAGTCTGTAAGTTGAAACTCAAGTGCAACAAGATTATGCAGCAAGACAACGATCCAAAGCATAGGAGTAAGTCCACCTCTAAATGGCTTAAAAAAAAAAAAAAAAAAAAAAAAAAAAAACACACACAAGCTAAATTTAAAAAAAAAGACACTGTATACAACTGTGCGTTTCAAACTTTGTAGGAACAATTTTGGGAAGGCCCACATGGGTACACAAACTTTTGCCCATATAGTCCAAACCATAACCAATGCAAACTACCTACGAACTACATGGTATTGTATTAGTATGTACCAGCAGTTTGTGCACAGGGGGCGGGACAAATGTATTCTAAAGACCATTTGATTGGATGCAAACTGGATGAGTACAAGATGAATAATTTATATGAATAGTACATTTTCTGTACATTTTCTGTTCATCCCCCCCCCCAAGACATGACTGGGGGAGGGGGGGGGGTTGACTAAACTAAGAATTTCCACAAATCACATTTTGGCTTATTAGTGTCTAAGGAAGAAAACAACAATTTTGATTTCATGTAGAACCTGAGACATGAAGGTCTCAAGTGGCAATCTGACCTGATAACACACACCTGTTCCTCAATCAGCTTCAGAGCCTTTTAATAAATTCAACAGGCCCAAAGGTCACTATGTGGCATTAGACTGAATATATGGTTGGAAAATAAAAGTGCGACTGGTTTAAGAGATTTCAGAAAATAATAATATTATTATTATTATTATTATTATTATTAACAACAACAGTAAGAAGGGAAGAGCTCGCGGCTAACCGCTAACTAATTCAGGTGAGAGTAAATCCTCCGAATCTGGCGTAGCCGAAAACGTTGCGAGGACATGAGCTAGCTTGATATTTAGTGGTATAGAATTTTGAAAATGTACTAAACTCGTCGCTAGAAAGTGACCCCTGACATTTAAACACATGGCAAACCGAAAATAGAGGAGATAACTAGTTCTACTTTAGTATGAACAGTAAATAGCATGGTGTATTCCAGCCGAATTCGAGATTAGCTAGCAGGCTTGTGCGTTAGCAAAGAAAACTGGCACGACTAGCATTATTGGAAATCCGTTAGAACGTTATTAAATTAAATCAATATAACATGCAGTACGGAATACATACATGATTGAATAGTGTCAGGAATTCACATTCGGGCTAGTTAGATAACCGGAGTAGCCAAAAGCTCCGCGTCAACAGCTTAGCTCCAGTGCTAAAACGGCTAACAAGAAACGAAAGCGGTGAGTCGTAAATCCTGTCTTGGTTTTCTACTCGTAAGTAATACGTTAGTATATCTCCTGGTCATGAGTTAATTAGGTGATACAAAAGAAAAGCGCAAAACTGCCTAAACAGAAAATGCCTGTTAGCGTAGCATGGCAGTGTTCGCTAGCTAATCCCGTACCGTTGAGATAAACGGGTGTAGTACCAGGACCTCCGCCGTTCTGCGTTGCGCTGTAATTAGAGTTCAGATTGGGGTAACCCGGAGCCGACATCTTACTTCACGCTTTAATTAACCTTTTATATGATCCAAATGTCGCTTTCAATGAGGTGCCAAGCAAACAAAACCCCGATGTCAGCAGTTTTGCGATGCCATCGACCTGCTTTAACTGAAGATGTGTCACTGATTAGCGCTGATCTGCCTTTAGGATCAAACACTGAAATCGGATTCTCTGCTACGTGTCCATTTCAAAATAAAAGCCACGGTGGAATGTTGACGAGCGGCGACATCCACGTTTCCGGGTTCACGCCCCTTTTCGTCAGAGTCGTTTTGCGTCACCGGGCGCGTCAGAAGGAGGGGGAGGAGGGGAGAGCACGCGCACGTGCTCACCTTATGACGCATTTACGTAAAAGGCGTCGGGTTGAGTGTATTTACAAGCAAATTTCCCCTCAGTGAAGATGGGACTGTATCTTAAAACTGAATAGAATTAATTAATTGATTAATGTGTTCTCTGTTTGTCCTGAATAATGATGGAAGTGTGTGGGATTTATACTGATACACTTTCGGTTGGTGTGATGCCGCCAGACGTGAATCGGCGTCGCTGTTGCCACCCCAAAGTTGCTTATTTTCAAATAATAAATAATCGTTTATCCGTTCAGATATGTTTAAAGTTGTGAAGCATCTACAAAACAACTTAGTTACTGTTATCATGTGTTATTGCAGCTACACTGGGGGGGGGAACCCTTTATTTACTTAATTCATATGTGTACATCGGTTCCATGTGATTGAATTGAGTTAACATAATTTGTTTTCCAATGAATAATGATGATATAGAGTCACATATACATTACAGCACAGTGAAATTCTTTTCTTCACATACCAGGAAGTTGGGGTCAGGCATGATACAGCACCTTTGGAGCAGAGAGTGTTAAGAGCCTTGCTCAGGCGCTGCGCTGGGGCTTGAACCCCCAACCTTCCAATCAGTAAACCAGAGCTGTAACCATCAAGCCCCCACTGCCACAATAAAATAGAATAAAATTTAACTCCACATTCTCACCTGAGCCGAGGATTGAACCAAGGTTGCCAGTATTATTGCAACCTCCACATTACCACTGCGCTATTTTACCACACACGTGTTAATCATGTTAATTTAACTACTATAGTCATATTCATTCCAAAGTTGTTTAAAGTAAATTTAGCATACGCAATGAAATCACGTTTTGATGAGAAACATAATATTTATGTAAACCATGCGTAAATATTTTTTTCTTAAATCTAATCGACTACATATTCCATTTTTTAGTGTATAGACAGTCGCTCCATCACCAGCCTCTGGTTTTGTTTTGTTTTTGTTTTTTAATCTCTGTTTTTAAGTTATTACGTTTTAAGACGTCACATTCCTGAGGAATGGGAAACCTGAAGACTTTCCTGTGGTGGAAAATTTACCAACTGTTGCTAATCGCTGACGCTGGAGACTCCTTCGATAAATGTTACGTAAACATGTCCTTACAGAAAACCGTGTCAATGAGTATATAGGAGCATCCACCCTGAGAATGAGTTGTTACTATAAAAATGATAACATATTAGAACGAGTGCATTAATATAAACCTTGCAGACAGAACTACTGCCAGAGCTGTGGTTGTTGATATTTAAAAAATAAAATAAATCAATCATCAGAATTCAACAGTGCTGTGGTATATGTAAGGAAGAAAACACTTCAGTGCAACTGAGTATCAGAAACTAGTGGAAACTGAAATCACAAAACTGCGAATGAGCAAGCAAACTGCAGAGCACATTTCACAGTAGTGTTATGAAAACTAAAGAAATCATGATCAAAGTGAAGGAACGTATGGCACTGGATTATTGCAATCAACCAAACTCTCATGTTGAGGATGTGGGATTATGACCTGGATCTGCACTATACACCGATCAGCCATAACATTAAAACCACTGACAGGTGAAGTGACTAACCTTGATTAGCTCGTTACAGTGATGCCTGTCAAGGGGTAGGATATATTAGGCAGCATGTGAACTGTCAGTTCTTGAAGTTGATGTGTTGGAAGCCGAAAAAATGGACAAGTGTAAGGTTCTGAGCAACTTGTTCTCTACTTACATGCATTGCTCTATTATATATTTAGCCAATATACGAAGTTGTATGTCTTACTTTTCATTGTAAGGTCATTGTAATCGTCCTAACTTTTTGTTACATTTTAAATTTTGGGTTGGGGTTGAAGAAGCTGAGTGAGCTAATTGTATATTTGTATTTGTTTTGTGTTAGTTTTGTTTTGTCTATGTACCTGTATTTGTGTCTTTTGGTCCCCATTGAAAATGAGATGCTGCATCTCAAGAGGCTATCCAACAATAAATTGAAATTGACATTGACATTGACACGGGCCACATTGTGATGGCTAGACGACTGGGTCAGAGCATCTCCAAAACGGCAGGTTTTCCGGGGTGTTCCCAGTATGCAGTGGTTAGTACCTACCAAAAGTGTTCCAAGGAAGGACAACTGGTGACTGGTCATGAGCACCCAAGGCTCAATGATGCATGTTGGCTGAGCAAAGGCTAGCTTTTCCGGTTCAATCCCACAGAAGAGTTAATGGCTATGACAGAAAGGTGTCCAAACACACAGTGCATTGCAGCTTGCTGCGTATGGCACTTCTGTAGCTGCAGACTGGTCAGAGTGTCCATGCTGACCCCTGTCTACCACTGAAAGTGCCTACAGTGGGCATGCGAGCATCAGAACTGGACCATGGAGCAATGGAAGAAGGTGGCCTGGTCTGATGAATCACATGTTTTGTTTTACATCAGTGGACAGCTAAGTGCGTGCGTGTCGCTTACCTTGAGTGATTTTAATGTTATGGTTGACTGGTGTATGCTTCCACCTGTATATAATTTTCAGATGTTGCCTTACCCGAGCTATTTTTCAAACAATTTATACCCACATAGACCATCTCAGAAAAAAACAGTGCCATCTCACTGAGCTTTACAAGCGATATATGGAGTTCTGCCATTACCCCTGTCTTAGGGTTAATAGCTCAGTGAATTGACCACAGTGAATCAATTGCACAGCCATGTGCTTGTGGTACTTTTTTTGCCCAGTTGTTCAATTAAAAAAATACTCCTGTTTTATCTTTATTTTTTTTTGGTCTGGGGAAAAAATATACCTGCTGTTATTTTGTCTGAAAATGAGCTTGCTATTTTTTCTGAAAATAATATTTGAAAAAATACTTAAGGCATGCAGCTTGGTCATGGAAGCTTGGCATGTGTTCTTTCCAGCTATAAACCAATTTAACCCATGTGCACTGTTTTTGCCTTAGAAGTGTTGCAGTACCCTTATTGGTATCATCCTTACATAATGCTAATTTGTCCTCTCTACATTTTATCTGTTTACAGTTACAGTTAATGTAGCAGAACATCTCTGAACAAGTTAATTCCTGTTCTTACTTGCTTTATAGTAGCTTTAATCATCCTCTTTTCCCTTTCTTGAAGAAAAAAAAATGCAGCATGTCATGTTACTAAGAAGCCACAAACTACAAAGCCTTAGAAGACTCCTTCCAGTTTAAGAAAACCAGTGAGTATGGAAAAAGCACATACTACTTGTTTTAAGTTTGTGTAAACCTGAATATGTATGTACTGTATGCATGGCTTCTTTAGATTTACACCACACGCTACTCACTATGCTAGAGCTACGAAAGTGACCTTGCTTTATAATGAAGTCAAATGCAAAATGTGTGTGTGTGTGTCCTCTGAAAACTTTTATTATGAAGTGTTGCCCTTTCATTCCTACAGTCATAAATTTGCTGATCTGTCTTCTATACTTCCACATTGCATTAGGTGATGTTTGTATACTACACCTTTAATCCACCGGCTCATCTTTGAGTTCTGAGAAAAGTCTCAAATAATGAATCACATCAAAATCTTTCTTTCTTTCTCTTGTTCTGTCGCTCTCTCTCACTCCCTCTTAGGGAGTCACTTTCTATCTCTCTAATTAGTCTCTCTGTCAATCTCTTTTGGTGAGTATATCTATCTATCCATCTGTCTATCTATGCCTCTCTTGCTCGCACACTCACTCACTCGCTCTCGTTCTCTCTGTCAATCTTTCTATCTCTCTCTCTGTCAGTCAGTCTCTATTTCACGAGTTGTCTCTCTCACCGTTCTATCTATCCATCTATTTATATATACCTCTCTGTCTGTGTCAATCTCTCTCTCTCAGTGCATATGCATGCGCTCTCTCGCTCTCTCGCTCTCTCTCTCTCTCTCTCTTGCTCTCGCTCTCTCTGTCAGTCTCGCTGTCTGCTGGTCTATCTCTCTGTCAGTCATTCACTATTTCACAATCTCTCTTTTTCTCTATCTATCTATCTATCTATCTATCTATTTACCTACCTACCTACTGTGTGTCGGTCTCTGTGTGAGAGACCAATATATAGAGAGCCAGAGTGATGGAGAGACCTTATAGTCAGCCTCTCCTTATCTCTCTGTCTCTCTTTATCGGTCTCTCTCCCCATCAGTGTCTCTCTCTGTTGGTATCTCTCTCTCTCTGTATCTCTGTCATTCTTTTTCTCTCTCTTTCTCCCTATCTTTCTCTTTTTGTCATTTATGTCTCTATAATTTGTACTTTGTGGAGTCCTGTATAGCATACTTCTGCATTGTTTCACCATGGTCCTGAAGAAATGACATTTTGTTCCAATGTGTACAGTAATGTCAGTGATTCCCTCTTGGCTTGCTTGTATTTCCTGCTTTTTGTAACCGTCCCAGCTCATGTCCTCCCTCTGAACGCTTGGTCTGCAGGAATTACTGTCATTTTTCAACACGTTCATTTTTGCAAAAGACTTTATCATGAGCAAAGCTAGGTGTGGCTCGATCAGGTTAAAGTCTGTAGTACTTGAACGTCCAAGTCGGACGTTTTGGGTCACTCACTAGATAAGAGTAGCGTTTTTTTCCCTTTCTAAACTACTGAGCACGTCCTGGAAAATGAAAATCCTACACATGTTTAAACAGTGTAGAAACTTGCAGCGGTGGCTATTACACTATATACCAGAATGCTTCGGTATCCAACTTCACCATGTTGTAACTGAGCTGCTTTCCCTGCTGTTTAAGGTCACTTCCCCTCTCTGAACCCCTGCGTCTTGCTTTCAACGGCTTCACGTTTCCTGAATGCCAGTCTTTAACTCGTGTATGGCTGCAGATCAGTCTAAACCTAGCGGCCTGAATCTACTTGGGTCAAGTTTCTCATTGGCTGGGAAGCATGAGGTGTTTGGTAATGTCACAGGGTAAAGTCTGAAAAAGCTTGACATACAACAACGTTTTGAACATTAAAGTTCAAAGTCTTGCTTGACTCACCATGGAGTTGAGAACTTTTTTTTTTTTTTTTTTTTTTTTTTTTTTTTTTTTAGAAAATATGGTGTACATCAGTAACACAAGTGATTTATTCTAAAATGGGTGAAGCTTACTCTTTGTAGTTTTTGATTTCTTTGTAAATACTTATTAAATAAATTTACTCTCATTAATTTAATGCAATATCAATAGACATACTGTATATTTTTGCCCGAGAATTATTAATTCTATGCTATTTTTCACAGTTTGAACGGAAACAAAGCTGTACGGTTAAGGAATTTGTATGGAAATGCTAATCTATCCATTAAATAGAATGAGCGCTAGCATGCAGCGAACCAAGCATTACCTTCGGCACACATAGGAACCCAACACGGCTCTATTCTTTAACTTAACCTTAGTTTATCTCTCATTAATTTTTCAGTTGTTTCATCACACTATGCTGTCTGTACAGCTTGAAGTACAGGTTTATGTCCATAATGCAAAAATGTCTCATCCATAACATTACATCATCTCAGAATCTAGCAAAACAACCCTTTTTTTTTTAAAAAGATGAGGATGCAGTGTTTCTTGAAAACGTACCATCGAATTCTCCTCTTCTGATTGGTCAAAACAAACTGGATTCATTTTTCTATAACAGGAGCTATGACAATAGTTCCAGCTGTAGAAGAAATCGCAGGTAAATATTAATGCACTCATTCTAATGTTATTGTTTCTATAGTAACAGCTCATTCACAATGACTTGTTTGGTGGATATGGTGGTGCCATGTAATCTAAGCCTAAAAATTAAACAGAATTAAAATATAATAATTGATATGGAGGCGATTATTTAACATTCATGGAAGGAGTCTCCAGTGTTGGTATAATGTGACAATCCGGGGTCTTTTGTTTTTTTTTCTGAAAGGGAAGCCCTTGTTGTAAGGCTCTACATAAAGCCTTTGAGGTACTAGATGGAACCTTTTACCTCAGATTCTACTGCTTTTTTCAAGCACCTAGGCACTCTGCAAGTCAATACGAGTACAAATGTAACATCCATAACCTTGGAATCACCCAAATACAAGATACGACTTGTTATTAATCTGCATGTGCAGTATAATGGCCTATTAATGAATTGATTTTGAAATTTCCTTTACTACAGCTTTTCTTGGAGCTTCACTGATCCAGAACAGAATTGAATTGAGTTATGCATATACTACTAACTTCTGACTTGTTCTGTATCAGATGGGATTTTTTTTCATTGTACTTTTCATTATTTGGTCCAAAATGGCTATTGTTTGGTTCAGTTTTGCACACTTGGACCGAACAGTGTTGGGATTAAAAACATTACATTAAATATGCAATCGGTTGGAATAAAATATTGGTACCACTTGTGAATATTGGTGAGAAGTTATCCATATATTATTTTTGCAATCATTTTACATTTACATTTATGGCATTTGGCAGACGCCCTTACCAGGATGACTTACATTTATCTAATTTATACAACTGAGCAGTTTGGCAGTGCTGGGATTTGAACTCGCAACCTTCCGATCAGTAGCCCAATGTCTTAACCTCTGGATGAAAAGACAGTGGCGCAAAGTGACACCAAAAAAACTAATTGTGGCAGTTTTCCTCACTTAGCAAGAATGTAGCATGAAATACAGATGATTACATTTTCAGTACTGAAAAACCTGAGTAAAAATGGTGGAAGCTAGAAATGTATCATGGCACGACTACTACATTAACTGAGTACAACATGAGAGAACTATGAGAGATTGTAACATTAAATATAATGAGTTTCCTTTTCAGCCTTGTGCCCTAAGTTCTCTGGGATAGGCCCCAGGCTGCCCCTCAACCCTGTGTAGGATACAGTTTGTCTTGGCAGCCACTTTCATTCTCTCATAATGTGGATCCAAGGTCAAATCCAGGGCATCAAAATGCATATGATTGCAGTTAAACCATTTAATTAAACCAACTGTGCTTGAATCAAAGCACATGATGTTCATATCAAAGGTGTGTGTATATATTTAGAGAGATGTGTGTTTAAGCAGTTGCTATAGCCGAACAACTGTACATTTATGGAGGTAGAGAATATAGCACTGTCTTTAATCAGCCAGTAGGGGTTGCAGGTTCACTGGAGAAAAGCTCCTGTATTACAGTGCAGTATATGATGCATGCTGATGAATTTTAGCTTTAAAATGGGGGGGGGGAGCTAAATAAGAAGTATTCTACACTCATCAGCTATTTTAATACCCCCTGTAGTCCCTGCTCATTCATGCAATTATCCAAACATCTCAGATAAGCACTTGACAACCGTGGTGAGCAGAAAAGCATCTCAGAATGCACAATATGCAGAAGCTGTTGCAGATGGGCTGCAACAGCCGAAGATAACATCAAGTTGCACTGCGGTCACCCAAGAATAGGAATCTGGGCACTGGTTCAGCGAAACTGGACAGTTGAAGTTTGGAAAAAGAGAAGGTGATGTTATTCCAACTGTCCAGTGGCTGGTGAGTGTTTATACATATACACAACATTTATTACATCTGGTAATGTCTCTTGTTATAGCTGTTGTGATAGCTGGTTTAAAAGAAATGTGACTAATTACACACATTGTTTAAAAATGTCTTGTAATTTTACATTAAATTACTTTCAACTGGTTGCAGTAAAATTACAGTATGCATTTTACAGTAACATGACTGTAATCAAAATATAGCATTTACAGCACCGTATGGCACAGCTAGCTGTACAATTACAATAGCTACTAATTTTACTATAATTTCCCTGCAACTCAATTGGCAGTCACAAATTTCAGTTTTCAGCATTACTGTAAAATCTCATTCATTACACCGCTAATCAAATGGCTTCAAGTTTATTAAGTCATTTCATGTTGTGAGTTTTACAATGTATTACAATGACTCTCTGAACACTACAATGAAACTATTTGATTTTCTAGGAGGTTATTGAAATCCATTTATATCAGGCATTAGTAATTATCTATTTCGTTTTGATTCAGGAACAGAAACAAATTAAAACATGTATGTATGTATTTATTTATTTTACACCTTCTAAGGGATGCCAGACCATCACAGAGCACCTTCAGGCACACAATCACACACTCATTCACAGGTGAAATCTAGAGTCACCAATCTACCTACTGGCATGTTATTGGGAGCTTGGAGGAAACTAGAGAACCCAGAGGAAACCCACACAGACACGAGGAGAACCTGCACAGAACCTCCACTTAAGACAGTAACCCAAGCTCTGGATTGAACTGGAAACTCACTGCCCCACTTCATCAAATTCATAATCTGGTCTGTTCAGATTTAGGTTTTTATTCAGATTAAACAATCACTCAGATTATCAGGCTTAATATATTATAAATTATAAGCTTCTTTAGTAAAGATGAATCACTAATGTTACAAGTTTTATCAAAAAGGTTTCCTTCATCTTGTTTTCTATCCAGGCCTTTGGCTGCAGCTTTGGGTGTGAAATTTGATTGTACCTACAGTCATGTCTTTCATGACATAATCCAGCAGTTATCTGGATTTGCACAGTATCCATAAATCCATCATCCACCAAATGTATGCCACTTCTCTTTACGACAGCTTTGAAAAGCCCAAAAGCAAAGAAGGAAGTTTCGCAATGATATGGTTTCCCTCCCCATGAGTAAGTATTTCCACCCTATCCTCCCTGGACGTTTGCATTACTTTATGTTTAGTCTCTTTTTTTTGCCTCTAACAAATACAACCACCTAGTCAAAGAAGTGTTCAGTTTCAACATCTACCCATATGCAAAGTTAAATAAATGCATAGACTTTTCAGAAGAAATTATTTTATTATTTAAAAAAAAGTGAGAGTATAAATGAGCATTTTATATGCAACTACAAATATCTGTATTACTAAATCTTTATCTATAAAGCCTTACAGAAGCTCCAGTCTTCCTTGATGTTCCAGCACCATTAGTAGAATTAATCTCTTTTTTTAAAAAAAAAAAAAAAAAAAAAAAAAAAAGACTATAATTTAAAATGTTTTAAACTTATGTAACATGTTGACTATCTCTCAGCAGGGTTGCTAAGTGTTCAGTTGCTAACATAGGGGTACATTAGGTTATTTCAGCTCTCCGCTCTTTTCTGCTGCTTTTTTTGCTTAACAGTCCATGGTGATTTGTCCTTCATGTCCTGACCCAGTCTCCGCAGGCATATTGCCCTCAAGCTTCTTTCACTGTCAGATTACAGTGCATCAATTCCCAATGAATGGAGTCTCTTAGAACGGTGATGAAAGAGTACTTCCACAGACTGTGTAATTTGACCATAACCTCCAGAGACCTTCCACTGCTGTATTTCCATTAACTTATACTTATGGTTGTAACTAGTAGCATGATATGATGATTAGGGAAAGCTGTGCAGGGGTGGACAAATCATAAATTCATTCGCTAGCCCACTGTGCAAGTTAAAACTTCAGTGTGTTGCCCAGTCCCATAGTTTGGTTATCTAGAAACCAAACTGAAAAGAATAAAAAGTGGTAGCTAATGCAATGTAGTAATGATGTATATGGAGAGCTAGTTTGCTAGTTGAGTGGATTAATAGAGACTAATGGAAATTAATGTTTTTAACGTAGCACATTGCGATTGGGACCTTGACAAGGAGTTTGCAAGTCGCTGACCAACATTTCAGCTATGAGCTGTGGTGTTCTGTTCTTGCATCACTCATAAAGAGTATTATTTGAGTGTGGCTCATGTCTTTCTTTTCTCTCTTGAGATGATTGCAGATGATATGGTCAAACCTGCTGGTGAATAAAAATTAAATAGCCTGGACAAAATATCTGCTTGTCCCAGACATCTAAGCTACTGATTTGTCTGTCTGTGTGAGAAATATCTTGAAGTGAAGATGCAAGGTCTAAGTCAGAGGTGTTCAATCTTATCCGTAAAGGGCCGTTGTGGCTGCAGCCTTTCATTCCAACCAAATAGGAGGCAGACTTGTTAGGTGATTGGAAACCAAGATGAACTGATTTTGCAAGTGGAATTGGGTGTGGCCCCTTTGTGGATAAGATTGAAGACCCCTGGTCTAAGCTATCCTCTTGAGAACCCAAACTAAGATGTCTGTCTTTTCAATATTCTCCTTACTTATATTAACTAGCTTCTGATAACTATAGATACTAATGTCTTCAAAGTCAAGGACATAGTTTGGTAAAACAACAATATCCTTATATGAGGACTGTAGAATCTCACATGGTTAATGTCCTTACTTGCAGTCTGACTTTCTGTTGGTAGGGCTTCAAATTTGACCCTGTCCAATCCCACTGTTTTGTCCATGGTGTATGAAGTCTGTCTTGTTCGGTTCTTGGTAGTGATTTTGTCTGTATTGTCCTCAAGCTTTCCCCACTGTTCTTTTAAGCATGCCTCATGCATGGTTTGCAAGTGTTGTTTAAAAGCATATGTTTGTTAATGCTTCTAAGAGCCTTCCCCAGAGTCTACTCACTCAAATCATCTGGCCTCTTACAGCACTAAATGAGTACCTTAAATTTCAGTCACAGTGTTTCATTTGTGGTGTAGGATGGATTTCGTAGTCCCTCGCCATCCACGCTCGCATTCTTCCTACCCCTCCTCCATCTCCACAGCAACACCACAGTCAACACCAAGGCTAGCACTAAAAGGCTGACGCCCCCAGCGATGACCCATGACATCTTTGGGACCTGATTGGACTTATGAGGCTCAAAGAGAGCACAAGATATTTCTGATTCAGTGCTGAATCCGACATTATTCCCTGCCACCACACAAACTCGTGACCCAACCTTTACTCCCTGCACCAACCCAGTACGGGAAGAATTGCTGAAAATTTGTGGCTCGTGGCCGCCTTCTGTGATTATTTTGTAGTAGGAGACCGTGGATTGTGGTGCACACCAATGGATCTCCACCAGTCCAGATGCTCCCTGTTTCAACTCTTTGATCTCTGGAGCTGTAGGCAGCTCATCTGGACCAGTAATTCCAGGACAGTAGCACTTAGTTTGTGCGGCAACCACAGAACAGGGAACCTTGGGAACCACACAAGGGTCATATTCACACTTCCGAGGGGTAAACTCAGTGGTATTGGCCCCAGCCTGTTCAGGGACTTTTGAAATGGGGGTTACTTCTTCGTCATAGTCGTCAGGTACACCGATGTAGCGGATACGAGTTTTTGTGACGGGAGGCTTAGATGCTACCGGGTTCACAGAAACGGCTAACAGGAAGTCCACCAACAAGGCCAGCAGGAGGAGTGTAAAGTTCTGCATCTTGATTCTGTGAAAAAGATATGAATGCAGAAGTTAGCAACAGTCACTTTCCTCAATTTTTTTGTCTTCTTCATAATGTGCCTTCTGTTGATTTCCTAGTACTAACACACTGGTCTATTACTCCTGCTAATTAGCTTAAGAGAAGAGAAGTCTCAAAATATATTGCACTCATGCTCATGCAGGACTTGTGATCAGATCTCAGGAATCAGTCAACATTGTAGAAGTTGTAAAACCTGGAGCGTCATGCCTGTTCCATTTTGTTAGCAAATCTCAGCAAAGCAAAATTATATACTAAGATTAATGATGTCACATTTCACCATATTTGTACAGTATATGTATGTACATTATATGTCAGGTTAACACAAGTCTCAATTCACAGGCCATGAAATTATTAATAAACTGTATGAAATTTGCAATTGCTGCAAACGAAAGTTTCCATTATTTATGTTGAATCCTAATGGATAACTGTCAGATAGATCATTTTAACTCAACTCCTGCTGTACTGAAGTCTGGCTAATTAACAACACTCCCCCTAGGTAGTTAGTGTCTTTGCATATTGTGCAGGGAATCACAGTGCATCAGAACACAACGAGAATGCGTACGGTCTCAGAAATTCATCCATTCATTCAGCTTCAGTAACCGTTTTATGCTTCTCAGAATTGTGGCAGTTCTGCAGCCAATCCTACTAACACTGGGAGCAAGGGTACATCTTCTGTACCTTTTAGTATCTTTCATCTGAAAACATGAATATAGTGTACCTTTTAAAAATGAATTCAAGGTACCTCTTAATAAAAGAGACATACAAAAGGTACACAAGATATACCCCTGTTGTTACCACCCCAGCAACAATGAAAAGTACAGTTTGGTACCTTCATTTCTGAGAATGTACCAGGCATGGTGTCATGTTGTGTCATGTCATGTTGCAGAGAAACCGCAAACGAAAACTGGGTACAGCGTGCTAACCCTGGAGACTCATTCAAATAATGCTAAACAAACATCTCCTGACAGAATATCTATCATAAATTCTAGAAAATTAACACCTTATGACCAATCAGAGTCAAGAATTCAACATTGCTGTTGTATAAATAATGCAAGTACACATTCCATAAAAATGAAAATCACATAGAAACAAGGGAGTGATTGGATGTTGGCTGTTAGCTTTTTTTTTTTTTTTTTTTTTTTTCTTCTTACTCTTGTTTCCACTTGTCCTTGTTTCTTGTAATGATTAAATCTTTTTCTTTTTTTGTACATTTCTAGTGCTTTATGTACTGTTGGCAAACCTCAACAAAAGTAGCATGATGTTTTAGCCATACCTACCCCTACCTCTGGATGGTAATTTATTGTCTGCTGTTGTCTATATTTGGGGAAACGCGTCTCTGCTCCCATACATGGGCTTACATAAGACACACACACACACACACACACACACACAGAAAACACCCGGGTCTATTCTTACTCCAGACACTTCATCCCAGAGGACTGTTTCCGTGGGAACCTGGCTACACCACATGGGTATGAGACTGCTAGTTTTTTTGGGGGGTGCGAGTTTGAATATTCATTAGTATTGGGTCCCTTCATCTCCAACCTTCAACTTTCTGAAGCTCTGATATTTTTTTCCCAACATTCCCCCCCATGTACCAGAGCACATTTTTAAAAGGAAATAGTCTCACTAATTCTCATATTGTTAATCTTGTATTTCTCATATTACACATACACATCATTTCATTTTTTGCTCACCAGTTTCACTTTCTTTGGTTCAAAGAAGGAGCCTGGTTCAGACCAGGATTATCAAATATTTCCCGAATATTCTGAAGTTTATTTGGAAGAACTGTAGGTCTTTTACATTTTACTCTCATCCTGTTCAATCTTGTTTAGATGTCATTTTAGATAAACTGGTAAAACCTGAAAAGTATACCTGATCATCTCTTGTGGTAACTCAATGTTGGACTGTTCTACCATTATCTTTAGAAATTATGTAATTATACACTTTTCTGGGAGCACCACATGTCAGTACTTCTAGAACAACTCACGGTGTGGAGTTTGAGAGTTTGGGACTTGGTTATATGTGAGCAGAAGTGTCACTAAGAGACATCTAACAGATCTAGTTCCCCAGTAGCAAGGGGGTGTAATTTCTTTGTAAATAACATCACTTGTAGCATTACTCACCCAATAAGTAAGGACTAAGACACAATGGGGCGTGCTGTCATAGGAAAATTATCACTGGCTGGGTGGTGTGATACAAGCAACACAAAGTGGAGTTCCAATTTATTTAAGAACATGTCCATAAAACTGTAGGTGGTATGTGCATCCTAAATTATAAGAACTAGGATAGGAACGATATGGAATCCCCGCTATGCTACCTGTCCAACCCAAAATGATACATCCTCAAAGACTGACATTTTCAAATTTGGAGATAGTAAATGCTACTAAACATTACAGAAGCACCACAGGGTTTGATTATAGTGTTCTTTCCATTTCAGATTTTCAGTTATTGTCATACCTGTAAGTTAGTGGCTCTCCAATGGCATTATATAACGGAATATATTTTTAATTTTTTTTTTTTAATATTAGCCTGTTTAACTGGTTACTTGAATTGATTAAATTATTAATGAATTAATTCAACTCATATTGAGTAACTGTATAAATAATATTGTCTTAAGGATAATTGAAATAATAAAAAAAAGTGCATTATGAGTGGAAAGTTCAGGCATAAAAAGCTCCACTAAATAGAAATGAAGATGTTTGTACCTCTAGAAAGTTCTTCTACTCTCTTTGTGGTTGGTTCCCTCTTTTCCCCAAAATGTCTTGCACTCCTTTGCTGTTGATTCCTCTCTGAAGAGAACTTGTTTCACGGCATCCTCTTTTGTTCCCACCAAGAAGTTTCCCCTCCCTCTCAACACCCCCGTCTTCCTCCTCCTCATCCATGACTCTTTCTCCCTGCCCGCTCCCTTTTTTGGCTGGGCCAAATGCTTTGAGCACTGCTGAATGAATTTGCTTCAGTGAGCGAGACATGTTTGAACACATCAGAAACCATGTGTGTGTGAGTTGTTACAGAAGTCAGCCAGAAATCACACAATTACTCATTCTGTTTTTTATGCTTGGTAGACACTGTGTGTGTGTGTGTGTATAGGAGTGTTTCAATTGACCACTATTAGTGGCATTCCTTTGGTTCACGTCCATGTATAAAGTCTGTACACACAGGTACACCTGTGAGTCTGACGTGTCACTGATGCACTGTTTTGTCTGCTTCACTGTGAAGATAAAAGGTTGGACATGTGAATCTACTGGCACACGGGTTAAAACTCGAGTTCTCATTATTTTGTCAGCATGGTTAGCTTGACAAATCAAATAAACAAAGATGTTATTACAAGAGCACTTGCTGCTGTGAGGCAAGTTTTCTTTTGTTGTGTAAACAAACATATTTTTTACTAACCTGTCCAGCTGCCTTAGGAATCAGTTAGATAATGTATAAAATACTTGCGCGTGTGCTGTTCTAGGAAAATAAATAGACACAGCTTAGACATGTTACAGAGAAAACAAAAGTCACAAAGCCTTCTGTCCTGAAAACTTTCCCGCGTCAAAGTTTTTCCAAAACAAAGTGGTTACAAAGTGGTAACACTGGAGATTCTTTCCATAAAGTTTAAATAAATGCCTCCTTACATATTCACAATATCGAAGATTATCAACATTGATATTGTTTTTTTGTTAACAATATGATTTTAAAATCAGTTTATTATCAGGCTCAGATTATATGGAGTGTCCCTGTGAATGAGCTGTTACTATAAAAACAATAACAAATTAGAACAAGCACATTAATAAAAAAAAACTTATTTGAATTAGAGCTGGAATTATGTCAATGCTGCTGTTCTGACCAATTACCATCGCAAATTCAACATCACTGTGGCTTAAAGGCATTCCATCATCATGTTCAGGTCATTCATGAAGCAGATTTTATTTTATTTTTGGGATGTGTTGGCAGCTTGTGGTTACTTGTAGTTTCTCATGGTTCAGAAAAGGTTCTTACACATCTGTATGCTTGAGTCATTCATCATGCAGTCAAGCCAAGTTGATGTAATACCGTGATAACCGAAAGACAAAACATACACCCTCATCAAAATTTCAACATCAGCATCCAGAACGCGTATCGCACGTATGTCATTCTCATCTAATTTCCAGTTTTGTTCTGTGTATTTATTGTTTTGCACTCGTCTCACACTCTTGTGTATTTGCACTTTATGTAGTCTTGAGTACTGTTCTGTGTTGCACCATGGTCCTGAAGAAACCTCATTTTGTTCCAATGTACAGTACACACGCTATATAGAAGAATGGCAATAAAAACCCACTTGACTTGATTAAGTCTGCATGTCAACAATGCAAGAGACCAGTGTGCCAAGGTAAAAAAAAAAAAAAAAAAAAAAAAAAAAAAAAAAAAAGGTTTAATTTTTTATATTTTTTAAAATCTCTAATTATATTGCCCTGAACTAGAAAAAAATAAATCCATTAAAGATTAGGAAGAAGGGGAAATAATTGCTAAAAACTAGTATGCTATCTAGCTAATTTGCTACAAAGTATACAGTATCTATGTCAACTTGATTGTCGTTTGTGGGAGTTTTCAAAAATCGAACTCAATGTAACAACTAGAAAAGCAAAAAGTATAATTCAGAACAATATAATGAAGAAACGGTGAAAAGACCAAACTCATTTCCATTCGTAGTTTCTGTACTCATTTCACCTAGAATCATAATTTTATACTTATGAGATCACAAAACATGGTGCAAAAATATATTATTTTTGAAATTATGAAATAATATATGAAAGTATACTGTACATTCATGTATATTACATTTCCATGTTTTCCTGCTATAAATTAAACAAAATCCTCACCACACAATACATTTCTGACATTTTCAATGTGTTGACTATTTACATGTGTAGGAAAAAGTTCAAAAGTTTGTTTCATCAGTGTCTTCAAATTTATTTCTAACTACTGCTGATCAGATATTGACACTTCACAAAATATAGCAGGTTTTATATTGGAGGGGTGTCAGTTTTCTTGTACAAATTAAGCTTTCTTCACTTTTTGTTGGCTTTTATATCAACAGTCCAACAAAGCTTTGCTTTTGTAAACATTTCTGGTGAGAGCTGAGTTACTTCTCAGAGGTACCAGATAATGTCAAAGCTGTATCTGTCTTATTCTCTGAAATATGGGCCCTTCAAAATTGCAGAAAATTGCAATAATCACATTAAAAAGTCATACTGAAGCACTTTTCTGATGCTCACAGATAGGCTAGCAATATAGATACAGACTTAAAGTTTACTGTACATTTATACTAGTTGGTTCTGATGTCACTGTTAGCTTTATGGATACCAAATAATCTACCTTTGGTTATAAGCTTTCAAATTTAAGAAAATCAGTCATTTTACTACTCATGACTAATATATTGAAACATTATAGAAAATTCCCTATACTATATACCTCCATTTTTTTGTACCTTGTATTATACCACTTGTGGAATATAACTACCAAGTTTCATTTGGAAATGACCACTAGGTTTAGAGATACAGGCATGCAAGTATTGCTAAAATTGCTAAAATTGGAAAAAAAAAAAAAAAAAGACATTTTAGAGGCATAAAATCCAATGTTGACAAGCTAGGGACCTGAATTTGTGCATACATAAACTATTATCCTAATACTATATGCTCCCCAAATTTCAATTGCCAACAGGGCTGTCATCATTCACAAATGTACATGTAATTTTAGCATAGTAAGTTCTAGAGAGAAATTAGCGGAGAGCAGAAAGTGACATCTTGGATATAATTTCATTCCAGGTTTCACAGCTGCATTTGTTCGTTCATTCACAATATCTCTGGTATATTCACATCAGTCGAGATAAACCATTCTATGTGGAATACAAATATGCTGTAGTTCTCGGCACCAGCTCCATGTAAACTCGTTCTTCTATGGATGAGCTCTACATTGTTTTCTGTAAAAGTGTTTAGTTGTTCCAATCAGGATTTAAGAGTACACCAAAAGAGCAAGGCAAAAATGGATGCCATGACAGCTATTACACTAGACAAGATGATAACTTGAGACATTTGGGTCTTCACAGTGCTGGTATAGGCACACAAGGTCCCTGTGACATTAAATCTATGATTAAACAATACTTCTAGGTAGCAGAAAATAACTGGTCTGTGGAACATTCTAGGAACTTAAGGGAAGTCCAATTGTTAAAGGTATATGGTTTTATAGAAGTAAAAACATGAAGACAACCCTATTGGTACATGGCATTTGGGATGCTAATAATACGAGAACCATTGTTCTAGTATTATTATGATTTTCAACAGTATTTATGCTTTTTTATGCTTTTCAACAATATTGACTAAAACCACTAGTTCATACAGTACAATATATAGTTGGTTTACTTATTTTAATAGCTACACTTTGTTTATCACAACATTGTACCATTTTAGGGACTTGGTTAAAGAATTCTTTATGGAAACTGTTACAATAAATGTAACCCCTTTTGCCTATGTACTGGAGCATGGAATTAATCTGTTAGAAGAAATGGTTAGCTGGATATTTGATTGAGTTTGTATATGGCAGTGAGAGAGTTAGGCTAGGCTTTGTCTTCTTATATACGTGCCATCTATCTCACACACTTTTCCAGTGATCTCATTTCCAGAGCCATGTTTATTAGAGAGCGATACCACTGACATGACAGAGCTTGATCTATTTTATTTTCACAGTATGTTCTGAACAACGAACATCAATACAAGCTTATGCACACGCAAATTCATCCAAGGGTTCAGACACATTGTTTCTCCATGCTAGTTTCTACTGTATTTGTATAAGGCCATTGTAAAGAGCCTAAGGCTATAAAATGTTTGAAATGCGATTTCACTTTTGTATATTGTGTGTATGAATCAGGTTTTGTTTCTTTTGTGATTTGGCTAAGTATGATTGACTTTTGCACTGTAGCTGCCCTCAGCATAACCTAAACTCACAAGTGATATTGCTTGGTAAATGGTAAAATGGTAAATGGCACACTTATATAGCACTTTTATCCAAAGCGCTTTACACTGTGTCTCATTCACCCATTCTCACACACACACACACCAATGGTAGCAGAGCTGCCATGCAAGGCGCTAACTTGCCATCGGGAGCAACTTGGGGTTCAGTGTCTTGCCCAAGGACACTTTGGCATGTGGAGTCATGCTGGCCGGGAATCGAACCGCTAACCCTATGATTAGTGGATTAGACAACCCGCTCTACGACCTGAGCCACAGCCGCCCCAATGATAATGTTAAATAATTGTTAAATGCTTCAATGATAATGTTAAATAATTATAAACATAAAACCATTCACAAAGTTAATTCTTTGTTCCTCTTTTATTGTTATTGTACTTATTATATGCTCTGAGATTCAACATGGTGTGTAAGAGTTAGATTAAATGTGTGTGCCCACATTAATCTTTCTCATTTTCATGATTTCCTCTTTCAGTCCCTGGTATTTCTACAGCTTATATGGGTGATGGTGGCTTGGCGACGACTGACGGAAGCAGTTCAGAGAAAAACACTGTATGGCTGTTTAAACTGTATTTTGTGTTATAGCTGGACAAAATGGATGAAATTGATTAGGACAGTCTTAAGATGCGTGTTAATCAGCTCCCTAGCCCCCTAGGTTGTGAATCAGTTTATTGTGTCCATGAGTTTGGGCACTGGTAAGGACACTGGCTCACTACATATTGGGACACTGATGACTCAATTTCCATTGACATACATACTCGTGTTGTAAAATGTCACCAATGGCATTTATCAACAACAGGCAGGACTGATATCTTTCTGACTTTATATGTCATATAATTTTGCTAGCTTATTCACACGCATTTCAGTCATGGTATTTCAAGCAGGATCGTAGGCTAGCTAGTGGAATTTTAAAAACCATTAAACACTTAAGTCATTAGACTCAAGCAAACCGTATATAGAACGTCAAATAAAGTAAAAAATTGCTAACGTAAGTAATCATTCAAAACAATAACAAGTTACTTACATTTGTAGATGAAGTTGGCTGAGAGTTTGTTCGCCATTTTTTTTAAGTCCCTGGTTTTTGCAGTGCATTGTGGGATTCTTTTAGGGAGCGAATGTTCCAGTGCACTGGAAAGATTTTTTACAATTGAGACAGCCCTTAAAATGGCCCTGACTACTAAACTAGGGAGTCTTTTACAAAAGCAACATTTCATTACCACAAAAAAAAGATGTGTAATGTCCCAGTACCGTTTACAGAGAAGCAGGCCCATATCATGATGCTTCCACCTCCATACATAACTGTGGGTGTGGTGTTATTGAGATCATACATACAACCATTTCCAAATATGACAAGCTGAATTATTGCCAAAAAGTTCTATTTTTGTCCAAACTGATCAGAACATAATCTTCCAAGTGTTCTGATTTGTCTGAATGCATTTTTTTAGCAAAGGGATTTTACACGAGGTGCAAGAATGGAGATGATTGCTGTGCACTTCATTGCTTATTGTTCTCTGTGTAACTGCTGTTCCTGCTGCTTTCAGGTCATCCTGCAACTCTTTTCCAGTGACTGCTGATTTCTCTCTTACCTTCCTCATGCTTAGTCTGAGAGAAACATGCATATTACTCAACTAACTGTACTGATACGGGATGTTTAAACTTTCCAAATACGTTTTCCCCCTATCATGTTTGTTTTTTAAACATATATTTGCTAAAATGTATATATACTTTTTGTGTTCATATTATAATAAATACAAAGTCAAAAGACTTCACATAGATATATGCATTGGACATATATTAAATTACAAAGCCAATAGTGTCAGAATACTTATTTCCCCTCACTGCATCTGTTATACACTATACAATGTACTAAAACCTAATATTCATGATATACTAAAAATAGTAGTTTACTAATATCAAATATCTATTACACAGACCACTAAGTAAGGAATAGTCCACTTGGGGGAGGCGTGCTGTTATCGGAAATCAATTCATGATGGACTGACGTGATGCAGTCCAACACAAAGCAGAGTTTATGCTAAGTTAATTATTTTCCAATAAGAGTACTTTTTATTCCTGTTTAACTTTTATTCCAGTAATTTCCCAAAGATTAAATTTTTTATTCATTAAAGAAAGATGTGTTATGCTTTTTATAGTTACATAGAATGTTAATTATCTTCTAGCATACAGTAGATCTATTTCATTATGCTTAATAAATTACAAATATGAAATATGTATACAGACACAGTGTCAATATGTAGATGGTAAATGATATAGTTGCAATCAAAATTATTGCTAATGAAGCCCTTGATTAATTGCATCAGGTATGCTTGAGACACCTGCTTTGCATATTTGTGCTGTTGTGGGGGATTCTATTCAGGGGGTTGAATAATTTTGAAACTGGAGAATTCATTATAAGTTGCATTTTCAGTTGAATTTGGGGAAACCACTTGAAGCATTCGTTGTGTTGAACAATTTCAATTTCTTTTGTTTGATTTGTTCATTGCAAACAGCTGAAAGACTGTGAATTTTGACAATAAACCTGATTTGCAATGTGGGTTGAATAATTTTGATTGCAACTGTGTCTGTATGTTTTTATTTTTTATTATTTATTTATTTATTTATTTTTATTTTTATTTTTTGCATATTTTTTGTGGGGTTCTCAAACATTTTACAGTGAGGGATCCTTTTAAACAATAATTTTAAAAAATCACCCCAGTACAGATATATTTTACAAAGAAACAAACATTTATTTAAATGTGTCCAATAATATTTTGGTTGTTAATTGGAGCCTAAGAGTTAGAAACCATTAGATAATGGTGGTTTCCACCACTGTAATGAAATTATAACATCACAGACTTTGAGATTTTCACAGACTTTGCTTTGAGAGCCATGATTTTATTGTCATGTACTGATGATATAGCTATAGCAGGAATGCTGTAGTTATGGTGTGTTATGGTTAACTGGGATAATAAAGACATTTGTATCCACGGGCTGAGGCAGCATGCTGGCTGACCTTCATGTCAGAACAGGCATCAGACTACCTGCATTCTCATGTCTGCTCTATCTGAGACACATGCACATAAAAGATGCCTGGTGTGCCTCTTTGCTTCCTGTTGCTATACATGTTGCATAATGTCTGATTTCCATCACTTGTCTCTCTTTCTCTCTCTGTCTCTGTCTCTGTCTCAACACTCCTCTCTGTCTTTGACTAGGATTAGAAGATGTCACAGGGCCAGAAATATCCTTCCTCCAGACTTTTTCAACTTTGTCTTACTCACATGCCAAGATCCCATTTTAAGATCTGATGAGAAATCTTGTCTATCTTGACCTAATGGCTTTAAGACATTAATTAAAGTAAAAGTACATACAGGATAACATTTTATCATATAAAACAGCTTATAAGACATCTATACCTATATGAATTTTATTTGATCATGATCAAATCAGGCATTAAGTGTTCGTTATTAGTAGCTTGTCAAAAAAAAGTGATTCTCATCAGATGCTATTGAGGTTGGACTTCCAGGACTCCTTTTTAAGAATTGAAGAATTCATCCAGGCCATAATCATCAACCAAGTATGCGCATAATCCCGCAATCCCATAATGCTATTTGGTTGACTGTTTTAGAAAAGTATTACCCGACTCATGATTAACTGGAAAAGAATTTGGGGCACATCACCGATAATGCTCAGGCGAATGATCGATTTGCATAAATTAAACACTGTTTATGCCTTTGTTCTGTTGAATTCTCAAATCTGATTGGTCAGAAGGTGTTGATTAATTTCCTATAACAGCAGCTCTGACAGTAGTTCTGGCTGCAAGCGAAATCACATGTTTATATGAATGCTCTTTTTCTATTGTGTGTTGTTTCTATAGTAACCACGAATTCACAGGAAGATGCTCCACATAATCTAGGGCTGATATTCAATGTGTTTTTAAATATGTGTTATAATGTATAATAATTGACATGGTGAAGTTTTCTGTAAGGAGAAGTTTATTTAACATTTATGGAAGGAGTCTCCAGTGTCAGTGCTTTGTCATAGACAGAAATAAAGCTGTAACTTTAGTTTTTCAGCCACAGTAAAGTCTTTGCACTTTGCAGTTTGTCAGTAACATGCAGCAATTTTAGTCTCATTCACTGAAATACTGCTCTCTCATTAATATAGCTGCTATAATGTTCATGATAACAGGAACCAACTTTTGTGGACATTAAACAACATTATATGTACCTATAAACTGAAAAAAAAAAAAGTATATATAAAATTAATAAAAGATTGTAATCCTTGGCAAATTGCTGTTGTATAAGAGGTATAATTCACTTCAGGGAGTTGGTGATGTGGCACAACAGGCAAGTGGAGTGCTACTTCCTCTGCCACCAACCCCCTGCCAAGCATTATTTAACATATTATTCATTTATTAATGTACAAAATGTCACATAGTTAGATTTAATGTTGTGGAACATCCAAGAGACAAGGTAATTCCTGTTCTTACTCCCTCACCAGTCATTCCCTCACCAGCCTTGCTCTTTTCTCTCTCTTTCAACTCTCACTTGATTGGAAACCCCCCTCTCTCTCTCTCTCTCTCTCTCTCTCTCTCTCTCTCTCTCTCTTTTTAAACAACACTGCTTGTCATCGAGAAACCAGAAAGCATGAACTCCTCTGTCCTGAACACTTTCCTGTGCTCATAAACGGCGCAAAGCACCGTGATTGTTACAAAGCTCTTACAACCGAGACTCCTTCCATAAATGTTAAATAAATTTCTTCTAAAAGAAAACGTCACCACATTATTGATTATACGTATTAACACGTTTTTAAAATTTCTTTATTATTAGTCTTAGATTATGCGGAGCGTCCGCCTTGCAAGGTCCTGTGTATAAGCGGTTACCATAGAAACAATGTATTAGAATGAGTATGTTACTATAAACCAATCGCTCATGTTACAACCAGATTCAAGCATTCAACCGTGCTGTGGTATAAAGTCAAATAATCAACATCGAGGTGGTGTAATGCAGCTCGATGCGAAACAAAACTATCGTTTTTCCTATAACAGCACATCCCAAAGTATTGTATTCCCTTCATACCATGCAATTTACTAAATACATTTTTTTTTCTTTTTTCTTTCTTTAATAGATCATGACATTTCAGAAATGTTTTATAAACCATCAGAAGCCTTGGAATCGATTCCAAGATCTTGGATTTGTAGTAGTCCTGGATTTCCATGCTCCAGTACAATAACTGATGAAAAGTACTTGCTTGAGGATGGGTTAAACAGAAAAGCTATTTATAAAGTGCAGCCTACAACTGAGGACATAATGCAAAGATATCATTGAAGATGTGACAAAAGATTTGAACTGTTGAACTGTTTCGTCACACATCCACCCACAGTCAGATTCCACCAGTCCCAAAAGTATTAGTTATATTAATAATATGATGAGTAATACAAACATGACCAATGTTTGAAATTATAAGAAATTAAATATTTCTTATATTGACTATATATTGCTAAAATTGACTCAATATGTGTTTCTTAAAGGAAATAGTGGATGAGGGAACGACCACATTTTTATACCATGGTGCTTTTAAATTCTCGATTCTGACTGGCCAGAAGGTGTGGGAAGTGATTTTCTATAACAGCAGCTCTGACAGTAGTTCTGGCTGCAAGGCAAATAACAGGTATATGTTAATGCGCTCATTCTTGTCATGTATCAGAGAAGGAACCCTGGACAACAGTTCCCAGCAGCCACTACACCTTACTACATCACAGTCACATGACAACCTACACCTGAATCACATTCTTGTTAATGAGCACACGTGTATATAGCCACAGTTTGCACTGCATTCCTGGTCTTACGTTTGTCTTTCTTTGCCATTGTCTTTGTTGCTGTGTTTAGGTCTTTGGTGTATGTTTGGTCTTTGGTGTATGTTTGGTCTTTGCCATAGTGTTTTGCCACAAGGTCTTAGTGTCTTTTATGTTTTTGTTATGGTCTTTATTAAACTTATTATCTGCACTTGCATCCGTCTCCAAATCGTGACAGATTATGTCATGTAAAGGAGGTGTGGACAAAAGCAAGTGCAGGTTATGTAGTTTAATCCAAAAACAAGAAGTCCAAAGGGTAATTCAAAAATCCACAATGTTAAACAGGCAAGGATCATACGATCAGGCAAACAGGTCAAAACAGGAAGGCAGAGAATCGAGGTCAATGGAGTAAACAAAGTCAAAACCAGAATATCAACACTTAGAAAGGCTGGGTAACGACAGAGACAATAGCAACTGAGCATATACTTCGCAAAGACATTTTGTTCTAACAGCCTCTATATACTGTGGAGTGAGTGTGATTACAACTCCGGAGAAGGTGAACGTGTGTGTGGGAAGTGTAGTCCTCTTTGGCCATGTTTGTAGTTGGTGGTGCATCCTGGGAAATGGAGTCACTGGTTTGCTGTGATATGACAACCCCCCAAAATAATTGAAACCCTCATAGAATTTATAATGGTTATAATGGTATTGGTTTTAATGGAACCTGTAATGGTCCCTGTGGGTCTCTACTGGTAATTTGTTGCTTTCTATTGGTGGCATGTTATGTCTAGTGGATACCATTAAGGACTGGTAATGGTAATGATTTAAAAAGTTTAGCTGATGGTGTGTAATGGCATTTGTAGTGGAAACCATTAGAGTTTCTGTGATGGTTTTTATTGTTTTTTTTCAACAAGGTGTTTCTACATAGTAGTAACAACTCATTCAAAGGAACTTTTTATGGTGGTTTTAAACCTTACAACAAAAATCTTATTTTCATTTGTTATTTAACAAAGAAAACTGTATAATCATTGACAAGTTATACTATAGAAAGGATTTTTGTTTTTGAGTGGGCACTGTGGATGCCAAAAGCATCCTTTTTTTTTTTATATTTGATTAGAAATAAGTGACATGATCAACATGTCAAGCATATTAATGGTTTATAGTTTAATACTGATCAACGTTTGCAAGACACATTATCACTTATGTTTTAGCCACAATAAACAGTCATTCCCTCACCATCTCCTTCTCTCAAAGCTTTTGACAAAACACAAGACACAGCTTTTGATTTTTACAGAGAAACCAGAAAGCGTAAACTCTCTGTCCTGAAGGCTTTCCAGTTCTGGGAAATGTTGCAAAGCACAATGACTGTTGCAAAGTGCTGACACCTGAGAATGTGCCTGTGTTCCTTTGATTTCAGGAGAAACGAAGATTATGAGCACATTCAAGGACGCAAATGGTAAAACCTCAAATGACCGTCATAAAGAAACCACTTCTTCACTGTGGGGAAAAGGAATCCTGACTTAAAAAATGTGGTTTAGAATTTGAGTAAGTCATGTAACAAAATGAAAAATACCTTTCAAAGTCATATCCTATTAACATTCACAGAATAAGAATGCCATTCTGCAGTGTCGATTGTAGCTAAGGAGATACTACATACGGGAAAATTATGAGAAGTCCAAACTATTGCCTGTTATGTGGAACTGGGGGTGTACACAATAGTCACACTTACTCTGTATTGCATGAGCCAACATCAGGCACACTTAGTGGCCTGAGCAATTTATGTAGTTCAACTAGTATAATATATTTAATGCTGGATATCTGAATGGATAGACATGATCTCTGTAATTGGATAAATAGATGGATAAATAAATGTTATTATTTTTTAACCAAAAATCAAGAGTTCTACATTTTTTTCCCTAACACTCCTTAAATATTTGTGTGGTCATGTGTGATATAGGAGGCAATGAGGTGTTATCATGGTGGTGTGGCTGTCTCTAGAGTAATGCGGGTGTGTGAAAATAATATAATAAAGCATAATTTCTCTGTAAGAATTGTGGGAGAATGGAAAACATCTGGAAGTGATTTACTGTTTCCTCTAATAATGTGTGTGTGTGTGTGTGTGTGTGTGGGCTGGGGGGAATCACAGCAACCATCCTGTGTTTTCCTCTGTTAACTTTCATGGGCTCCATCTCAAATTCCTCCTAATTGTGTGAGGATTCTGCTTTTCTTTAACATTTATAAAAGGTAAATGATGATTCTGTGAAAAAATTAAAACATGGATAATGTTTACATACAAATGAATGTATAAACATATTATACTGCTGTTAAATTCTCGATTCTGATTGGTCAGAGGGCGTTGGTTAAAAATTATGACATGTTGTTCATTAATATTAAAACATTAAAAAATTATAATCATTGACACAATTCTGTGGTATAAGATGAATAATGTACTGCAGGACATGTTACTGGAAATATCTATCCATGGACCTTTTTTTTTTTATTAATTTAGTTTTGTGATGAAGAATTGATTAACATTTACAAAATAATTAGCAATATGGTGGAGAAAAGTGGCAATTTTGTCACTGTTTCACAGCTAGCCACAGTTACATTTGCAATAAACCTATTCAAAACATTTATTTTACCGTGACTGTATGTACAAAGTGATTTAAAAGTCCCAGAAATGGGACTAGTTAGAAACTAGTTAGCAATAGTTGTTACATTTGAGAACATGTTTCAAAATCTCCCTGTCCTTTAAATGAGTAACACAATGGGATTGCTGCTTTAAATTCTTACTGAATGAATAGGCTGTACTGTATTCAGGAATTTAATTAAGCACACTGGGACACAGCCTTTATCCTCCAGGGAGGTGCGTCATATATTCCACCCTCTTCATGGATATGTCCCAAACCTTCATCTACACAACCTTCATGTACTAACATCCTGGAAAACAAAACAAAACCCCTTTTCTAATCATAAACTGCCAATCCAGACTTGCGGTTTGGTTCATATTTATCAATTCACTTAGCTCACACTGTCAACCTTTTTTCCTTGTCAGGCTGTGACTCAGTGCTGCCCCATAGTGGTCTGCAGAGTGCAAATCTGACCTGTGGATATTTTTCAAGCTTTTTGGGGGGTGGTTGAGTTAGTGGTTTTCCTGCTTAAAATCTTTAAATGCTAAAAAATGCTATAAAAAAAGATCAAGTCAGAATACTTTAATATAAAAAATTTGGCGCTGACTGGAATGTTATGACGTCTTCACATAAATTGTACATTATGGTTTTCAGCTTATTTTATAACAGACATTGTAAAAGAATTCTTTGTTCGTTAGATACACGATATATGACAAATGTATTAGGGTAAAAAGCGGTCAGTAGATGTAGCTTGCTTGTGGCCGCTTTATTTTTAGCTAGCTTGGTAACCATATCACAAACATACTGTCACAATTTCCAGGTGGAGATGGATGCAAGTGCAGATAAAGGTATAATAATAATCAAAACAAACACAAAAGAAGCCATAAACACGTGCCAAAAACACTAAGGCAAGGAATAAACATGACACAAGGACCAGAACAGAAACAACGGCAAAGTGAGACAACTAAAGCAAGACAAAAGTGCAGTGCAAACAGTGGCATATATATATATATATATATATATATATATATATATATATATACACACACACACACACACA
>JANDJT010000102.1:22280864-22305223 GCA_024331685.1 Stegophilus panzeri
ATTCTGTTTTTATTTACATTTTACACAGCGTCCCAACATTTTTGGAATTAGGGTTGTAGTTTCTATAGGAACGACGTACACAGGCACTTGTGGCAGATACCCCACTTGTTTAATTGTTGATATATT
Organism: Stegophilus panzeri; assembly: GCA_024331685.1. Classification (NCBI taxonomy): domain Eukaryota; kingdom Metazoa; phylum Chordata; class Actinopteri; order Siluriformes; family Trichomycteridae; genus Stegophilus; species Stegophilus panzeri. The sequence continues at coordinate 22,280,991 of JANDJT010000102.1, forward strand.
GAGGTTTTCCATGCTTATATAACATTTATGGAAGGAGTCTCCAGTGTCGGTTCTTTGTAACAGTCAGAGCCTTTGTGGGTTCTCAGTAACATGACAGATACTCCGACCCATAACTACTAGGTCACTCAGGTCTTCATGCCTGCCCATTTCTCCCACATCCAGCATGTCGACTAGAAGAACCAACTATTCAGTTACCGTCTAATTTATCCCAGACCTTGACATGCACCATTGTTATGAGATAATCAGTGTTATTTGCTTAATCTCTGAGTGGTCATAATGTGTTTGCTTACTGGGAATATGCATATTATAGATGAGTGTAAAATGTAGGAGTATAGAAAAGAGTGAGAAAGGCTGTATTTCAGGGTTTTGGCAGTTTAAATTTTTAAATCTGTTAAAAACCCAAAGTGTAGCGAATTCATATTTAATAGCCTTGAAGTCCATTAATTTTTTGGTCTTGCTGTAGTTTTGCTCCTTTCAGTGAAATACTGCCTGCGATAAACTTGTGATGAACTCTCCATCTGTTGCTTATCCACATTAATTATGTTTAGGTCAACTCTCCAGGGTGATATATAACGATAGGCTTTGGGTGTTTTATGTATGTTTGGAAAGGCGAGATCATTTGCTTGAGCCAGTATGCTGTGCCATTGTGGATTTGCTTCAACATCTGGTTTCAGTACACTATACATTAACATTTGATCTGTAGAGGTAAGTCAGGGATTTAAGATAAAACGGCCTGAAATTATACTTAAACGTGTCGAAAACATCAAAGGCAGGAATTAAATTATGTTTTACATTAAGTTTTTTTTTTGAACACAGCCACTATGTGCTAAAGCTCACTTAATAATTACTCATTACCGTTAATGCATTACTAAAAGAGTTGCTTATTGTCTTCTCCATGAGAGGAGGTCAGGTGTAGTTTCAGGGAAGATTTAAAGGCTTTTGTCGAGCACCTTTGTACCGTCCAGTTAACAAGATGCATTTTATTGTTGCTAGTTGTTGCTATGGCAGCAGTGAAGTGAGGAAGAGCGAAGAGAGAAAATTTGTATGCTATTTTAACGTTTGTGTGTGTGTGTTTTTTTTTTTTTTTTTAACCTACTTCAGTTGCAGAGTCACTTTGCTTGTACAGCTGCCAAAGGCAGGTGTATAAACAGAATGGTGAGCAATAAACCTACAATGAATAAGCAGGAAATGTACCTAGAAATGATAAAAGTTGTTACCATTAGAAGGATGCTGCGGCATAAGATGAATGAAACATTTAAAGATTTGCAGATTACTGTCTTTACAATCCAGAGTTGTATGGTTCCCTTTATACCACTAAAGGGTGTGTGCAGTGATGTTAGCCCCTGTGTTAGACTCGCACCTTTCTGCTAGGCTGAGCTCTGCACAATGGCAGCTTGTGTTCGAGAGGAATCTGGCCAAATGTGATCTAAGGTGAGCTTTTCGAAAATGACAATCATGGCATTGAAGGGTTATATAAAATTAGCTGAAATAATGCTGAAACATTTTTCCATGTTCCACTTTGGAATGATTTAAAGGAAGAGAGACCGAGAACAGCTTTAGTGCTCAAATCTGAACGTGAATTTCATGCATCTGTTGTTCAGCTGTACTATCAAGTCATGTTTAGGATTAGCTTAATTGCATTTAATTATAAAATTGATATGACTAATTTTCACGTTTGCTTATGTTACCCGCCCTGGTTCTACCAATTTTTAAACCCCAAAATTAAAACAGGTTATAACGAATAACAATTCCTGAAAATTTCATGCATCTAGCAGGAATAGTATGAAAGTAATGACACGTGGAACTTTTTCTGTAGTGCACATTTTTACTGTAAAATTAGGGCCATACCCCCTTTTTAAAGCATTTATATCTCAGAAACGAATGCAGATACAGACCTGAAATTTTGCACACTATTTATAAGGAATAGTGGCATTATTTCCAGAAGTTATGAAGCAAATCTGGAGGTCTCCAGTGATTACACATGGATTGACCGATTAATAGCAAGAAATTTAGCCTACAGAAAAAACTGACCAAATGAATCAGTGATTATTTCCCAGATGTGAGCGCAGACAGAGATCAGTCGAAATAAAGATAAGGCTCCATCAGCCAAATGCCACAAATGACTTTTACCTCCGGGGAAGAGACAGAGACTAATATGGATAATCAACATAACAATCAGCATTATTTTCCAGAAATGGATTAGGTTATAAATGTAGAGGTAGGATGATCTAGTGGAGTGTACTGGCAGGTTACAATACAGGAGAAGGTTGACCGAAAACTTTTTTTTTTTCTTGGCTTCCAAAATACAAGAGCAAAGGGGATGTTGTAGGGGTGTGTGCAATCGCTGACAGGAATTTTGGCTTTGTGGGTCGTTGTACTGCTTTTAATCACGAAAAGTATCTATACTGTCATCCAAAGAACACTAATACAATTCTGTAAAACATACAATATTGTTTACACTAGTATAAAAAAAAATCAGCTAGCCCTGGCCAAGAAGGCAACATGTGTTACCCATTTACCATTGGCTATAATATACATAATAATGTAACATAGATCTAATTGAATTTAGACACACACACACACACACACACACACACACACACACACACGGAAAATTGCTAGGCTTATACATTCTCACACAAACTTATGATATAAGGCCAGTTTTATACACACCCACACACCAGATATAGCAAGCTTCAAACATACAGACACACATTAGACATAGCCGACCAACCGTATGGATCTCGAACATCATAAATACAGTAGGATAAATTCCATGTTTAATGTTAGGCAAACAAAAGTTTAGGAAAATTTATTTCTAATAATTTTATATAGCTAATAGCTTTGCATAGCTTTCCACTTCACTTGGTCATCATTTTCCTCTTTCCTCTTTTAGTGAGTGATTAAACAAAGAAAAACGTCAGATATAGGCTACATAAATACACAGTGCACTCATATTTCATATTGCAAGCTCGCGGGCCTCTAGGCAAATGCTTCTAGGAAGCATTTTTTTTTTAATTTTCCTGGAAAGCAAAATATACAAAACTGATCCTATTCCAACATCCTGTCAGAGATCCTGTATTGTTTACATTTGCATGGTAAATGTGCAGTTGATGGCGGTTCAATAAACCAGCCAATAAATCTTTTTTTAAACCCCTTTCTTGTGTCTTATTGTGTCTTATCTATATTTTTAAAATATAGATAAACACTATTAGCATTGTTAATATTTTATAAATAATAATTCTATTATGTAATATTTTATTCATATCATTAGATTACATACTGTAAAACATGAAATTCCGAATGTACAGCAATAAGTAATATTAATAAACTAATCAATACTTTTAAACTAATCAAATTGTTGTTTTAAATATAATAGAACACCTATAGTAAATCAATGTGTATTCCATTTTTGATTTTAAAAAATCACATAACATATGATTCCTGTGGTTAATTGGAAAAATAGTACATGAATAAATATCAATTAACACATGAAACTTTATTAAATTAATAATAATTAATGCAGTAAACAAGGTTAGTTAAAAAAATCATAATTAATACTTACTATTTTTTATTAGATATAATATTATAATATTATTATTATTATTATTATTATTATTATTAGCACAGATAGAGGAACAGAAGGCGTTTGTCTTTGTCTCCCTTGTGGCTGTGTGTCTGGTCGAAAATCTGTCAGAGCGCATCAGTCAGTTTTATTGGGTCATTCTCTCTGTCCCTTCCTCCAGCTCTTCTCTCTCTCTCTCTCTCTCTCTCTCTCTCTCTCTCTCTCTCTCTCTGTGCGCAGTTGTTTTCAGAAGGATATGGTCCTGAATCTCTCTAATGAGACTGCTGTGTGTTAAAGCCCTTGAGCTAGTGATGGAGAAAGAGGAGCAGAGAGGAAGTGGGGTGGCTATGGAGAAGTAAATAACAGGAGAAAGAACGAAGGAATGAAAAGTGGGGGTGTAAGTAATAGTGAACCACGGAAGAGTGACAGAGGAAATGAGAGGGGGAAGAGAGAGCAAGGGGTGATGAGAGGGAACGAATTAGAGAGAGAATAGAAAAGAGAGAAAGTGTGTGTGTTGTAATTGTGTGTAGTGATGTGTTTATGCACTAAATCATCCTTCACCTGTCACTATGGGTTATCATGAGAGAATGTGAGAAAATGTGACTCACAAAAAGAAAAGGGTGTTAAAACCCTTTTATTCGTGTTGCTAGCAGTGATGGGCTGTAATTAAGATGATTGGTTCTCCAGTCTATTGTTAGGCTTTTTGTTTGATCTTTGTTTGATCCAGGGTGCCAATAATTCTGTATAGCCAAGAGAGCGTGTTGCTGTTTTGGATCTCTGGCAATAAATAAATAAATAAATAAATAAATATTATTATTATTAGGGGGCCAAGCACTGAGGGTGCGTAGTCACCCTTTTGCTATGCTACCTTTTCTTCTTCTTCTGGCTAGGTTGTCTATGGCACCCCATAGAACCGTCTGGTAAAATGTTGTGAAATTTGGCCCACAGATTGGGGAGGATCTAAAGAACATTCTGACCAAATTTGGGCCAAATGCTGCCAATGCTCTAGTGTCACCATTGGGTAAAATTTTTACCTCATTTGGAAGTACATTTATGGTCATTTACGGTAACTTTTGAACCGTGTATCCAAAGCTTAAAAGCCAGGCATCCCTGTATTAGATTTTCTGCCATTTTGGAGTTTGTCAAAAACTGTTTTTTCACTTCTCCTCCTACAAATGTTGTATAATCATCACCAAATTTAGTACATGTCATCTTCAGAGTAAGCCTCACAAAATTTATCAAAAGAATTTTAAATACTCCAAATGGTTTGCCCGTAATGGGCCAACGAATGTGACCGCAAAGCCACCAAGCAAAAAGTTAGCTGTATCGCAGCAAAGACTTTTCACACTGACACAAAACTTGGCAGGAATCTTCAGGACCATGACCTGAGGCTATGCAGCTTATTTCACCTCCTTGCTGAATTCATCTCTAGGTGGCGTTATAATTCACAAATTTGTATAACTGCTTTTGAACATCAAATCAAGATTCTCCTCTTGATTTCTTGGAAGGTGCCAAGTGTTCCTTTTGTAACCAATTTGTGATTTGTCAAACATGTAGTCGGACATTTTGAAGTTTAACAAAAACATTTTTTGCTTCTTTTCCTACAAATTTTGTCTCATCTCATTTAACTAAGACATTTGGATCACAGCATCATGAGACCAACCCAAACAAAACATTGAAAATGTTCATATGCAGGACAGTTCATTCATAACGTGCAAAAAATGAATTTGATGAAATTTAAAGTGAGGGTATACCTCAGTGATGCTTTTATGTATTGACACCAAACTTTTCACTTATGTTTAGCAACAAGAACTAATGTAAACAAGCAAGCTTTGAGTTCATTTGTGGCTTGAGAGGGGTACTGAAAAAAGGAGGATTACCATCAAATTTTGTGTATTTCTTTGGCAACAACGCTGATGGTCCCAATGACTCCTGGTCTTCCTCTATTGCTTAGGGGAAATGCCAGAAAGTGCTTGACCCCTTAATAGCAGCTTGCAATAGAGTGTTCTTTATAGGCCTATACTTACTGTAGTATTTCTTGAGCAAAAATGAGCTTACTGTTAGTATTTAGTATTACACTTTAATCATGTGATGGATCGGCTGCCACAAGCGCTGCGTCCTTCCAAAACTGAAATGAAACCCACAACAGTAATGTGAAACTTTTTTCATACTATTGGAGGAACGAAAATAATCTGCGGGTTAATAATCAGAGGAATGTCTAATGCCTGCTGGATTTAGGCGGGCAAAATCTTCTTTCAAAAACACACACACACACAATCACCTCACCTCATGTTTCCCTTTTTCTCAATTGTTCTAAATTCCCATAAGAACCTCAACCAGAGATTCCTAAACTGCAAAGTCAACAAACATAGAACAACTGAAAATGTGTGTGTGTGTGTGATTGCAAACACCTATGGAATAATGGAAAACGTCTTACCAGGTTGTAAGAGCTGTGTTTAATTTACATGTTTGCCCTTCTTCTGCTCCCATGTAAGCACACATTTGTTTTCTTCACACAAGCGTGTTTTCTTCTGCTAACGGAACACCAGGGGTTTATGAAAAAGCAAAATGTCAAATTCACACAAACACACACACACACACACACACACAAACACAAAATAGACAAATCAACTCCTATGCATACACATATCAGATATATGCTACCTGATACACAGGCGCACATGGTACGTGTACACATGAAATGAAAATGCAGTTTCAATGTACGTCAGACATGTAATCCTAAACTCTATATATACACAGTGGGACATGCTCAAACACACGCACTGAGGTCAGTCTCCAATGTTTAACCAGTGAACTCAGAACACAGAACACACTGTACAGACATTAAATCACCTTTGAACATCTAAACCCACCATCCACCTCACACAAACACCATGGACTGTTGTGTGTGTGTGTGTGTGTGTTTGGTTTGTCCAGCAGGCACTTTGTGGCTTTTACAAAAAAAAAAAAACCATTTAGACCTTTTTCGTACTTCGCACCCAGGACCGGTTCTCAGCTCGTTTGGGGGCGGAGCTCATAATTGCAGACTTGCTTTCAAATAGAAGATTCTACCAACAGTCGCTGTTGTTAAAGCCGTGTTGTTCTTTCTTTTTTAATTAATTCTTCCCTCCTCCTATCTCTGTAGCATGGGTCGGCGCCTTGGCTATGGGGATGATCTTCTTCTGCTCCCCCGTGGTCAGCATGTTCACCGATCACTTTGGCTGCAGGAAGACGGCAGTGGGCGGAGCCTTCGTCGCCTTCCTTGGACTCCTCAGCAGCTCATTTGCCACGTAAGGCATCGTCAGCGTTATCATGCTTAGAATACAAATCACAGTAGATAATCATAACAGTCATAATGCCATCATAACCATCACCAACCGTATTGTTTGTTTTTAAATCATTACAATTAACAACATCATCATAAAAACGGACCTCTGGAAGATCATGATCAGGTTCCTCTTTCAGTTTCTGCCACTCTCCACGTCAGTACACACTTGTTGATACATTTTCTGCTTTTTACTGATAATTGTCCTATAAAAGGTCAAAATGGACAAAAGTCAAAGGCCAAATTGGCCAGCTGCCTGAGTTTAAGGATCTCAGATTGTCCTGTTACCAAAAAAGCGCGAATCCCTCCGCAAATCCCTTTTATCTCTGACTGTTACAAAAACGCTGACACTGGAGACTCCTTCCAAAAAATGTTAAACAGTGTTTCCTCACAGAAAGCTTTACAGTATAAACAACTGCACACATTTTTCTAATCTGCCTTGTTGATGGTTGTGTGTTGTTACTATAGAAACGATAATGTATTAAAAGAAGCGATTATTATAAGCTGAACCAGAACCAAGAAATCAGCAGCACTGTGGTATAATTTCCTCTCTCTCTCTTGCTCTCTCTCGCTCTCTATCTGCTGCAGGACACTGGGACTTCGTTATTTCACTTATGGCATGCTGTTTGGCTGCGGCTCGTCCTTTGCCTTCCAGCCATCACTGGTCATTTTAGGGCACTATTTTCGTCGCCGTCTAGGTCTGGCGAACGGTGTGGTGACGGCAGCAAGCAGCCTCTTCACCATAGCGCTACCAGTGCTACTCAAGAAGGTCGTAGGTCCTCTGGGCCTCTCCAGAACCTTCCAGATCCTCAGCCTTTTCATGCTGGTCCAGTCGTTCCTGGCGCTCTCATTCCGGCCACTGATTCCCTCAGCAGGGGCAGGGATGGGCTCTGTGGGGCCCGCCGGAGATCAGGGATCTAAAGCAGGAACTCGTTGGAGGAGGGGTGTGATGAAAGTGAGGAAGTATTTTAACGCCCGTGTGTTCAGGGTGGCCACATACCGAGTGTGGGCTTTTGGAGTGGCCACAGCTGTTTTGGGATACATGGTGCCCTACATTCACCTGGTGAGAGGATTATTTTTCTGTTGATTTACGATTGAAGTGTCCCTCTGTGTTGCGTATGTGTACTGGGGCATGTTCAGATTTGTATTTAATTGCGAAAGAGCCCCAGGCCAATCACAACACACTTAGCCAGTTACCCACTTCTGAATAAAAATGATAAACTTTCCTACATTTTGTCGCGTTACATCTTTATTTGGAACTTAATTAGGATTATACAGTATGTCATGAATCTACACAAAATAATGTTGGTGAGGGAAAAAATAATGATTTAGGATGTGATTGCATAAGTAACCACTCCCATTGCTATGAAACCCCTAAGAGGCATGGTTACAGTGTCACAGCTTGCTAATGAAGAATGACACATCATTAGCACATTATAGTTTATTGCTCTATTTTGCCCCCTAGTGGAGTAACAGCAACTGGCTCTTTTTTTTCATTATTTAAATTCATTTATGGTCCATGAGACAATTTTAATTTAGAATACAGAGTCTAATTTCATCTGAAGTGTTGGATTAGGAGTTTTATCGGGCTGGCCCCTGTCCCTACGATGTACGTTTGACATCACTGATCTAAGTACCAGAGTCAGTACATTTTCTTCAACATTGTGGTGGTAATTATCACTAGCTATAATTAACGTATGAATTTGATTAACAACTGACGAATGGCGCACACTTAAAGTCACCGACAGAGCCGTGAGTTGCAAAGTGGCGTCGTGATGTTTATTATGGCAGCCAACCATAGTGCCTTGTAGTGCCAACAATAGGGTCTTGTTCTCTATTAATCTTTTCATGTTGCTCAGTCTTTCATTGTTTCTCATCACAGTATGTGTTAAAAAATTATCTTGTAAGATAAGATAACACAATTTTGTTTGACAGCAACTCAACCAACACATAGTTACACATATAATACAGTGTAGTGTATTACAGGGTAATACAGGGCAGTAGTGGCTTGATGGTTAAGGCTCTGGATTAGAAGGTCGGGGGTTCAAGCCCCAGCACTGCCAAGCTGCCACTGTTGGGCCCTTGAGCAAGGACCTTAACCCTCTCTGCTCCAGGGGTGCTGTTGCATGGCTGAGCCTGCACGCTGACCCCAACTTCCTGACATGCTGGGATATGTGAAGAAAAAAGAGTTTCACTGTGCTGTAATGTATATGTGATCAAAAAAGTCTCATTATAATTCAACATATAATCCGATAGCACATTTATGCAATTTAGGAAGAAGAAGGGAAAATGCTGCAAAGTCAGCAGTTCATTTAAAAAAAAAAAATTTAAAAAGGATTTGCTTTTCAGTGTAGAATAGTTTCTGTAAGTATTCCACATAATCACACAGTGAAATGCAACGCAGGTGCATGGTAGATAATATTCATTTCTGACACGCATTCCCTGTTTAATTCTTAGAAAGCGATCCCCAGGGTGTCATGTGGTCCTCGTGTTACAAGTGACAATCCTGACTGTGTATTGCATTTCATATTTCCCCTCAGTGTGATTGCTTTTTTGTCTAGAACAGAATCTTTTCCATCTTGTCCAAGATTTTAAAACTGTACTAGAATCCATTTCTATAAATTGTCCAGTTCATAACACTATGAACTGTGTGCGTGCGTGCGTGTGTGCGTGCATGTATGCGTGCGTGCGTGCATGTGTGTGTGTGTGTGTCTGTTTTACACTCATGTGATAGTAATCTATCACCTCCCACTCGTGACTGTACTGTTTATGTGTGTGTTACTCTCAGTGATGTAAACAGGACACTGTAATGTAATCAAACTTCCATTAAAGATATTTACATCAGCAGTATGTTACTGCTGTACCCTTAGTATTACATTAGTGCGTAATCACAACCCACTGTTTCTCCTGTTTCTATGTTTGTGTCTGTGTGTGTGTGTCTGTGTATGTGAGAGTGGAAATGTATCAGACAGTTTGTGTGTGTGGAAATGTATCAGACAGTTTTTGGTTGTATGTTTATGTTTGTATGTGTGTGTGTGTGTGTGTGTGTTCGTGTGTTGTAAATGTTTGTTGTGAGAGTGTGTATGTATTCCAGATGTGTGTTTATATGTTGTTTGTGTCTTTGGGGTTCTGTATCTGAAGGTGTGTACACATTCCGGATGTGTGTGGGTGTGTGTGTTGTAGAAGTTTGTTGTGGGAGTTTGTGTTCCGGATGTGTGTGTATGTTGTATATGTGTGTTTGGGGGTGTATGCTTATTCAGTGTGTGAATGTTTGTGTGTGTGCGTGTGTGCACATGTGTTTGTATGTATCGGATGTGGGTGTGTCTGTGCTGTATGGATGAAGTCATAAAGATGAGAAGCCCCTCCCCTTCCCACCCGTCGTCATGTTTTCGAAGGCTTTGGATCAAAATGTAAACATTTCCCCCGGCTTTTGTTGTACATGTGTATGTCTGAAAGCGAGAGCCTGTGTGTGTGTGTGTGCAGATTGCAGAAACCCAGCTTTTCAGTGTATCTGAACACACAGAAAGCTCTTAAAAACAGAACGTGACCACTTACAGTTGTATGCAAACTTTGGGCACCCCTGACCAAATGACACATTTTGTTGATTTCTGAAGTGTAAAGAAGTAAACACAACCACTGCAGTAAAACTATTTTTTTAATAACAAATGTTAATGCATAGTTACTTTATATTTGATGTACTTAAAAATAGAAAAATAAAATAGTAATTATGGCATGGGCAAAAGTTTGGACACCCTGCCAGTTGTAAAGTCTCAGCACTTAACTAACTTGTTAATTAGTTTTAGTTAGGTTTAGCTGACACAGGTGGAATGGTGCAGCATTCTACTGTGTCCTACAGTGTTGCTTGAACAAAATTTATCTGCATGGAAGAGTCATCAGAAGGAAACCTTATGTGCGACCTCATCACAAAAGTCAACATCCAATATAAGCAAAACTATAGCTAGATAAGCCGGATCTCTTGAAGTTAATAAGGCAAACAAATACAGATTGTCATGTTACCCTGGAACAAGTTCTCCATCCTCTTCCATATCGACAAACGTACAATTTCACTTCTGATGTTTATGAAACACTGACCCTGGAAATGCTAAATAAATGGAAATTTTGTCAGAGCTCCTGTTATAAAAAATTAATCAACACCTTCTGACCAATCATAATTAGGAATTCAACATTAAAGCACTAAGGTTAATAAACTGTATAGTCATTGTTCTTTTTCCTGAATTCAGTTTCCTTTCTTTTTTCTTCTTTTTTTCAATTCTGTCTAAATATTTAAGTACAGAGAAATAAGTTTGTGTGTATGTGTGTGACAGATGAACTTTGTGAAGGAGGAGTTTGGGGAGACACAGAAGGAGTGGGTGCTGTTGGTGTGTATTGGGGCATCCTCGGGAGCAGGACGTCTGCTTTTTGGCAAAGTGGGAGACCTCATTGCTGGAGTCAAGAAAATATACTTGCAGGTATTTATGGAGTAGCTGGAGTGTGTGTATGTACAATATGCCTTGTTTTTATTTCATTGCTGTTCCTATTTTTACATTCATACAGTTGTGTTTCATCATTTATTTTAAAAAATCCAAACATTATAGTTACATTTATATAGTGCTTTTCTAGACACTCAAAGTGCTTTACATAGTATTGGGGGTGGTGATCTCCACAACCACCACTAGTGTGTTGCAGCCACCTGGATGATACGATTGCAGCCATAGTGCACCAAAACGCCCACCACACACCAGCTATTAGTGGAGAGGAGAGAGTTATGTAGCCAGTTCAGGAATGGGGATTATTATGGGGCCATGATAGAGAAGGGCCAATGGGGGAATTTCACCAGGACACCGGGTCTTTTACAATAAGTGTCCTTGGATTTTTTTTTAATGACCACAGAGAGTCAGGACCTCCGTTTAACCTCTCATTAGGCGGTGCTGTTTTTGCAGTCTAGTGTCCCTGTCACTATACTGGGGCATTAGGCCCCACACAGACCACAGGATGAGTACCCCTGCTGGCCTCACTACTACTACTTCCAGCAGCAACCTTAGCAACCCCAGGAGGTCTCCCATCCAGGTAGTGGCAAGACTCAACCCTGGTTAGCTTCAGCAGGGAACCAGGCAAGAACTACAAGGAGATATGGCTCTGGTATATAAACAGTGGCATAAAAACATTGGTTTTAATTGCTAAATCAGTATCTGGTAGTTTCTAATAACGACAGTGAACACCCTTAATGTTTCTCTTTTTGTGTGGATGTGTAGGTGGCCTCGTTCATGACTCTGGGCCTAATGTCCATGATGATCCCGCAGTGTCGTGTGTTTGAGGGCCTGATGGTGGTTTGCGTGTTCATGGGACTGTGTGACGGTTGCTTCATCACCATAATGGCCCCTATTGCTTTTGAGTTGGTAGGGCCCATGCGGGCCTCGCAAGCCATTGGTTACCTGCTGGGCCTCATGGCTGTTCCAATGACAGCAGGTCCACCAATCGCAGGTGAGTGCTGGCAATATACATAATTATATGTAATTTGTCATGGGTTTATTTTCACAACAGAAAAAGATCCATCCAGCTAGAATTATAATGATGTATAATAAGATAATCTGACAAATCTGTCAAAAACTAGTTTAACTTGAATACCGTCAAAACCAGAATACTACAAACTGGAGAAACTAGGTACTAGGGAAGTATGTAACAAGGTCAGTAGTTCAAAGACAGAAACACCAGAAACAAGACTGGGGAACCTAGGTACTAGTGAAATATGGACTAGAAACCAGAAGTCTAGGAACCTCCACTGAGCAAGCAACTAGGGAATTCAGACACTCAGTTAAAACCAGAAACTAGCAATAAGCCTTTGGAATATAGGTACTGGAAGACTATGGGATGAAGTTACTAGGTCAAAATCAGAAACTCTAGAAACAAGTTGAGGGAAATATAAACTATATGAACAGTATATGGACACCTGAGTATTGAACATCCCATTGCAAAACCATGGGCATTAATATTGAGTTGCTCCCCCTTTGCTGCTATAAGAACCTCCATTCTTATGTTTGGACTGTAGCTCAGAGAGTTTTGACTGTGGCTGTGGGGATTTGCCCATTCAGCCACAAGACCACAAGAGGCTGGACAATGATGTCCAGCAAGATGGTCTGGTGCAGAATTGCTTTTCCAATTCATCCCAAAGGTGTTCCGTGGGGTTGAGCTCAGGTCTCTGTGCAGGCCACTCAAGTTGTTCCACACCAGCCTTGGTAAACTATATCTTTATGGACCTTACTTTGTTCACTGGGGCATTGTCATGCTGGAACAGGTTTGGGCCCCTTAGATTTAGTGAAAGGAAATCTTAGTGACACAGCATACAAAGATATTCTAGACAATTGTATGCTTACAACTTTGTGACAACAGTTTCTGGAATACCCTCATATGGGTGTTAGGGTCAGGTGTTCACATACTTTTGGTAATGCATCTAACCTCAGTTTCCTAAAGGAGAGGAACAAGGTATGGAATGGCACATCTTTGCATGTTTGGCTGAAAACACATCTATTCACACCTGTAAGGTAAATGACATATGGTGATGTAGGGGTTGTGTCAACTATATACCCCCCATCACCACCACTGTTCATCAGTTCAGCAGGTTGCTCTTTAGTGAACAATGACTTCTTATTACTATCCTTCAGTGAGCGGTGGTTATATGCATAATCAAACGTTTCCATTTATTTGATGCATTCATGCTCTGCATAGCCAAGGGGGGGTTGGGGGGCATATTGTCCTAGTACAACTCTGACCCAATAGAGGGGGCAAAGCCACATATGAGGCCTTGAAAGCCAAGCAATATAATGTTTCAAAAGAGCCTTGAAAATATCTGCTACAGGCACCCCCTTGTCCATTCATTCGTAGGGTTGCAGGCACCATGGCCCTGGGTGACCGTGAACCATTTGATCCACTCTATGAGTCCACAGCTCTTCTGCTAGGAGACAGATTATATAAAAATACCATGGTTTCACTAGTATGAGAGACAGATGCCATTAATATATGGGGAGGATTAGTTCCATTGGAGGTGCTATAATTAATATAAAAGTTTCTTTCCACTTGTGTCCCAGTTTATCCACCCTGAAGCACTTACAATAGGCAAGAAAATACCTTTCAGTAGTGGGTGTTGTCAAAGAAGTCCATAAGCATGGGCAGAGCATCTGACTGGTGTTGGGCCTGGAGGTAGGAAACCCCCATGAATTTTGAGGGGTTTTTGGTCTGGGAGGCAAAGAAGGCCAATTCAAATCCAGCTTTTAAGCCTCTGTCTCAGAGCAACAGATTGGACTGCCTTCATTTGTGGAAGGATTAAACAGCCTTAATTTGAGAAGAAGACACTTTCCTCAAGTTCAGGACAGGTTATGCAGATCAATGCAGAGACTGAATGTGTTTTTTCGTCAGCTGCAAAAGCTTCCCGCAACTAAATCTGTGGAGAATCAACCTGCTCTAACTTGCACATCTCCTTGAGTTGCTCCACCTGCGGATCCTTAACATCTTTCATATTACCTTCTGACCCCATATGAGGTGGCTTGGGGAACTCAGAAAAGGTTCCCCAAGAAGTAGGTCCACCGTTGCTTTTCCATGTATTCTTTTGAAGAAACATCATATGCCTGTTGAAAGGTTACCACCTGAGCTGACTGACAAATGCACCACCTTCAGGCTGCATTAGTGCTCTCTTAGGATGGATTATCCCCAATCAAACCGGTCATTTAGATTGGGGTACAATTTCAACCCTTATGTATGCTCATAAGATTCATGGAACTTGAATGCCCTTGATTTTAAAATGCATTTGAGATCATACATGACATAGTTGCTGAGGTCACTGAACATTTCAAGAAAATGTAGGGATTACACATTCAATTAGCAGACATGTAGGAAGGAATGTCTATTTGTGTGTGTGTGTGTGTGTGGCAAAATGTAATTCTTGTACATATTTATCCAAACATAAATTGTGATGATCCTAAAGTATCCTTTACACATATGAAGAGTGGACCCAAAAGATTAACTTAATGCACACACTGTCTTCAGCGCACAGGACATAGATTTATTATTTATTTTTAGTTTGAGGCTAAGATCCAGGCACAACGTGGTGCCGTCCTCAGTTACCCTCTGGTTGCCAGGCCCACACACACACACACATACACACACACACACACACACACACAGAGACACAGACAGACAGAGAGCATGTGTGGAAATACACACTTCTGGCCAGCTCTGGAACATTATGCATCACATTTGCTCCAGTTCCAGGACCATTAGGAGAATATATGGAGCATTAAGGGCTCTTCTGGGAATTTTGTGTGGCTTTTCTGTGAATAGTTGACTCTCTGTTTGTTTGGTTTGGACAAAAAAACAAACAAACGGAGAGCCAACTTGTCAAAAAGGACTCAAATCAAGGACTCGCAAGGACTCAAATCAAAAAGTTGATTTGAGAACTTGTTAGACCCACTGCATATGCAGATGGCATGTTACACAATAAGAAAGCTAGACAGTGGGGTGGACAGACAGATAGGTGTCTGTATAGATGAGGGACAATTGGGTGAATTGACAGATAATAATAATAATTCCTTACATTTATATAGCTTTTTTTTTTTTTTTTTTTTTAGAAACTCAAAGCAGCTTTACATTGTATGGGGGAGGGAATCTCATCAACCACCACTAGTGTGTAGCAGCCACCTGGATGATGCGACGGCAGCTATAGTGCACCAGAACGCCCACCACACACCAGCTATTAGTGGATAGGAGAGATTCATGTAGCCAATTCAGAGATGGGGATTATTAGGGGGTAGGGTCTATGGGGGAATTTCACCAGGGTTATACCCCTACTCTTTTATGGATAAGTGTCCTGGGATTTTTAATGACCACAGAGAGTCAGGGTTCAGGTTTAAGGTCTCATCCAAAAGCTGTGCTGTTTTTACATTATAGTGTCACTGTCACTATACTGAGGCATTAGGTCCCACACAGACCACAGGGTGAGCACCCCCTATTGGCTTCACTAATACCACTTCCAGCAGCAACCTTAGTTTTCCCCCAGGAGGTCTCTCATCCAGGTACTGGCCAGACCCAACACTGCTTAGCTTTAATGGGAAACCAGGTGAGAACTGCACGGAGATATGGCTCTAACAAATAAGAAGAAAGGTTGGTGGATAGTTGGAAGATGATCAGAGGTGGTGAACAAATAGAACAGATGAGTGAGTTGATGGTTGGACAGACAGTGGACACAGAGACAGAGTGATAGAAAATACTTGGATGGATAAATAGGTAATGGATGGATATATGGATGGAAAGAGGAAAAGGTAGACAGACAAATGAACAGATAGCTGGATAAAGGGATCGATAAAAGAGTGATAGATTCAGGATGGACAAACATATTAACAGGTAAAGGGGTAAACTAGTGAATAGACAGATTCATGGAAAGACAGGATGGATGCATAGGTAGAAGGAAATATGGAAAGACACTTGAAATTGTAAATGGTTAAAAGGTTGGAGAGCCAGATTCATAGAAAGACAGAATGGATAGATGAAAAATAGACACATAAACAAATAGATGGATAAAATGTTGGATATACAGATTCATGGGAAGAAGGATGGATGCATAAATAGATGGAAAGACAGCCAGATGGATAGTGTGCACAATGTGGATAGATGTCGGATAGACAGAAGAACATATACATGGAAAAATACATCCTCAGATGGATAAAGAGAAAGGATGGATGGAAAGTTGAAAAGTTAGACAGATGAACAGTTAGAAGGATAAAGGTATAGATAAAAGGGTGAAAGACAATAGACAACTGAATGGATAGACAGATAGGCAGATTAACAGACTGATAGATAGGCGGATAGACAGCCCGGCGGACAGATGGAAAAATAAATAGACAGATGAACAGATGGATGGATCAAAGCGTCACCTTTCTGAGAAAAGTTTGTTTTTCATTTAGTTTGGCTCTCGTTTGGTTGTTGTTTATCGAAATTTGGCAGCCCAGTTGAACCCCCTGCTAACAGATCAGCTCACCTCTCCATGTTGATGCTCCACCCCCTGTTGAGAGTTGTTGTGCTCATTCTAACAGTACTGACACTAGAAGCTTTACTCAACTTAAATAACCATTAGCATCACTTCTCATAACTCTTAACTACTCTCTCTCTCTTCACTGCTGTCAATCTTTTGGCTTTGAGCATTTGATGTGCTGATGTTCTGTTTTTTCATCTCTTACTCTCCTTTCTTTGCCTTTTCTGCCTTTCTTTTTGTCTGTCTTTCTTTCTCTCTTCACTATCTCTTGCTCTGTCATTCTCTGTTTTTTTTCCTTTTTGTGCTTTTCTGTTTTCCTTCTCATTCTCATTTCTTTTCCTTGTCTTTCAATCTTTTTCTCTTTCTTTCTTTCTTTACTATATCTTGCTCTGTCATTCTCTGTTTTCCCCCTTTTTGTGATTTTCTCATTTCTTCTTCTTGTCGCAATCTTTCTTTCTGTTTCTTCCCTTTCTCTTTTTTCCTTCCTTGACTTTCTTTCTTTCCTTCCTTCCATGCATCCATGCATCCATCCATCCATCCATCCAAGGAATCTCCTATTGGCTGTATATAAATACTCCTACATAGATCCAGACCCTGTGTTTGGGCAATTGTGACACAATATGTTCAGAAACATTTAGAATCATTTCCCAATTTCTCTCAAATTTTCTTCTTTTCCGCCAATCTACAACCCCCCCCCCCCCCTTCTGCTACTTTCTTTCTCAGGCCTTCTTCATGATCACTTTGGGAATTACCACGTGGCATTTTACCTGGCCGGTGTTCCCCCTCTGGTCGGGGGCATAGTCCTGTTCTTCGTGCCCTTGGTGTTCAGGCGTGTTCATAGAAAACACAGCGACACATGTGACCCGAGCACACACAGCATGCTGAAGAACTGCACCAACGGAGATGTGCTGCCCGGATACACTGACACTGAAACACAAGAAGCGCCACGCTAAGGTGAAAGAGAGGGCAGAGACACTTAGTAAAGGTACAAAAGATGGTATACTGATAAATAGAAAATGTACTAAAACAGAGATACTGATAGCACTCTAAAGTTGATTATTAAAAAAAAAAAGCCTGTTACAGAGAAAACATAAAGCAAAAACATTATCTGTCGTGAAGACTTTCCTGTGGTGGAAAACTTACTTGTAAGGCCAACATTTACAGCTTTACAACAAAGCACTGACACTGGAGACTCCATCCATAAATGTTAAATAAATGCTACTGCCAGACCCTAAATTAGTAAGCAAGTATGTAAACCAACCAATCAACAAACAAACAAACAAACAATTAAGCAAGTTTGTGATGAAATACATTTCAGTGACAGAATGTCAGTTTGCATTCCATCTGCCATTGCGATGTCACAGTAGGATTAATCAGCAGCTCACACAGTGCAAGTGCACACTTTCCTCTTTCACTCTTTCATTTCTCTCTTTTGGCCAATACCAAGAATTGTTTCTCTCATTTTCTTTCTTTCTTTTTTTTTGCATTCACTTTCTGATTTTTCACATTCCCATGCTATTTCCTATACTATTTTCCTTTTTTTCCTTTCTGCATCTTTCTGTCTTTATCTTTTCCTTGTCTTTCTTTCTTTCTCTTCTGTCAATTTTCGCCTTTTCGTTTCCTCTTTTTTCACATTTCTATCTTCAGTTTTTTTTTTATTCTTCCATATTTCTTTCTTTCTCTCCTTCCATCCTTACCTCTTTCTCTCTTTCTTTAGAGTTTTTCTAGAGATTCCCCGATACTAAATTTCTCAGCCGATACCGATAACCGATTATTCAGAGTGATATCAGCCAATACCGATAGTTCTGCCTTTTATGCCTTCTTATAAATTAATAATACTTAATTTAAAAGAATTCTGAAGGAAATGCAAATAAAAACTTTATTCTCTCCATTTCAACAAGTTGTTTCACAGTAACTGGTCTCATAAACAGAAAATGCAATACTCTAATTAATATTAACACATTAATTAAATACTGAAGATTAAAGTAAGATTTCTTATCTTATAGAATGTTATTAATTCATATTAACAGAATTAATTGACTGAATTCTAAAAACCCTCCTGTTAGTCTCACACTCACTCAACACAAACAAAAGCATTTCTACTTCATCACTGACATCAAACTGGTAAAATATAATATAAACTTTTCTATATATTAACATTACCTGGCTGTGAAATATACTACTCTACAAATATATTTTTCTGTACAATATATACTTTTTTGTCAACTCATCTTCATTTAAATCTTTCAACGGTGTACTGGAGCTTTAATTCAGCTCGAGCAGTGCAGCAAAAAAAAAGATTCTGACTTGACGCCGAAACTCCCGCTTCACTGCTGCTCACTTCCGGTTTAAAATGTTAGTAGTGCAGAGCTTTCAGTGCTTACAAACTGCAGCTTTGTCATCATTCCACACAAGAGACATAATCTTTACACACAGCACGAAATCGATGTGTTTTCCCGCCCTCTTTTGATTGACAGGATATAATCGGCCCTCATCATCGGATGTTTTTAAACTATCAGCCGATGGCGCGTAGCGGAAAAAATTGCCTATTAAAATTGCCTTGTAAATAATAAAAACCATAAAAAATCTCTAATTTTTTATGTTTTTTTATTATTCACATTTACATAAATGATGCTAATCTGTATTGTAGCTGCATCCGATATACTGTATAAATATTTGCTATCTTTCTTTCTTTCTATATTTGTCTGTCTCTTTCTGTCTGTCTCCCTGCAGAGATTCACTTCACCAGAAGAGTGTGTGTGTGTGTGTGTGTGTGCGGTTGCGTGTGTGTGTGTGTGTGTGCGCGCGTGTGTGATCTCCATCCCCGGATCAAAATCAGCCCAAGCTCCTCACCTCAGTGCTTTCACTTATATAGAAAAGACCTGCGAGTCGATACTTCAGTCTCTTGGACTCGACAGGCCCCCGTCCTTCTGCTTGCTGTGGGATTGTGACTGTCTAGAACTTGTCCCTGATGGCTTCTCCGAAAGAAAATCTGAACGATGTGCTTCGCGCAGCCGAAGCCAGAAGGAACGCTGACTCACACATAAGAACAGCGAGTACTGGTCAGTAGGAAATGCAGTTGCCTTTGAATTGGAGTAAAAGGAAAAATCCTTAACGTTTTTATCCAACGTATCCACATTGTGTGCTTTAGGTTTTTAACCAGTGTATCCACAGAACAGTTGTCATTTAACAGAAGAGATTTTCCTTCTCTCTTTTTATATATATATTTTAAGGAATAATGTTTTTTCCTACTCTGGCTTTTCTCTAAATCTTTCTGGTTTTCATGCAGACTTCCATAATGTCTAATGTGGGTTCTGCTCAAAGCCATTGTTATAATCAGTGTTATAATTGATGCACAGTTGTAGTGCATTGTAGGTATTCCTCACTTATTAATCAAATCTTTAAAAATATCAACTTTTGTTTCTGAGACTTTTTTAGTAGAAATGCTAGCTAGATGTGACAGCTATTATTAGGACCTTTTATAATACTACAAAATCTCAAACCCAACACTTACAAAACATTTATGAGCCTAGCCAACTTCACTAGTGTTAAATAGAAAGTTTAAATATGTATATATATGGGGTACACATGAGTGACGGGTTTGGTTGACTTTTTAGCGAATTCTTTGGTGAATTTTCCAAATTTATGTTTTGCGTTTTTCTTTTCTTTACCTTTATCTGAGGTTCACAGGAACTGCAGATAGGAACTAAGTAGATATTTGAGAAGATATTCAGACTACACTGTCTATATGATTATGTGTGGCAAATATCTCAGACCAATCATTTGGAATTTCTGGTTTTCCATTGCCAGAACTTGTTTGCCTTCACACTTGACATGTTGCATCATGTGTTGAGTCAAGCATCGCATCAAGACCTCATTCAGTTCTATTTTAGCCAGCATTTCAATCTAGAGGTGTGTTAAAGTTGTGTCAAGCTCGAGCTTTTGCATTGTGCGGCCATTGTTTTATGCTTCCTTAGCATTGTGAGGTCCGCTTCTTTTATTTTTTTGGACACTTTAAATATAGTCCATTGTATTAGTGCCATCTGTGGCAAAAATATTTAAGTAGCTATGTATCTACAGCAGTGATGTTTAGAGCAGATTTCCTCATTTTGTTATTATATGATATTGTATGATCCTTTATAGCAATGTGAGGTACAAACTGAAGGACATTTGTACAGGAATATAAGTGTTTTTACTCAGCTGAGGTGTGGATTGAGTGAGGTCCTGATGAGCCGCTTACGTCGTGTGAATTCAGAATAAAACAAATCCGAACCATTGATCTGCCATATGAAGGGAATTTTCACCTGTCACTTGCTAGTGTGAATGCAGGATTAGAAAGGTGTGAACTGTGTGATTTTCTGCAGACCTCACAGGTTTTATTCTATGCAGCAACAAAACACAAAACAGTGCCAATATTTTAGCTATTTTTAGAGCCAGTTAATCAACACTTGGTGCCAGTATGCTATGCTATCATAGCCTGCTAACCTGCATTCCTCAAGGCTGTCTACATTGGCCTGTAACATTCATAGGGAAAATATCATTATATTCTCATGAAGCATGCTTTTTTAAAAAAATATTTTGTTATTGGTTATTTTATTAGTATTTAGCGACTTGTTTATTTTCTTGCTTGCAGAAGTATTGCAGGAGGAATGTAGTTAGGATTTCCTAATGGATAAAAATAGATACAGTAGGTTGAAGATCTTATTGAGGGGGGGCTGTTTAGTAGAAGAACAATGAGTTTCGCAAAGACAATCCAAGTGTGTATGTGTGAGAGAGAGAGGGCCGATGAATTATGTAGTTATTTTATTTTTGTGAACAGTTTATCAGTAATTATAATATTTCAGTAATTATTTTTGGTGCCTTCGTATATTTTGGCTTTCATGTCATTTCGGCCAGTCACACTGTGGCTCATCTAATTGGCTTATTGGCTAATCTTTCTTCCTATGGGTCTCCTATGGGTTAGACACTGCTATGGAGACACATTTCCTCTGGCATTTTCATTGGCCAGTGCAAACAGGAGCAGTTAATATAATTGGTTGCTTTCTCTCAGACCCTTTACCTTACTGGTTGCTGGTTGCTGTGTTGTCACTATGGAGACACTAGACACTAGACACTATGGAGGCCTTAGTTTGGTTTGTTTGTAGGATTCAAAACAAACATAATCAAACCCAATAATGCCTCACTAGCTTTATCTTCAGGTTTAACTAGAAAACTGCTGTTGCTCACTCACAGACCCACATACATCTGGAAATTTTGAAATATGTGTTGGTGAAAGTTATAGGTTATTATACAGATACTGTATACAGTAACTAAAAGGTCAGTCCTGTGTTCCCAAAGCATTATGTACCCAGGGCTCCATTGTTGCTAACAAAAGACAATTACAGCATTAGTAGAACGTTATTAGCAAAGTATCATGTTAAGGAAACTTAGAACTTAAATAAATAGCGGTAAAGAGGGATGCTGTTGTAATTCCCTGCAATCTGTATGTGGAACATCACAGGCAGTATGTGGCTGTCTTTTTAAGACTGTTTGTGTTGGGTCATTGCTATGGATTAGTGAATTGGAGCCAAATTTGATATCATTACAGTGTTTAGTCCAATATCGGCTAATAGAAATACTCATCCTTAGTACAGCCCTATTTTAAAGACGTCCAGTGCGAACTACTGTTACACTACACTGTTATGTTAAAAAAAAATAATTAAGCACGAGTAGAAACCAGGCATGTGCTGATAATATGTAACTGTTTTATTCATCTTACACCACAGCAATTTGCCAATACTAACAATTGTTTATTTTTTAAAAGAAAGGTGCGACGTACATCTTCTTCATTTATAGTTACATTTTGCATGTTGCGTAAGGTCAGTGAAACAAGTTGACAGATATTAGCTATAAACAGCCATCTCATTACCAGCCTCCCTTTTTTATCTTATGCAACTTGTCATATTACAGAGAAACTGGAAAGTGCAGAGCCTTCTGTCTTAAAGACTTGTTGGAAAAGTTACAGCTTTACTACGGACTGTTACAAAAGCGCTTACACTGGAGACTCCTTACAGAAAACCTCACCTTATCTACAGTTACACATTTTTAAATCAATTTATGTGAAGCGTCTATCATACACGTCCCTGTGAAAATAGTTACAATAGAAACAATGTTTTAGACGTATTAACACATTTGTATAAGGCTTAGATTTTTAGATTAGTTGGCAGCATTACGTGCGTCCCTCTGAGCAGACTACGTCGGCTTAAATTGTGTCTCTGGGCCTTAAAGGGAATGAGACAATAGCGCTGATTAAAATGCTGCCCAATGAGAACAGGTACAAGTAAACGTGCAGTCATTATTTTAACCACAAAATTGTGATATCAGAAACCATATTGGAAAACAGTTACAATTTATATTGTGATCATTTTATATCAGCCATGCCTGGTAGGAACAAGCCACACATGCCTCAAAAATCTACCTGTTAAATCATTAATTAATTAATTAATTAATTAATTAATTAATCACACACTGTTAATTTTACAACTATAATTAATTGCAGCTTGAGCCTCAGTGCTAATGCTCTTCAATTCAAGCATCTCTCTTTCTCTCTCTCTCTCTCTCTTTCTCTCTCTCTCTCTTCTTTTTTGTATTGCTCTCAGTGCTAATTAATGGACAGCCCTTGGTTTTTTGTTTTTTAAACCACTAACAGCCTTTTCAGAGTCAGAGCCTTTTGTAGTGCTGGTTGTGTGTGTGTGTGTGTCCCACTTTGTAGTATCTCCAGACCTCAGGGATTTCACTTTCAAAAAGCTTTTCATGTCCAAACCTCATCACATCAGTTGTGAGACGTTTCTCCTGCATGTGTTATGGTACAGCAGATGTGTAAAGACAAAGCTAAATGGAAAAAATTAAATATCCAAAAATGTCCCTAATCATTCCTTCAGTTTCCGTAGCGCAAATGTAGTCAATCAGTCAAGACATGGTTGGTGTCTGGCATTTTTTTCCTTAGTTTCGCTCTGGAGGTATTCCTTTAACCAAGAGATTTGCAAAATATAATAAAATAAAGAAGGTAAACATTTCTCTTTTTATGAAAATATGGAAAGGACAAACCAGACTTTTTTTTTGAGAGGGATTTTTAAATACTTCTGCCATAGAATTGGTTCAGCATTTTACCATTTTAGCATTTTATATTTAGAATCTATTTAAATGTGTGGTGTTCTGGGAAAAACCCTTCAGATGCCAATGTGGATGACGAAATGTAGAAAGTGGGTTTTTGACTAAAATCGAGTTTATCTACGCATCACTTTGGCACCTCAATTTTGACAAATCCTAAATATATTGACCAAAAA
>JANDJT010000102.1:22306833-22348957 GCA_024331685.1 Stegophilus panzeri
ATATTTGCAAAGACTTTACATTAAGGCTCCCTTGACTGCATTATTTAACAAACCCTGAATTTCAGCAATAATAAAGCACAAGTATTATTAACAAAGTAAGTAAACATGTGTATTAATTTGTTTACTTTAAACAGACGTTTGTTAAAAAAAAATCACTGGAATTGTGCATCGATTTTTCCTGTTGCTTGGCATACATTTGGGGGAAAAAAGCCATCTCAACAAACGTTGTGGTAAAATTTAGTTTTTGCTACAAATTCTTTCTGCTTGCTTGGATTTTTTTTTTCAACAGTATTGGCAGCTCTGTATTAAGATGTTGGTTTATGTCTGTGTTTGTTAGCTTAATTTTATTTACTGATGGCGTGAACATTGGTTAATATAGGTGTTGATTAGTTCACTTATTTGGTTTTTGCTTTGATAATGTTATTGAAAGTGTATTAATGCTGACGTTCAGGGTTTGGTTCATGTCAGTTAAGGAAATATATGCTTAATATAAAGCATCATCATGTATTTTAATCACTTTGCAATCATTATGCAATATAGCTACAACACAATGACTTTGCTTTTTTAATGAAAATGTAAGAAATGAAATAATGGGCACACTTTTCATAGCACTTAGCTGGGGTAGGATAATAAATCAGTGTCATACTGTATCAGTTGATCATGGAAATACCTATGGGCGTGTCCTTGAGCCTATATGGAAATGAGAGTGAAACATCTTTGAATTCATAAATGGGCTTAAGGACACACCCACCTGTTCCACTCAAAGATGCACCCATCATACTGGGAATTTACTGCATTGTTCCACCCTGGAATCTGAGTTTTTATAGATGTTTCTGTTTAAACTTTACATTTTTATAGGAAGTATTATTTTGGCACCTTGTGATTCTGCTTTGTGTTTTGGGCAACATTTTATATGAACTGTCATGGAGATTTCCCTGTATAAATAAATATTATGTATACCTGCAACAAGTCTATGAATATATTAAAACCCTTATGTCTGGAGATACAACTTCAGAAGCCTATTAATGAATAAGAAAAAAAATTTGTAAACATATAACACAAAATTTCTGATAATGGTTTATGCACCAGGGAGACTCAAATAAATATACACAAGTTATTTACAGCTGTGTACTGGTTTCATTAAAATGTTGTCTTGTTTAACTTTTAATGTTTAATATCACCTTAATTATTTTTTTCTTATTTTTCTTTTATCGGTAAACAACAGTGAATTAAAAGGACTAAAGTTATGCTGCTAGCTTTATAAATGTAATTTAGTTTTCATGTGAATAATAGTTTTCATCTGTAGTGGACCTAATTGTATTTTTTTTTTTTTATTATTTGATATTAAACATACAATAAACTCCACACGACTGTTTTTCCCCCCTCCTGTATTTAATTCTGTCAGTGTGACACCAGAGGGCGACTTTGCACTGTCTTAAATGTCAACAGGCAAAAACACTGTCTGTGTGCATCATATATGATAGAAAATATATAAATATAATATATAACATTGGGTTCAGAAAGTATCCAGACCCTTTTTTGCACACTTTATTGTATATAATATGACATGCAAAAACATGCTTTTAATTTTTCTGAGTTTATTAAAAAAAAAAATTTTTTTTATTGAATTTAGAAAAGTATTCAGTCCCTTGGCTAAGGCACACCAAATTGAGTTCAGGTGCACCCTGTTTGGTTTGATTATCTTGCGATAGTCTCTAGAACTTCAGTGGAGTCCACCTGTGGTAAATTCAATTGATTGTGCATGGTTTAGAAAGACACCTCTGTGTGTATAAGCTCCCACTATTCACAGTGCATGTCAGACCAAAAACCAAGCCAAAATGTCCAACGAAATTTCCGTAGGAACCTCCATGATCAAATTGTTTTGAGACATGGATCTGTGCAAGGGTATAAAACCATTTCTAATGCTTTGAATGTTCCCAGAAGCACAGTGGGCTCCGTCATTGTGAAATGATAGCTGTTTGGAACCATGAAGAGTCTTCCTAGAGCTGGTCATCTGGCCAAACTCAGTAACTGGGCTAGAAGGACCTTGGCCAGGGAGGTGACCAAGAACCCAAAAGCCTTCAGAAGACCGTAGCAGCAATGCGAGAATATGTCTGGAAGGACAACCATCTCAGAAATACTGCATCAATCATTTCTATAGTAAAGTGGCTAGACAGAAGCTACTCCTGAGAAAAAGGCATATAGCAGTCATTTACAGTACTCTGAGAGCATGAAAAAAAAAATCTCTGTTCTGATGAGACAGAAAAGTAACATTTGGGGCAGAACTCTAAGCCCAATGTCTAGTTAAAACCAGATGCTGCTCATCAACTGACTACTACCATGCCTATGGTGAAGCATGGTGGTGGCAGCATTATGCTATGGACATGGGATGGGGAGATTGGTCAGAATTGAGGGATTTATTAATGCACTCAAATTCTGAGAGACCCTTGAAGAAAATCTGCTCCAGAATCCACATGAACTCATAACTGGGGCGATGTTTCACTTTTCAGTATGACAACAACCTGAAGTATACAGCCAAGACGTTGCTGGAGTGGCTTTGGGACAAGTCTCTGAATGTCGTTGACCGGCCCAGCCAAAGCCCTGACTTGAACACCACAGAACATCTGTGGCACCCGAAGTCCAGGTGTTCAAAGACTTACCCAAGATATACAATAAGATAAATATACAATAAAGATATACAATAAAATGTGCAAAATGTTCATGACTTAAAATGAGGTATGGTGAGGATTTGGTGAAGTTATTTTTTCTTTTGTTGAAGGAGAAATCAAGGCAGTGGTCGCCTTCAAGACGGTTTGATGGCAGGAATGCCGGTGCGCTCTGCATCAAGTCGCCAATGTACCATTAGTATGATAAATTGGGGACTTGATTGTTGTACTGGGTGCGCTGGAGTTCTATCTGTTATACCGCAGATGTTACCATCAATAGCCTTGAAGGCGGCCATTGCCTGTGATTTCTCCTTCAACAAAAAAGACAATTTCCTAAAGATTCCTGTGGTTCTTCCTTTTAAATAAATGCAATTTCTTGCATGGTTGTTTTAAAGTTCAAATATTAATATAATTATCTAGTGCCAATATTTCTAAATGAAGTATTTCTTTATTTTCGTTGCTCTGTTATGCAACATCCTGTCATAGTATTAGGACATTATTCCCAAAAATATTGCAACTTTATTTGCAATATTATGATTTTTGTTTTCTCAAAATATTGCAAATTTATTCTTTAAATATTATTACTTGATTCGGACCTCAGCAGTGATAGTGGATACAGCAAAACAATTTATGTGTAGTGCAAGTAGTGCAATGCATAGTGCAATTTATGCATAGTGCAAGTTTCCAGAGGAACAATACACTTCAGAGAAAAAGTCCTACTGCAACATCCTGTTTCACTGGACACTTTCTAGAAAATAGAAGTACATTTAAAAAGTACTTTTAGGAAGAAACTGCAGTTGCTTCGTGGAATCTTCTTCAGTTTAATTAATGTATGTATTCATTTATTTACGCTAAATTCACTTTGTTCACTATAAACCTGAATACAATGAAGAGCTACTGTATATACATCATTTCAAATCAGATAGCCAAACGTCTTGGAGATTTTAAAATATATTCACATAATACTTAATAAATGTGTTATTATCTGTATTATTATTATTATTATTTAGGCTTGTGTTACAAATAACTTGTGTGTCCTTGCTTTGCCTTGGTAATATGTGGTCCCTCTGTATCCCACCTTCCAGCACATTCCTCCTGACATCTCTGTTCTAACACTTTTAATGACTCTTGAGTGGGAAGTGTAGGAATGAACTGGTGCATATTGATGATTTCCATGACTAATAGAACATCTGGTTCTGTGTCTGTGTCTGTGTTGCTGATTCTATATGTTTTTACTTAAATGTAAAGCATACGTATATCACTTATCCATTTATTATTCTCTCTCTCTCTCTCTCTCTCTCTCTCTCTCTCTCTCTCTCTCTTACACACATACACACATCGTAAAAGAATTCTGCGGTGGCGTAATGAGTTCACCAAGCAACCAGTTGTAAGATGTAAATCCTGAACATACACACACACACACACTAAACTCTGTCTCTCCTCAGCTCAGTGACTCTGTAGTAGCCTCACGTAAAGACATATGGAAATGATTGCACATGATTCCACTATTTAGATTTGGTTGTAACTTGTATGATTCAATGTATGAATGTATGATTCATTTAATTCATAGTGCTGATGACTCACTCAAGTTCTCTTCCCTGTTCCATTAATAGACTAGGAAGTGAAAAATGAATGCAATATGCAGTCATGTCCAAAAGACCGAATCTACTAACAAGAAGCTTTGATTCCAGCACTTATGTAAGAAATAAAACATTTAACAGAATGCTCTTCTAGTACAGTACTCAATGATGGGGTGGTGTGATGGGGCCAGATTTACCGAAGCAGATTTACTCTTATCCTTTTATCTGTTGATAGTTACATTTAATGCTGTGGAACATTAAATAACTAACGAAAAAGTTCGTTCCAGTTACTAGCGTTATAGCAGCTATAAACAGTCGTTTCTTCGCCGGCCTCTTTTTTTTTAATCGTATGTCAATCATGTTTTGTTTTGTTTTATTTTGAGCAATGGTTTTTATTTTGTTTAATTATGTAAATAATAACTGATGTAGAAATAAAGACTGGAATAAACCCTCACCCTCTGAGTTCAATCTCAGTCCATGGTAGACTTGTACAAATGAAAGCAGTGTAAAGAAAGAAAAAAAATGAAGAGAGAAAGAGTGCATGAGAGAAATATAATAAGAAGCGAATAATGGGAAAGGGATATTTAGAGAGATAACAGATGAAATATAGATGAGTAGTCGTTTTAAATAATCCGTCTTAGATTACTGAAACAGTTACATTTAATAACAAGTTATTAAGAAATTCCTTGTTGCAATCCTTTGCCAAGTTTTGAAGCATTATTGTAGAAATGTTACCTCATTGTTTGTAATTATGAGCACAGTTTTTAAATAGGTCTTTGGAAAAGTGGTGTCTATGAAAATGTGGGGTAGAGATGAAAGAAATGAAAGAGATGTTGACCTTCATCTGTTGAAACCATTAAATCCCCTCATCGTGTCCATGCGTTAGTCAGAAAATGACTGCTTTTTGCCGCAGACCTTGAAATCCCTCAGACATCTATTAAAACAGATGACAAAGCTGAAGATCATGGGAAAATGACACACATTACATAGCTATGAGCCATGTAATGTGTGTCAGAAATACCTGAGGCAATACCATTACCTGATATAAAAATAGTGGTAGAAGTTCAGTGAGGCCCGCTGACTGCTCAAAATAATGCTGAGTCATCTGTAATGAGAAACAGAGACATGTTGGGTCATATTCTTAATGTAGCTATGCTTGGGTGCACTACCAAGAACTGTTTCAGGAATCCTACATTCCTTGAAATGAATATACTGTTTTCCACTAAAAATAATCCTTATTATTTGACAGCAGTAGAAAAGCCAATGCATAACCAATAAAGAAGGACCGAGTAAATAGCAAAAGATCAGGTTATTTAAGTAAGGAATAAAACACATGGTAATGTGTTTTAAAGTGTTTTATTCCTCTTACATGACAACAACGATTACAATCTTTTGACTGTATGTTGTATTTTTATCCGTTTATAGTTTCTTCTAATGTTGTGGAACCGCAAAACAATTAATTTCCTGTTATCACTTTTGTTATAGCAGCTATATACATCATTCCTCTAACCAGCCTCTTTTTGTTCTTCTAAGTTAATAAAAAAAAAATTATAAGATCGTATGTACTGCCTCTCTATTCTTTAGTGTTTAACCTACTAAAACAACTACTGCTTTGCTTGTAAACCTCATTAACTCTAAACACCACATTTTCTTTAATATATGTGACTAGTTAACAGTGATTTATTGTTTCTTTACTGGTTCAGAACAGCTTTAACAGCTATGAATCAGATTTTTATATCTCTTCATTAAAACCTAAATATATCTCTGATCAGAATTCAGCTCTAAATCAAACATATACTTTTTTTTTACTCAGGATTTATTTCAAAGTAAAAATGCACTTTGAAATCATAAATCTTTAAATCTAAATTTCTAAATTAAGATACAGTATTAGAAATCAGATTCTTTTGGAGCCACTGAGGTGACATGGTGGTTTTTTTTTTTTTTTTGTTAAATAGCTGTGACAACAAATTACACACTGAGGCCATGAGTAAACTTTCTGGAAGTCTGTTGTAACTTAACCCATGATAACAGTTTTTGGTATTTTGAAATGCGCCAGACCAAGAAATCAAGAGATGACTGATATTATTCTGCTATACTTCAATCTTGGAACGGTTCATAAAGTTACAGTGACGTTACTGGCATTGTAAAAATGGTTATACCATATAACCTGCATCATCTTAAGCAAATTCAGACAGATTTTTCACGCTAAGTAATTAAGTGTAACTTTCCATAACATATTAAGTCGTGGGCTTAAGTTACACAATTGGTGACCTTAGTTTGTGGCCTAGATATACTGTATTTTCTCATGGTTTCAGTATATTAATTCATGGTCATTCCTTACTACAAAATAATCACCATATAACCTCAAAGGCTTTGTAAAATATTTACCAGGGCTCATGCCATTTTATATAAAACACACTTTTCTTTCACATGCATTTCCACTAAACTTGCCTGATTTCTTATGTAAAAATTTTACTGTTTCAAAACAGAAGCACAGGGAAATAATAGGAGGAAGTATGAAATTCTCAACAACAACAAAAAAAGTTATCTTCAGTAATGTGAGGAAACACTATATTACTGCTTCTTATTGTAATCTGAGGTCTTTTACAACCCTCTTTATTTTCTCTTTTTTACTTCAAACAAGGCATAAATATTAACCGGTACTGTTCATCACTTTGATAAAATCAGTAGGGCAGTTTATAAATATTAACACACCAAGTTTAAACCGTTACCTACGACCGATCTTGCACAATGCACCATGGTGAAGTCTATTTTTCCTGCTTTTGGACATGTTGTTTTTGTTTTGGATCAGATAGCAGGTGATGCATGGGGACTCAAATATTTTCCCACAGACATTTGCCAAATACACCACCACCAGAACATTTCCTGTCACACAGGAACTGATAGTACTGTTCAATTCTATCACTGTCAGAGTGGATATATTATCTTATTCTTTAAAGTCCTCATTTTCACACGGTGCTGTCTAACACGCACACACACACGTGTTTGGCGTAATATACTTGTGAGGACCTTCGATTGGCATAATTATTTAAAACAGCAAATTAATGCTTCGCTACATGTAAATCTGACTTTAAAAATGCTGTAGTTAACTTATTAAATTTTATTAGAATAAAATAACTTACCACATTTGAAACACAAAATTATATCTTCTTCTAAAGACATTCCTTTGTCGACTTGGATTTGTGCTTTGGATCGTTATTGTGCTGGAAGGTGAACATTGAAGAGAAGAGAAGCAGCACAATAGCATGATGCTGCCATCACCATACTTCACTGTGGTGTTCTTAGGAGTGTGTAGACTTCTTATATCCACTGTAATTTAAAACATTTTATATTTGGTAAAGACAAGGAACTAGGGCAATAAAATATTTAATTATAATTGAGGAATTGCACAAAAACAGAGTTTTGTACCAGATCATATAATAGGATATAATAAGGAAATAATTCTTTGCAGTTTCACCAAATTTTTTGGTCAAAAGTTTTTCACATGCTGATAAACAACTGGGGTTATGATGCCAGCTAAGGCTAATTAGTTAGTTTAGCTTTGAAGAATGTTTCTGTTTATGCGAGCCCGTTTCCTGCACGAACCCGGGATCGAAATGATTGATGGCATAAATGAAACAGAATATAGTAATTTTCGTTAATCACAGGTCTATTATTAGAGGATCTTAATTGTATAATTTAGACATGGAGAACACAATATAGCACAGTCTGTTAGAGAATTCATCCAAGAATTTATTGGGGGTCATCTCATACAGCGTGAGAAACAGTAATCTTAAATTGTAAATCTTAAACCATTGAAATTGCACGGCCTGAAACAGGCTTTAGCCTAACAGGTACATCAAGTAATTGAAACCAAGTGCTAATGGCACGCAATGAGTTAACTATAATATTGTGTACACCAGTAGCGCTCTTAAAAATGCTTGTCAGATGATGTTAGAGCAATTTCCACCCTAGTGATTTCTTCTATTAAAACACAGGACACTGAAGCAAACACAGTTTTGTGGTCATATCTGGCAAAACATAATTTATTTTTCTAAATACATTTTTTCCCCTAATTTACTGTTTAAACCCATTTTCCAAGAAAGAGAGAGGATTTTATAGGGCCTATTTGCGTATTGCAGGCTTCTAAGCTTTTAGTGACTCTTCAGTGGCATCACACATCTTCCTTGTAACAGACAGTAAGAACAACGTCCTGTTTGCATCACTCAGGAACAAAATTTTGTCAATGATTATGGCAATGTAGTGCATTCAGACAGATTGGGTCAGTGTGTGTTGTACAGTTTTTTTTAAACATTTTCTTGTAATCATTCTCGTTCTTCCGATTGGTTTGGATGGAGTGTCGGCTGTTTGTATGTGTGAAGTTGTAATTTGACCTGATCATATGATTAACCATTTAATTCAACTAAAATTGGTGCAGGACTTGCTTCATAAAAGCCCTTGCTTATGAAAATCTGTATAATCAAATAAAATGTAATAATAATAATAAACAATTTACTATTAACTGCTTAACTATTAGTGAGTGGTTCATAGTTATAAATAAGAATAAGGCATCAATTTGAAGTGGTTATGTTTTGTTTCATAGTGGCACTTCATATGACCACTTTTGACTAGAGCCATGGACTCTAGATTCTAGATATGGATTAGATATAGATCCTAATGTGCAAGACAGAGGTGACATTGGAAAGCATCAGAAAGACATTGGAGAGCATCAGAGTCCGTTTTGATTTCATTAGAGTTTTAAGCTTTATTGCATACAAGAGAAGTTATCCACTGTACAACCCCAACTCCGAAAAGGTTGGGACAGTATGGAAAATGCTAATAAAAACAAAGAGGAGTGATTTGTAAATGTACTTTGACTTGTATTTAAACTAAAATGTATAAAAACAAGGTATTTGATGTTTTACCTTATCAACTGCATAGTTTTTTGCAGTTAAACCTTTAGTTTGAAATTGATGCATGCAACACGTTCCAAAAAAGTTGGGACAGGGGCAATTTAGGACTAGCGAATAAACACTTTGAGAAAAACATTCCCCAAAGACAAATCAGTAGGATTTTGGGCATTGCACCTTCTACAGTGCACAATATAATTAAAAAATTCAAGGAATCCGGTCAAATCTCGGTGCGTAAAGGGTAAGGCCGAAAACCACTTCTGAATGAGCGTGAACTCCGATTCCTCAGATGTGACTGTCTTAAAAACTGCACTGTAATGGATAATGTAATGGATATCCTGACATGGACTTGGGAATACTTTGCTAAACATTTTCAATTAACACCATTCGACGCTGCATCCATAGATGCAAGTTAAGGCTTTACTATGCAAAGCAGAACCATACATCAGTAGAAGCGCTGCCAACTTCTCTGGACTCGGTCTCATCTGAGATGGACAGTAGCACAGTGGAATCGTGTTTTGTGGTCCGAGTCTACATTTCAAATAGTTTTTGGAAAAAACAGCCGTCGTGTTCTCTGGGCCAAAGAGGAAAAGGACCATTGCTGTTATCAGCGTCACGTCCAAAACCCAGCGTCTGTCATGGTATGGGGGTGTGCCAGTGCCCTTGGCATGGGTAACTTGCACATCTGTGAGGGCACCATTAATGCAAAAAGTTATGTACACATTTTAGAGCAACATATGCTGCCATCCAGAGCAGGACAACACCAAACCACATTCTGCCCGGATTACAAGCACATGGTTGCGTAAACAGAGAGTGTGGGTACTAACATGGTCTGCCTGCAGTCCTGACCTGTCTCCGATTGAGAATGTGTGCCGCGTTATGAAGTGCAAAATAAGGCAATGAAGGCCCTGTACAGTTTCGCAGCTGAAGAAATGCATAGTGGATGAATGAGGGGAAATTCCGCTTGCTAAACTTAACAGCTGGTGTCTTCAATTAATAAGTGTTATTACAAGAAAAGGTGATGTGACACAGTGGTTAACAGTTGACTGTCTCAACTTTTTTGGTGTGTGTTGCAGTCATCAGATTTGAAATGAGTGTATCCATCCATCCATCCATCTTCTATACCGCTTAATCCTTTTCAGGGTCACGGGGAAACCTGGAGCCTATCCCAGGAAGCATCGGGCACAAGGCGGGGTACACACTGGACAGGGTGCCAATTCATCGCAGGATTCACACAATCACACACACATTCACACCCATTCATACACTACAGACACTTTTGGAAAATGAGTGTATATTTTTTTAAAATAAATTAAATTCACAAAGCAAAAGGCAAACAATGTGTTAATAATCTGTTTTCAATATAGTACGGGGTGAAGTGAATTTTCAAATGACTCTTTTTGCTTGTTTTTTTTTTTTTTTTGCATTTTCCCTACTGTCCCAACATTTTCAGAATTGGGGTTGTATAATGATTGAGACTTAAGCATAGACTGTCTTCAGTGGTTGCAGTCTACAGACTATCCAAGTGAAAACATCTACAGCCATTTTTAGCGTATGCATTTGATGCATCCACAGCATCAGTCTGTCCATTTGGGTCCATCCTCAGCTGTAGTAAGTGATTCTCAGGTAAAGATAGCTCCAAGCAGAAGTAGAGCATCAGGACTGAAGAGATGCATCTGTTTTGAACTTCAACCAGGGAATGAATGCACACAATTGAGGCCAAAATGTAGTTATCATACATTTTCTGTGTTAAGTCATTTAAGGTATCTACTTAATTTCCATAAGAGGTCATTTTTATTTACTACATCAGATTTTCAGTGGCTCAAAAGTTTACAAACGCTTTGTTAGTGGGATTTTATTTGGTGGAATTGTCTTTTAACTGCTTGAACTTGAATTAAACTCTTGGTATATCCTTCCACAAACTTCTCACAATACTTTTTGCTGACTCCTTCTGACAGAACTGGTGTAACTCAGGCTTGCCGAGACATGCTTTTTTAGTTCCATTCACAAATTTTTTATGTGATTTTGGTCAGGGATTTGTGATGGCCAACTCCAATGCTTTCACTGTTTTCTTTAAGCCGTTTTGTTACAACTTTGGAATTACGCTTAGGATCACTGTCCTGGTAGATGTCTCAGTTACGACCAAGTTTTAACTTTCTGGCACAATTTTTTTTCTGAGGTCTTAGCTTATAGAGTTCCTTGGATTTTCCTATGATATCAAGGGGAAAGGCACTGGTCCTTAAATACAGCCACATGTGCACTCCTAGTTAACTCCTTATGATGACAATTGGCCAAGCAGAAGCTTCTAAAACACACGAATTTAAATACATTTTTGGAATCTTCCAGACTGTTTAAAAATTGTTGACACACTGGTGTATGTAACCTTTTCACACTCTAATAGAAATTAAATCTATGAAAGTCTGTCAAAAACACTGACGTTTCTTGATGAGCTGCCTTCAGCTAAACAGTTAACATAAACGCATGTGATTGGCCGTGACAGAGGCATGTTCTACAGAACCTGCGACTGTTCCTGTTTGAACTATGCGGAGTTTTTTTTCTATACGTTGCTCGGTTCTGTTACAGCCGTTTTTCGAGTACTTGGTTCGATCCGTAAAAATGCTGGTTAAAGGAATGCACAAACAGTTTTGAGTTTCACACATAAATACTTTATTTCATTATAAATCACATCAACAATTAAGTCATTTGAATCCTTTCACAGTGCAAACACTCAAATCTACATTCAGAATAAAACCTCAGTAGTGTTAATAGTGTCTTCATTATGTTCAGTACATGTGACTAAGATATGTGTCCTAACATGTTGTAAATGTATACTGATATCTGAACCTCCTGTAGTCACATGAGCAGATTAAACGCTTTTTAAAGACGTTAATTGAGCAGCATATTTGACAGAGAACAAGCAGGTTTGATCTATAACTATTGTATAGTTCATAAATAATAATAATAAAAAACTGTAACAAAAGGCGGAATTAACACATACATATATTTCCTTGAATCCATTATATATACTGAATTGCCTTTTAAGCAGGTCCACTTACATAGGTCACTGACTGGACAATGCACAATATATTAGCTCTTTCTGTCCTGTTTAGTAATGGAAAAGGACCACCAAAAGACCATAGAGGACCATATATTATTAGGTGGACCCTTCATAGCACTGCAGTGACAATGCTATGGTAACAGAGTTTGTGGTGTTGGTAGGAGTGTTATCAGGTACAGCAGCAGTGCTGTGGTCATAAACTGACAAAGATAAAGGGTTAACACACATTGTGCATGGAAAACGATAAACTATGGTCTCTAACTGTACACCTACAAGTTACCAACAGTGGAAGAGTGTGCAGTAAGTGTACACAGTGTTTAAAAACATGTGCAGAACTGCTGCTGTACCTTATACCTCTCATAACAACACCACACAGCAAATAGGCTACAGTCAGTAATTGTACATATACAAAGTGACCTATGTGACAAATACATAATAAACAGGCAAATATTATTTGGAATATATATATATAAATATATTTCTCTGAACAGATCCTGACCAATCAGAAATCCATTTACAGCATCAAAAGGTTTGAGAGATAAATATAAAAATAATACAAAATAATTACGGATACAAATGCATCAGTAAAAATACATTCAGTGTCAATGACCCCTGTCTTTTTTTCCCCACACATTTTATTTCTCTCACACATTCTTCCTCTCACATCTATATATTTTATACTGTCACTCACTCATACACACACACACACACACACACACACACACACACTCACACACACACACACACATTGTCTCTCAGAGTCTCTGTTGCGTATCACACCCCAGGAACTCCACCCTCAGTGCAATGTCATTAACCCAGCCTTTTGGATGGATGCGGATAAATCGGGTGAACAGCGGCGACTCGAACACGTTCAGCTTCTCCTCATCGTGTACGTTGTTCCCTTCAAAGATCTGCACATGAATGGACAAACACATATTATAAACGATATACAGTACACTCCAGCGATATTGCTGGGTGCAGAATTTATTTTCTTTTTAGCTGTGTGTAATTATAATTCTAGTATGTGTAGTATATACTTTTTTTTACTGAAGAGAAGTAAAGTCATTCATAGGATAATGTATTTACTGAATATGTATGAAGGAATGCATTATACAGCGCCACATCTAATGTCCTACTCTGTTCATGATCGTGGCCTTCATTTTGTCAAAAGATTTTCATATCTATTTGTATACTGGGCCCAGCAGGACCTACAGATTCCCAGTCCCAGTGCACACCTCTAGACGAGTGCTTAAATGTCCTATGATATTGAAATGTGATTTTGTTTTTAAAATAAAGTTTGTGGATGGCAGATAATGTATTAATACAGTTGATGGTGATTATTTGTTTTAGCAAAATACATTCTGAATTTGAATCTAAGAATCCATTAATAGCTCTTTGAATCCTTATCCTGGTCAGTTTTAAATTAGTGTTTTAAATTAGTCATTTGCTTTGTAAAATGTAAATGTCATGAACAAACAAAACCAACTTTCTTTAGGGACGGAAGTGTCTCCAGGAGTTCCTTCAGGAGTGAACTGGAGTGCTATTAAAAGTACATGGTCATGTGGACACCTCTAGACTTGTCTTTTGTAAGAGACTCACACACACCTTCTCCTGCTGCGTTCCTGGTTCGGTGACCATGGCCCAGCTGTGGCCGTCATCACTAACAGAGATCGAGAACTCGGTCACCATCATGCTCGTGAGCATGGATCTGGCTCCCTGTGTGACAATACCAGTGACTCTCTTCACCACCTTAAAGTCCACCTGCAGCCACTCGTAAGGGTTATTAGTCTGAGAAAGATAGGAAAAGGTAAAGAAGAGGAACAAAGTTACAAACTGCGCAGTAACTATAGAGACATCCAGTTCACTCACCTGCTACAAATAAAAAGTGTGATTGTTTAATAAATTAAATTTTTTTAATGTTTAGCAATGTGCTGTGGTATAAAAGGAATAAAACGCTTTGGGTCATGCTGTTGTAGGAAATTAATCAACGTTGGGATGGTAACAGTAACTTGGACCAACCTACAGTCTTTCAGTTTGGAAACTTATAACACACATCTAGGGGTTTCCTTTTAGAAAAGGTTCTTTTAGAAAATCTTTTTTTTATAATAAATGTTAATAAAAATGTTGTTTATATATAAATATATACATTTATATGTAAATATTTATATTTATATTTAAATTTACATATAATTTTAATTTTTTTATTGTATTAGGAATAAATGAGGGTATATTAAGTGTGTGTATGTGTGTGTGTGTGGGGGGGGGGGGTTGCTTTCAGAGGGAAGTAGTGAAAGTGATGACTCATGCTCAGAGTGCAAGACAATGGGCCGCAATTCTTATTCGAAAACAGACAGCTAGAGGAAACTCTCAACAATAGTGTTTAAATGAGCAGCTGCCAAGCAACACCAGATTACTGATAAACTTCATTCGCAGTTCGCACTGGGCCAACATTTTTGGTAGCAATGGTGCTAGAAAGGCCAAATTCTTGCTTAAAGAATTTTGTTGCATAATGGTCTTGATTTTTGGTTAAAAAAGGACATAAGATAAATAAATTGATAAACAGTGGATTGTCCTGATATACATTTTAATACATTCAAAATATCTCTAAAATATTGTTTAGAAGAATTATGATGAATGAATTATATCTTGGAAAGTCTTCTTTTTTTGAATAAACCTAAAGAAGAATTGCAAGAAGAAGGACATCCTATAATCAGGAATAATAAAAAATTTTAAACACACTATAGTAATATCATCCTATAACCTTTGTTTTAAGGAATTTTTTTAAAAACACCTTCTGTCCAATCAGAACATTCAGCAGCACTGTGGTATAAAAGGTTATGCATCTGTGATGTAAGGATAGATAAATAAAGGAATGCTAACAGATTATATGGATGCCTGAATGAAAACTGTATATGCAGCATGAATATAGATAGAAATTTGAATGAGTATATCGGGAAGTACCTTGGGTCTCCATGCATTGGCGCTGCCATCTTGGTTGAGTCGGGCGAGGTCAGGGCTCCATGAGTTTCTCCAACTTTGCCGGAATGTGGAAGCGCTAATCTGGTTGTCAGGAATCAGTCTTCTCTGCATTCCTAACGGCAGTGTGCAACCTGAAACATGAGCGCGCACACATACAAGACCATCAGTTATTGTCCTGAAAACATTACCAGCAGCGACTGTAGTGAGATACATGGGCTTCTTCTGATTTTAGAGATGGACTGGGACCTAAAGATGAGCTCATACCAATATTGAGTACATTGGTGTTTAGACCACAGACTTACAGGCATAAATGCTACTCAGAAATTTGCATGAGCGTTATGAGTTATTCTTATTCATATAATCATCACATTTTAACTTTCTTAAATGTTTTAATTGTTTCTCGCTTTTATGTTAGATTGCACTGTATTATGTTTAATTTAACGGCAAAGAAAAAAACACTATTTCCTTCTTCAGTCTGCATTTTCTGTCCCTGATTTTATTCTGGGCTTAAAAGTGGGTTTAAATGTGATAGGTTTAAAAATCTGCCAACTTTGAAAGCATGAACTATATGCAGGTAATTTGCATAATGTGAATGGGAAGCCCAGAAATGTTATTTTAAGGAGCCGCCTAACCCGAGTCTGAATACAAGTAACTTTCCCTGTGTAAAAATTGAT
The DNA here is from genome assembly GCA_024331685.1 of Stegophilus panzeri. Lineage (NCBI taxonomy): Eukaryota > Metazoa > Chordata > Actinopteri > Siluriformes > Trichomycteridae > Stegophilus > Stegophilus panzeri. The sequence goes on from JANDJT010000102.1 coordinate 22,322,701, forward strand.
GTAACTTAAGTCGCTGAATCTGAATATGGCCCAAAAATTGTTAGTGACTGAAACCAGTAGGGGCAATAATGCATAACTCAGAGAAATGTGTTAAATTACTCTATAATACAGCTGTTAAATACTGTGTAAGGGCATGTATTGTTCAAGCACTAAATATTACGTATCAGTTGTACATGGAATATTTTTTATATGACTTTCTCAGACCTTGGGCCCAACTGTTAGACTCAGATTTTAGTTTTTTGTAAAGATAATTAGTGAGGGTATAAAACCCCAACTGCCCCATATTCATTAATTACATTTGACTGTGTATATGTATATACTCACTGTTGAGGTCACAGCCCAGCAGTTCAAACCTTAGAGTGGGCTTGGTGACATAGGTGGATGGATGAATGCGAATGTAGCGACCAATGATTGGAGGCGAGAAGAGGTTCTCTTTTACTCTGGAGCCATCCAGGTTTCCATTAAATTTCTAGTTAAAAAAAAAAAGACATTAACATCAATTGTACCCATTTCAATTTCTTGAGTCTTACTTAGTGATATATATGTATATAAATCATGATAACAAATTCATGTATGTGTTCTAGAAAAGACTGGTGGGAATTGGGGGTTTGAGGTAGTATTAAGTCTTAAGATGTTCTGGTATAGAAGTTAAGGCAAGGTTTTGGGCCTAGTGCTGAGACTGTGTGTAGATGAAGCTAAGCCACATGTGCAGGCTAGGAGTTTAGATTTGATGCTAAATTAGCTGTTCAAGCTAAGTAGGCTTTAGAGTTTATCAACTGAGGCTAGAAGTTGGCTTTAGACAGTGTGAAATTGCTAGGGCTGATAGTAGGTTTTTGGCTGCAGGTGTTGTGATGAGTAGTCATTTATGAGTGTTGAGGCCAGATGTAAGGACAAGGAGGTTAAGGGTAGGTCTTGGAGCTATGAATTGGTGCTATGGATTGTTGTGTTGTGTCAAGGGTACAAGGATATGTGTTAATGTCAGTTGTCGAGAAGTTTTGAGGTTAGTATTTGGGATTTGATACTAACATATACAGACTCGCTGCTGTTTCCTTTGTACACCTTCCACGTTTTCAGGTTCAGGCTGTAGCTGATGTTGAAGATCACCGTGAACAATTCTTTCAGACCAAATGAAGTTTTCGCGCCCTGTGTCTGGATCCCGTGGACCACCATGGGTCGTAACAAATCCACCTAACAGATACAAAAGTATTAGTTCTAGAGAAGCTCTACACAAACAAACTTCTTTGGTAATTATTTTGGCCAAACTGTTCATTTTTCTCTGTTTATACATTTAAACACAGTTTACACAAGGTGAAACAACACTGTATCCATGAGAAAAGCTTGTTTCATGTAACTGATGGGTTTGAGAAGTGAGAACACAAGGCGTCAAAAATGTATCATGCTTGTTTTGTCTTTGAACAAGCAGGTTATTGTACCTGGATCCAGGAGCTCTCATTGTTGCCGATCCAAGCGTTCACTGATCCAGATAAGTGCAATCGGGCTAATCCTGCCTCCCATTTATCTGTTAGACAAGAAAAAGACTCAGAAAATATTCTGGAGAGTTTTGCTCTGAACATGTAAAATAATTCTGATGTAAATTGGATTTTATATTTACAGTAATATCAACCACAAATATCTATTTTACCAGTGATCAAAGAATTGAAGGTGCTGATTAAAAAATACATTTAATTAGATTTAATTTACCATAATGATCAGATTCAGTGAGTTGTTCATCAGCTATCCATCCTGACTGCATTCCCAAGGGCTGAATACATTCTACAAGACCAGGTCCATTCAAATGTCATTTTTAGGCAGTTATTGGTCATTTACACACATAAACTAATGACTAAGAGTATATTCAGCATCCGGCAATCCAGCAAACGCATTTTGTAAATTAGTCTAAATCTCCAGTTGTATATTGTATAATTAAGATTACATGTTACGTGTATATTGGATTATAGATGTTTCTTACGTGGGTTATAAACAAGAAGTTTGGCTCTCATGCCAGCGTGTTGGTGATCTCCAATAGTGCACTCCACCAGCCAGGTGCCCGCTACTCCTGGTCTCATTTCAATGCTTCCAAACACACCTGCAATGAGAGAGGAGGAGAAGAAGAAGAACTGAGCATCAACATCATCTTTGAATCAGGACCAATATGTTTTAATTTTCAGGTCTTCAATCTAAAAAAAACATATGCAAGTTTTATATTATTATTATTATTATTATTATTAGCCTGCCAAAGTTCTTCTGGAGACTTTGACGGTAACACTTGCTTCTGTTTTTGTAGGTAAAACCTGATAGCCTTCGTTATGATTTTATACTGATATGTTAGTGTGTTACTTTCTTTGCTGAAATACAAATGTTTTTCTGTAACATTTAATTCTTGGTTGGAAAAGTCATTCAAAAGATGGCAAAGCTTTTAATGACTCGGTAATACAGAAGTCATAAAGAAAAAATTTGTATTAACAATTAGGGTGCCTAAGTACTTTATATACACATGTTTAGTAATTGTGTGTGTGTCATTGTCATGTTTGGCTTTTCCTTATTTCTGTTCTAATAGTAAATGGGATACAAATCACCCAGAAATGAACCCTTACAGTGAATTCTACAAAAATGCTCCTCTTACCAAAGTTAAATGAAGCATTTTTACCCCAAATAAAAAATTTTTGTGTTTACCCGGATAAAGATTGAAGATGCCCAGGCGGTGTTCCTGGTCTTTCCCAACGCTAAACGGTATTCCATGGAAGTGGACAGCATGAAACTCTCCACCACTGCCCACGTTTAGCAGGTGCCAGCGAGATATCTGGTGCTGTGGCACCACCAGGCCAGGTAGGGTATCTGCGACGTATCCATTTATTGCTACATCACAGCGAGAAACAGAAAGAGTAAACTAATGAAGGTGGCTCATAAAATGTTCAGTTATTGTCCCCAAGTCAATAAATTTGTATTATACTCTTGAACAGGCAAAATTGGATTATCAAACAATCTGTAGTTGCCATAAAAATGTCATTTGTTCAATTACTATTCTGTATTTTATAGATTGAAACGCATATTAAATTTCCTTATATGGTTGCTGACTACATATGTCGCTTGAGGATGCACTAAGCCAAGGAATTATACTATAACATAGAGCATGTATCTGGAATTTGACTTGTACCAGCAAATTTGTTGTTGGTCTCGAACCAGGGATCATCTACTTTGGCCTGGCATGGTGGTGTACAGAACTTCCTTATGTTGTAATCCAGATACCAGCTCTTCTTCTCGTCAAAAACGGTGAACAGGAGGAATAAATCCTGCACTCCCGGTTGCAGGAGGACACGTGACTTAAGTGTACCGGGACGACAGATCAGCAATGGACCAATCAGACCAGAGTTGATGTCCTTCTCCTGGGACACACAAACACACATATATACGGTATTGAGTTGTGTTGTCTGCCTCATCACATAAATAGTTTTACAACTTATAAACATTATGGAAACTGGAATTACAAAATTATGTGTATTTTTTTCTGCTGTCATCTGTGTCACACATCATCATTATCTCACATACCACAAGAACACTGAGCCATTAAGTCAGTCACAAAGTTATAATGAAAATCTGCCTGGAAAATGTCATTACATAATGTCACTTGACTGATTAAAGGACAGCTGATGTCTATTAAAATAAGTCATTAGAAATGTTGTCATAAAGATATTACGCTTGCGTGCTACCAAATTCTTTAACAATTATAGAAGTGATATTGCCGTACCATATTAACTGTAGAGTAATATGCCCCGGCCTTGCAGTCAAAGTCTTTGGATGATGGCCCTTGTCTTTTAGTAATTCTCCAGTTGTAGATCCTCTCTTCCCCAGGAGGCACTGGGTCGCCAGGTCCCTCATCCTCCCGTAGCTCCACCCCCTGTGGTGCAGAGCTCACTGTGGTCCTATCATACACACCGTGTAGGTGCAGGGAGTACGGTCTGAAGGCAGTGTTCCTAAAAACTACCTGTAACAGATGACAAATAGGAAATCCTCAAGCTCAGGACTGTCTACAGTTATTATATAGGGAGAAATATCAACTCAACTAAATCAAACTAAGATTGGAGACTTAAAGGAAAACTCCATCCTAAAATGTTTATATTAAGATCTTTGTGATGTGCCTAGTGACTCTGGTGACAATTTGTTGGTTGGTGCTGTATTTTTGTTATTTCTGTGAGACATTAGTTGTTCTGCGCCATGCAGACATCACAGTAGGGTATTGCTAGCAGACTTACAACGGAGTTTATTAGGAGAAATCTTTCAACAATCTCAAACATAAGTGATAACAGTCAAGTTTTGCTGTTAACAACAGTCATATCGATAGTCATATATCTCTCTATAAACTATATAATGCCACAGTCACCAGATAGCCTTAATATTTGCAATCAAATCACACATTTCCTCATAAAGAAGCATTTTCGATGGCAAGTAGGATCACACTTACAGTAAGAACATCATTAACCTCCACCTTAAGCACGGGACCCATAATCCCAAGGTGTTCATCTAGCTCTCCACGTTTCACAGGATTCTTGAAATCTCTGTCATGATATGCTCTGTACACAACTTTCTTGTAGGCTGGGAAATACTTTCTCATTCCTTTCTTCGTCTCCCTGTGTAGACAAATTATACTCACGTTACTTAATATTCGGAACAGCTTGCTTTCATTCTGGCTTGCATACCATCAATTAAATGGCAGTGTTGAGCATATAGGGCCATATTCAGAGTTGAGTTAGCTGAGTGCAGTGAGAAAGCAGTATTAAGTCTGACAGTCTGATGTAACCACAATATGTCACACTGAAGTTTTGGGCTATAAATAAGATCATTTATTAAAAATGTTTTTAAAAAATTTTAAGTATGGCCAACATTCATCTATCTATCCATCCATTTTCTATACCGCTTATCCTACAGGGTCGCGGGGAACCTGGAGCCTATCCCAGGGATCATGGGGCACAAGGACAGGGTGCCAATCCATTGCAAATCACAATCACATATACACTCACACACCCATTCATACACTACGCACACTTTGGACATGCCAATCCGCCTACCATGCATGTCTTTGGACTGGGGGAGGAAACCGGAGTACCCGGAGGAAACCCCCACAGCAAGGGGGGGAACATGCAAACTCCGCACACACAGGGCAGCGTATGGCCAATATTAAATACATAAATATATTCTACTATTAATTAATTAAATTAATTAATTGATTGTATTATCCAAGTTTGTGCATTGTTGGAGCACAATGTTAAAATAAATAAATAAATAAATAAATAAATAAATAATAAGATGTAGTAAAATCTGCCAACCTTTGAGTTTTGAACTACACACAGGAAATTTTCAGAATGAATGGTATGCTCAGAAAATCAATTTAGGCAGTAAATAGCAGACTTAAGTCACCGCCTCTGAATATGGCCCACAGTCGATTAGATTTATACTTTACCTGGCACTGATGAGTTGGGAAGGTTTGTCAATCCCATAATCCCACATGATTTCCTCTGCTGCGATGTAATAGCTACGGAATTTTGTTTCACTGGACCTGATATCCATCTCATCAGTAGAGCTGAAGCTCAGAACAGTTTTGTTCCCTTCATCTTCGTAATCGTCATACTCCAAGGGCGGAAGGTTCTTCAGGTAGGTCTCATTCTGTGAGGAGTTTGATGGGGAATACTGAGAGCTCAGATCCAGATGGTGTACATCTTTGTAGTCATATATTTGAGGATCTAGGCTTTTCATCAGCTTGTCCAGCTCTAGAACTGTGTCTTTTAGAACATCATTGTCACTTATTCCATCATTTGTGTTTGTGGCCTCACCTATATTCTTTTCCCATATCTCTCTCCGAGTCCTCTCTGTTAAATTAGCCTTAAGATCCAACTTAGAGGTCGTATTCAGCCCTGATTTCTGAATGAATTTCTTAAACAGGTCAACAGATCCGCTCTTATTTAGATTTGATTTCTCAGGTTTATCTACATCCTGGTATTTCACTGTTTTATTGTCTTCCATCTTAACCATGCCATCTACTTTTGCATTTCTCTGATCCACTGATTCTGTGTTAGTTCTGTGGAAATGAGAGGGAGGATGATCACTCTTTGCTTCTGTGTCATTCTCTACAAACGCAAGTCTCTTCTGGCGTATTGATGAGCTCATCTCCATGTTGAGTTCATCCAGAATATCCTGCGGAATTCCTCCCTGGGAAAGAACATGCAGATCCTCAGCTTCATCCACTGGGACAAGTTTTCTCTTGCATACCAGGGTGGTCTTCTCCCCTTTTTTCTCTAGAGGCATCTTGGTGGCATTTTGCTGCTCTGTTTGGCTCGTGTTGCTTGACACTTTCTGGCAAACCTCAATAGCCACAGTTCGGTTCCTCTTCCTGAAGCCCCGTGGGATTGGGAAGTGCTTATCTATGTGATCGTTCAAGTCATCATAATCATCAGTGTCCACCAGGGTTAGCTCTGGTTCACAGTTAAACACAGAGTACCGTACGCTCATCCCTTTTGCTTTCAGAGTGGGATCGAAGGCACCAATCTCCCACTCACCTGGACAAATTAGTTTTACATTAAGGAATTGATGAGCAGACTAAGAATACACTATTCTTACACAGTGTGAAATCAAGTGATCATAATATAATTTGCATACAGCAAGTTGTAATAGATTGATTACTATTAATTAGCTACTTTTATTATAATAGTAGTAATTTAATGGTACATCTTGACAACTTTGACCCTTACCTTTGGTCTCCATCTCAGTGATGACAGTGTCACCGATCATTGGGAAAAGTGTAAGAACTGTGCCATAGGTTCTGTCCTTTTCAAACGGGTTTCCCATGAAATACACTGAGAGGAAATCACTCTGCATACCCACATTGGCCACGTGCCAGAGCATAACATCACCAACACACATCCTAAATTGTAGACTGTTATACATGAAACCATTTACACCTACAAGAGAAAAGAGAGAAAAATGAGAGAAAGATCAGTTAGATTATTGTTCTAGTTGTTGCTACACATGTTACTACAAAACATGAGCAAGCTAAAAGTGATACTTACTGTGCATGACATTAGAGTTGTAAAAATGAGGATCATTGCGATCAATCTTGGAATGATCTTCGCTAAACTTCCTGATATTCTCATCAGCATACCAGCTTTTGTTTTCATCAAAGATGGAGAACATGAGGTGTTTTTCTCTGTCTGAAGATAACTAAATGAATAGACACATGTTGGTAATGTTACCAAGTCTATCTCTCCATTCTTCCATTCATTCATTCATCCATCCATCATCAAGTTCACCCATTGTTCCATTTATTAAAACCATTTGTCTATTCATCTAATGCATACATTTTTATATCTGTTCAACTATCCATCAAGCTTTTGACCAAATCCAGCCACCCTTCTATCATTCAGTACACCCACTGATCCATTTACCAACTACCTCTCTGTGTATTGAATAAATCCCTAAATCCATATACCCATCCATCCATCCATCCATCCATCCATCCATCAATTCTGTTTTAAGCCCTTCAGCAAATCCATCCACCCATATAATAACCAAATCTAGCCATCTGTTAAGTGCTTCACCAAATCCAACATCTATCCATCTATCTATCCATCCATCCATCCATCTATCCCTCAAATACAACCATCTGTTAAGCCCTTCACCAAATACAGCTATCTATCCACCAACCAAATTCTACCAGCCCTTCACCAGATCCATCTATTCATCCATCCATGCATTCATAAAGCTGAGCTTTGACTCCCCTGATTTCAAAATGACAAAACATTAAACATCACTTAAATAAAGAGCTTAATTAACAACTACATACAGTATAATAACCAATATGTCCTATCTAATTCTTTAGCTGAGAGGTAATACTCACCACTTTCCCTCGCTTGTCCAAACTCTCTGATTTGCAGATGATAAGGGGCCCTACTAGGCCGGATGCAATGTCTCGCTCTGGATCCACAGTGCTGTGATACAGCCGGGTCAGACAGCGGGGGTCGGCCTCGGTGGGAGCGTCCTCTGGTGTTACTTTCCACAGGTACATCATAATCTCACCTGGTGGGACAGCCAGGGACCGCAGGTCCACTTGCTTCTCTTCATGCCGCACCAGTGCACAAAATGCATGGGGTTATTTCCAGAGTGTACATTGCATCTTAACCTTATGCAATGTACCAATGTCATGTGTGCAATAAGGTTGTAAAGTCAAGTCTTTTAAACTACAATAGATTAAGAAAGTATAATGATGACAGAAACGTCACTGAACAACTCCAAGAAAATCACACCAATGACTCCTAAGGAAGATGAGATCCTTTCATAGCTGTAAAAATGTGCTTAGGCCTGTGAAATGTGTGAGGCCTGGAAAATATGAGCTTTTAACTCAGTCTTTAGAACAATTGTTCTATTAAATACTGTGGGGTAAAATAATTAGGGTATGGGCCAGTAAGCTTTATAAGGTCATGGAAAAGCTAATCCTGTTATATAACATTTTATGTAACATCTGAAAACTTTTAGCTTTGTTTTTATGGCTTTAAGTTTTTCAAATAAAAGTTGTACAGCAATAAATCCTACATTTGCCAAAAAATATGATCCTAATGAAGTTTGTGGACACCTGACCACCTGACCATCACACCCAAATTTCAGCATTCTCCAAACTGTTGTCAGAAGTTGGAAGCACATAATTGTACAGGACGTCTTTGTATGCTGTAACATAACAATTTCCCTTCTCTGGAAGTAAGGGCCCCAAACCTTTTCCAGAATCGCAATGCCCCTTAGGGAGGTCCATTAAGACATGGTTTGTGAAGGTTAGACTGGAAGAACTCGAGTGGCAGGCACAGAGCCCTGACCTGAACTGGAACACTGACTGCGCCCCAGGCCTCTACGTTTGACACCAGTGCCTAATCCCACTAATGTTCTTGTGGCTGAATGAACAGAAACCCCCACAGCCACACAACAAAATCTAGTGGAAAGCCTTCCGGAAACACTGGAGGTTATTATAACAGCAAAGGGGGAATAAATCTGGAATGGTATTTTCAGACATTTATGTGTGATGATCAGGTGTCCACTAACTTTTGGACATATCATGTATTTTTAGCTGATAGGAGTTGCCAGTGTCAGCAGTTTGTAACAGTAAGTTTTCCAGCACAGGCCTTTAATACAGTAACATAAACTACAGTTTTCAGAATGAATTTTCTCTTACCTGTTTTCTTCACGGGCTGCACGCTGACAAGTCCATTTGGAAAGATGTTATAAGGTCGATTGGCCATATTTTTAAAAACAATCTGAAAATGTATTACAACATGGTGTATGAGTACTATTTTCCTGGAACATTGTCCTTTAGTTTTCAAAACAGCATATGAATTATTGAAATGATACTGGTTGTTTTACCTGAAACTGGTCATTCACCTCTCCCCTAAGCTCTGGCCCAATCAGTGCATTGCTTTGGCTCATCTTTTTCGTGAATGTGCGGTCTGTGTACTCGACATAAGCCACCTTCTTATAGACTTTACCCAAGCGCTGTGTTTGTTGAACTGAAGGCTCAAACTTTGAAAGTCTGGAAGAAAATGAACAAATAAATCCTGAACAAACAATCCCTCAGACTTCTCTTCAGACTTCTGAATTACTCAGACTTGTCTGGATAACACAGGTACATCACAGTTACTGTTTTCTTTAACTCATCCAAATTACTCAGACTAAGTTACCCTGCCTTATCTAAATTATACTCTCTCAATCAAGTTATTGAGACATGGCCAAGTTACTCAGACCCATCCAGGTTACACAAATTCGTACTACTTCAACTCATCCAAGTTACTCAGATAAATCTAAACTATCCAGATTACACTTATCCACGTTTTTCCAGAATAAAATTTCCAGTGATCGTACCGGTCACCCTCAGGGTTGTAGTCCCACATGACCTCCTCTGCACTGATGTAATGAATCCAGACTTTGGGTCGTCTTCCACCAGACCTCAGAACTGATGGGGGTCCACCAGGTCGGAGCACAATAGAAAAAAGATTATCCATTGGGTAGTCTTCATCCCTCTCCTCTTCATCGTAAGTGTGCTGGGCATTTAGTTTTTCAGGCAGTTCATTGGATTCAGGGCAGTTCTCCACAGTGAAGAAGGCACTCATCCCAGCTGAGCAGAAAAAAACAAACAAGTGTTTGAAGTACAGCAAGAAATTTGAGTTCTTTGTTTTGGACTTTGGACTAGATGTTGTTGTTTTTTTTACTTTAATTCTTATTTGCCAAAAACAAGGAATTTATCCAATGATTTTGCGTGTTACACCTTCATCTCATACTTTCTGTATATAAAATATGCCTGGAGATAGGATGCATCATGTCCTAAAAAGGACTCTGAGTGTCCACTGACCTTGCTCATGTGAATGGATCCTACAGGAAATCAGAAACTTCCCTTCGGCATATGGCTTGAGCAGGGCGGTGGTGAAGGTCATAGGGGTTATCTCCACCGTAACCCGTCTGTGGTCCATGACTATTAGAGTGTGGTCCTGGAACTGAATGGTGTGGATGTCTTGAGTGGAGCCCAGACCAATAAGGTGCCAGGAAACTGGACTTTTCTGGCATAACTTCAGACCTGAAAAGAGAAAAACTGGCAATGATGATGATGGCTGATGGCTATGAAGCTTCTTGAGTTATCTACGCAAGTCATTTGAAATGTCTAGAGGTGCTAAATTAACTATAACTGAACTATCCTGTGGTTTTCGCCCATTTAAAGAGCTTCATCTGAAGAACTGATGTAAAAGAAATTATTCTTAGATCTCTCCATCCATCCATCCATCCATCCATCTATCCAGCCAGCCAGCCAGCCAGCCAGGCAATACAACAAATCTGTAAGCCCTTCACCAAAGAAAATCCATCCATGCATTGTCTAAGCAACAAAATGATGCATTTAACAACATTGTTTATGAGTCTATTGATTTATTCACCAAATTCATTCATTCATCCATCCACCCATCCACCTACCAACTATAACATTCTATTAAACCCTTCAGCAAAACCAGCCATCCATGCATTGTTCAAGCCATCAAATGATGCATTTAACAAAATTGGACTTCAGACTAAAATTGGAATCAGACTATTGATCTATTCACCAATTTCATATGTCCATCTATCCATCCATCCATCCATCCATCTATCCATTCATTCATCCATGAATGGATAATGATTATTAATCACTGCGATGTCTAGAAATAGTTGTAAATCAAGGTGACTGGACATTTAGTAGGAAGGATTAAGCTTTTCAGATCTTTACAATTGTAACAAATCCAGTTGCCTTTACTGAGTACTAGCTTGATCAATAATCTATTGAGTACAGTAGTAGCACAGCAGTTAAGGTTCAATTGCTAGCGACTGGAAGGTTGCAAGGTTAAATCTCAGGACTACCAAAAAGCCCGGGATGCTCATTTGACTTTCATATGCTCAGCTATGTGTTTGGACATGGATTCTGTCTCATTTGCAAGTTAAAAAAAAAAAAAAAAAAATAGCTTGCCAAATGTAAATGTATATTGTGTATACATGTTGTGAGAAATTGCTTGATTGTATAAGGTAATGTTGACCAGACCTTTCAGTGTGGAATTGACGTATCCGTTGATGGTGTGAAACTGCTGACCAGCAGATGATTTCCTTAGTTTATCTGCTCTGCCGACATCTCTATACCAACTCTTACTTTCATCAAACACGGCAAACAGCAGCACAAACTCGGGCACCTTTCGTTGACGGTCCTCTGTTAGAGCACCTGGACATGGATCAAAGGTCAAAGGAGTTATAATTATGTAAGATATATTTTGGCCAAGCTATCATCTTTGACTAGGATTAAACTGACACTACACATGAACCAAAGATTTAAAACTGCTACATCGCTAATTTTACTCTGTATAAGGTTGTAAAAACCACACTGACTATAAATATAAATCTTTTAAATAACCTTGGGTGAGCGTTAATGTGTAAAGTGAATAATTGTGCAACAAGCATGATTTAACAAGATCCTGAAGAATCCAGTTCCACCGGACCTGATTTGCAGATCAGGAAAGCACCAATGAGTCCAGAATTGAAGTCTCGCACAACGTCCACCTGTGATGAGTAGGAGTAGGTGAGGCATTCTGGGTCTGTGATGGTTGGCCCACTGTTAGGATGAATGTCCCACATGTATTTATAATATCCACCAGGCTGTACCGCATCGTCCTCTTGCTCCTGGACAGACGTGGAGTCGTCATAACCAGCCCCTGGATATAATACAACACAGCTTTGGTTAGAGTGTCAAAACCGAATCATAAAAATGTATGATAGCATATGATCTATAAAAGCTGTGTATATGTAACAAATAAAATATGATGGGGCATGCTGTTATAGGAAAAAGTATTGGTAACATAATATGATGTATTATATTATATAATGTAACATTAATTTGTGACGAGTCTAATGCCAAATATAGAACTGAATTATAGAATTATAGAACAGAGTTACAGATATAGATATGTAAAAAACAATCCTGTACAAAATAGAAACAAAGGAAATATCATGTTAAGATTTAGATTTAATGCAACAACATTACAAATCCATTGAAATCTCTCTTATCTTTCCATTAATGACAGATTTGCTTTATTATTATCCAGTCAGCTTACAGATCCATCTCAGAATTAAACTATTTCCAGGGTCAAACCACTTATCATATTACAGGTTGAATACCCAGTAGTCTTCTAAACGGCAGGAAATATCTGCTCTCACTGTGTACAGAAATACCAGCATTGCATAAAAAAAAATCTTCCAAAAATTACCAAATTTTTGAAACATTTATAAATGAAGCGTGACTTCTTAGCAATTTTCTGTTTCTGTTTCCATTGACCAAGACATGTCTTTACAGTATAACTGTAACATGTACAGTATGTAAGGAGTAAAACACAATGGGGCATGCTCTTATAGGAAATTAATCAACAGATAGGGCCGATGATTTGCTGATGATTACATTTTGCATTTATTAATGAAGAACATTTCATACTTTTTATCTATTTATAGGTACATTGAACGGTTTGGAACATCGAAAGAAGTTAGTTCCTGTTCTCAGTTATATTATTACAGCTGTAAAATGTCAGTCAGTCCCTCCAGGATTTTGTGATCGCAGAAATTAATGCAAAATCAAGGAAACTCCACAATTTTCACAGGAGCTTGCCATTTTTCTAAATTACCACAGATTGTCTGCAGATTTGGGCCAAGATGCGTCGTGTGACATCATCACAACGTGCATTCAGCCAAAGCCCTCTTCGATTCACGTGTGTCAAACATCACTGTGAAAGACTTTGCAAAACAATTTTGTGGAATCGCAATTTCGTCAATTCAAGTAGTTTTCGGCAATAAAGCACAAAAACCTCCGCAAATTGAATCGCAACTTTTGAAAAAAGTCACAGCAAAATCAGGTATTTTTGGTTGCAACCTTCACAAAAAAAAAAAAAAAAAAAAACGCCACGAAATCTTGTATAGGCTGGTCATTCTCTCACCAGGCTGACTTTTAACTTCTCTTGAAGTTAATGAGAAAAATAAATCAGCTTCTTATGTTACTGAGAAACTGCAAAGCACAAAGTCCTCTGACGGAAAACTTAACATTACAGTTTTACCTCGGACTGTTACAAAGTGCTGACGCTGGAGACTGCTTACAATGAATTTTACCATATCACTGATTACATGTTTTTATTTCAGAAATAACAACGCTGTTTAACCATAACAATCTGTTTATTACTAGTCTTAGATTATGTCAAACGTACGCCATACAAATCCATGTGAATTTGCTATGAACACAATAACGCTTTACAACGAGAAAATGAATCAACACATTTTGACCGTTCAGAATCGAGAATTCAAGGGTGTATCCAGTCTCCTGTCTCAGTAGTGACCCAGCCATAATAGCCTTTCCATTGCTCAATGCTCCCTCTGATCCAGATTTGTGGGTGGAATTTAAAGATAAAGGAAATTGCACAGCCTTTATCATCACTTTTTTTTTTAATCTTATCTTAGTAGTCTGGGTCAAAATAACATGAGAAAAGTCTCTTTCCTGCTCATTAATGAGAAACTGGACCAAGGACATAATGATTCATGTTGGAATTTACTGTTAGTACTTTAGAATTTTTACAATTTACACTTTAGTCTAACTTTTAGTACACTTGAGAAAATTCACCTTCAGATTGTTTCCAGTAGGGGATGCCGATCGGGGAAATGCTGAGAGGATAAGTGGCAAAGTTCTTAAAGTGGACCACCACTCTGTCGTTCACCTCTGCTCTGATGGTAGGACCCTGAATTCCTGCAGTACAAAAACATGATACCAATCAGTTTCAGCTTCCAGGTTGCGTTACAATTCTAGAGATTAATTCAACTTAACCTTTTTCTAGTAACCAAATCACAGGGTCTAAAACTGTTATTGTATTGAAATGGGTGGAAAATTAAAAATAGGAAAATAGTTTAAGTCAAGAACTTTCAAACTACATCCATACAGAAAGTTTTCCTTTTCTGAGAGGGTTTCAAGTAGAACTGAAAATCCCTTAACTATCCAAAGAACCATTTTTCCCTACAATATCCATCCAAGCCAGTATCACACTTTTGATGTTGTTCATTATCCTGACAATTCTTTTTATACTATAATTTTATCTTTCAGAAACTTGACTAATCAGACAGGCTGATGGTGATTATGTATTACATTATTCATTATTACATATATACATTATTACATGAATCAACTTCTTGTACTTTTGTTGCAGGAAGCTTAGCAGGAAGCTTTGCAGTATTGTGGTTATCCAGGATTACAGCGTGCTCACATTGCTTATTCTAAAAACACACATGTGCTAATGTGTTGGCTAATAAGAGAATAAGGACAGTCGCACTAACCTGCCCATGGAGGTTTCGTTTTCGGGGTGGTGAAAGTGGAATCTGTAAATTCAGTGTACACAACCTTGGCATATTTCTGAATGCTGGATCCCCTGTAGAAATATTATTAAAAAAAAAAAAAATTCAATTACATTTCATTGAAGCACAAATAAGCAAAATATGTCAATTTTTGTTGTGTAGTAGGATAATCTTACTAGGTTTTCAATACGCACCAGTATTTAAGTATAAAATTGAATCAAACCAAGATTGTTTTAATATATTTTTACTAAGACAGAAATATAGGCGTATTATACTCTAACTATAATAAGTATGCTGTATTATTATTATTATTATTATTGTTGTTGTTGTTGTTATTATTATTGTATTAGTAACTTATAATGCTTTATAGAATAAGATAAATTACAATACAAAAATAAAACATATAGTAAGTAGCTGTAAACTATGATGCTATATTAGGTGTGTGTTCTGTAAGGAATAAAACATGACTTGCTGTTTTAGGAAAATAATCATTGACATAGTGGTGTGATGCGGCCTGAAACAAAGCAGAATTACTGTCATAATTTCTCATAATATCACTTCCTGAGGTGTTTTTTTCCAAGTTAATAAGACAAAAAAAAAAAAAAACCACAGTTTATCATGTAACTGAGAAACCACAAGGCCCTCCGTCCTGAAGAAAACTTTAGCTATGACTGTTACAAAGTGCTGACACCCAAAACTCTTACTATAAATGCAAAATCTCCTTACATGCAAATTTCACCATATCAACAATTATGTACAGTTTTTAGTGTTAAAGTGGAATGTTCGTGATACCTTGAAAATTAATCAACACCTTCTGACCAAGCAGAATCAAGAATTCAACAGGGATAGAATGCTGTATTAGGTGTGTGTGTGTGTGTGTGTGTGTGTGTGTGTGTCAGTACCTTTGATTAGCAGCTGGATCCACCCCACCAGTGTTCAGATAGTCCCAGCTGGTCTCCACTGCAGCGATGAAGAACTCCTGAATCTTTTCCACAGCATGTAAATGTGGAAAACATTTGACAAGGAAGAAGATGAATAGTAGAGCCTTCATTGCAAGAGTTTGCACACAAACACACACACACACAGCTTTACTTCACATACACACACTTATTCCTGTTGAGGTTAAGTTACTAATGAGCTCAGGAGACCAAGTGGAGGAATTTAAAGAGAAACGGAGGGGGTGTGGCATCTACCAGGAGGGACTGAGACACTTTTTTTTGATGATGGTTTATAATGAAGTTGAAGGAAGGACTGAAGGAAGGAGGAAGAATGAAGACAGTAAGGAATATTTTCTGTACGAATCACTAATGCTTCAGAACTTCTTTTCATGTGATTAGGGTGAATTTAGACATATTGGGACACCTTTGAATTTCCAGCTTGTCTAAGTTTTTTTTGCCATTAATACAACACACACCTCAAAACATGGTCTGGTACTGACTATATACATATGAAAGAAAAATGTTTTATCATATTCTGAACAATATCTTTTCATTGATTTAAGCTTTTACTTTCATTCACAATGACATGTTTAAAACATTATTTATGTATTTATTACATACTGATTCATGGCATCAACCAATCACATTTCAAACTCATTATCATCATCATCATCATAACATTCCATAATTCATTTCTTACAGCAATAACAATGATAACAGAATTTAGAAAATCTTTAATTTCCAAATTTAGAACCAATCTTGTATGGACAGATTAAGTAATAATCGCCTTGAAGAATCACTATTAAAAGGTAGGTAACATTTGATCATTTATTTGTTCAGTAGCAGCATAACATTGCATACTCAGTAATAGGCCTAAGTCACAATCCATATTTACCAGTCTACTCCCCTGAATATTAAAATACTTCATACATATAATGTAATACACATCCATCCAAGGCATCATTGAACCATAGTTATGGTGTTCATCTACAGCATCTACTCATTTCTTCACGCAGCTGCAACTGCATATTAAGAGAGTCCTAGTCAACTTGAACCAAAATGTCCCAAATCACCCAATCAGGCTTGGTAATTTTGGACGTCTTGAAAATACTTGAAAACCACA
This sequence comes from Stegophilus panzeri, assembly GCA_024331685.1. Taxonomy (NCBI): domain Eukaryota; kingdom Metazoa; phylum Chordata; class Actinopteri; order Siluriformes; family Trichomycteridae; genus Stegophilus; species Stegophilus panzeri. The sequence goes on from JANDJT010000102.1 coordinate 22,339,672, forward strand.
TTTAAAGGAAAACCAGCCAATGTATATGTCGATTTCCTATCTCGTGATATTTAGAGTTAACTTCTTTTTTGATGCTGTTGAGATGTTTTGTCTCTTAAGTCATGTTAAGTCGTCATTTTTCGGACTCTTCCACTGCAAGGGCTTAGAAACAAAGGTTTCCTTTCACTTATCAGGACAGAAAGTAAAATATGCTAATCTTAACTCCCAATTTTCCTGATGTCCCAGTATAACTGAATTCAGCCCTTTTGGACAAAGACTTAAAATGGCTTTTTTCCTTGTTTTTCCACATATATGCTTCTAATTTAAGAACATAAAATGGTTTTATGGAAGTCTAAATGACCGAAATATTAATTTATTCATCAACACTTTTATTCTCATCATAGTTGATTTCCTATTTCCTCATTCAAAAATGTGAACAGACTAATAAATGCCCGTGATAATCTAAATAAATGCAGATTTATATATTTATTTGCATAATATATATGACCTATGATCAAGTATAATGAAGGTATACAATGCCTTTGCCTGAATTTATACATTTTTCTTTACATCCTTTTTTCATTTTTAATGTCCATTTAAATTTCATTTCCCGTTTCTCGTAAGCCTATTCAAATTTTTAACGCGTCATCCCTCTAGTGGCCAGAGGTTGAAGGTGCAATGCAAGGACTCTAAATTCATAAGAGAACAGGTGATTTAAAATGTATTATTTCAAAATGTCGTAAAATAAATGTACTAATAAAAACTAGGACCTATTGATTGATAAATAATATACTCCTTCATAATAATCCTGCAGGAATTTTATGCAGATATCCTACAGGATTTTCAACTAATTTTCCTATAGAAATACCTGCAGGAATTCTATGAGGAAAAAATTATATGCAGGAATAAAATCCTCCAGGAATTATGTCCTGCAGGTTTATTTAAAACACACACTTCCTGCAGGACTATTGTGCAGGATAAATCTGAAATTCTGCAGGACATGACAAGTGTTTGTATCCTGCAGGAAACATAAAGGGAAAATAACTTCACAACAAAAGCAAAGTATTTTCACAAATTAATTATTTTATTTATTGAAATTATGTTGTATAATCGGTGGCCTAGTGGTTAACACGTTGGGGGGTTGGGGGTTCGAGTCCCGCTGGTGCCCTGTGTGTGCTGAGTTTGTATGTTCCCCCCCCGTGCTACGGTGGTTTCCTCCGGGTACTCCAGTTTCCTCCCCCACTCCAAATACATGCATGGTAGGCGGACTGGCATGTCCAAATTGTTCATAGTGTATGAATGGGTGTGTGAATGTGTATGTGATTGTGCCTTGTGATGGATTGGCACCCTGCCCATGCTGTACCCTGCCTTGTGCCCCATGCTCCCTGGGATAGGCTCCAGGTTCCCCGTGACCCTGTAGGATAAGCAGTATAGAAAATGGATGGATGGATGTTGCATAATGACTGATGCAATCTGTAAAGTTTCCAAGCCTGAATACAATTCACACCTAAAAAAGAAGCAGAATTAAAAAAGGTAAGTACATTTTAAATAATATGTACATAATAAAATTAGTTGTGGTTGCTAGTAAATGAGGTAACATCCCAGCAAACATATGGCCAGCAGTAACTTTTGCTAGTAGCACCCACCAACGGCAGCCACCATTTTTCTGACAGTGGTCCACTTCTGGGCCACTAGTTTAAATTCTTGCTGGTGGCCCATGGTCGGTCCACGGTTCATATTATGAATCTTTCCCCACACTATCCAAAATAATGTTCTTCTGTGCATTGATGAGTCAAAAACAAAACAACCCAATTCCAAAAAAGTTGGGACGCTGTGTAACACTTTTTAGTAACATTTACTTTTCCAGCCTTTTGTTGCCACCGTCCCAACTTTTTTGAGATGTGTTGCGGTCATTAAATCCAAGACACAAATGCCCAAAATAATGATGAATATATTTATAAATATGTAATAATAAATATACATTTTTATATATTATTTTAAATATGTTTTATTGTATTATGTGTTATTGTATATGCATTTTGGATATATTATATATATATATAAGAAAGAGTATACAAGTGCATATACTAAGAATGTGTCAAACTGTCAAAGAGAATACTTGCACAGCAGCGATGACCTGCACACAATAAAAGGGGAGAAAGAATATGAGTCAAATGCTGTCATCATGCATGTAATCAAGCAGAATGGTGAATGATTGACATACAACCCCTTGTGTCAGAAGTTGTACTTACACGATCATCATGTCTACAAGCTTATCAATGAGTCCAGTCGATTATTTAATAACCATTCTATACTGTACTGTATAAACAGCAACAATCACATTAACAATAAAATGGTTGTTAACTAATTCAAATGAATTAATCCACATGCTTTTTGATGGGTTTAAACTGAAAAATGACCTCCGAAAAGATCAGAACTGTGTTCTGATAAGCTGGAATAGCTATTTAGTTAGTTTTGTCGTGGAAAATCACCTTAGCCAAAATAAAAATCTCTCAGAATCCATAGGTTTAAGATGCCAAAAATATGACATTTATTGAAGAATCATAAAAGCTGCGATATCTGCAGGTCATCTGATGAGTACAATCAATGTTCATGCTTTCATACAATACTAAAACAATGATCTCATTAGGCTAGGCTTTCCCATGTTTTCTTTTGATCCCATTTCTTTGATCCCATTTCTGACGACTCGGCACAATTATGTTTTTTTCTTCATATCTTATCTACAAAAGGGGGCGCAAGTTCAGTCAGCATATTTTTAAAGACGTTTTTATTTTACCGACTTACATCATGGATTTCAACAATACATCTTAAGAACTGGTAACTTAAAAAGACAACGTACAAACTCAGTGTCTTTATACAGGTGCAGAGGGTGATTTTTCTGAGAAATAAAAAAGCAAGCCTAGAAGAAAAAGATACACCTTCCAATGGAGGAATGTGCATTCAGTGATTTCACATGTTAATCACACCAGCTTAACCTACTTTGATTTTAGTTTCTCTGAATAATACACTGATTCTTTTCTAATATCTCATACATTGATCACACATGATTAGATCTCATTTTGAATTCTTAACATATACCAATTGATTTCTTGCTGAAATCAATTGTTACAGCAATGTACATCAAGTTACATCAGCTTGTCCTGGGGTCTTTGATTAATATACATGAATACTCTCTTATATCTTATACATTGATTATACATGATTGGATTATACTCTGATTAAAATATTCCATATATTATCACAACATAATCATATGCTTAATATGTTTAAATGTTGGTTTAACATTGAGACACTCACTTAATGATTGAAATACATTTCTAAGTCATTATTGGGCCTTTGATGGAAAACATTTCTTAGCACTCTGATTATTTTAACTTCTGATTGGACCCGATGGATTACATAAACATATTTACATCATAACATGTCCCCCCCCCCCAAAAAAAAAAAACCCAAAAAAAACAAAAACACGCTTCTAAATAGACTGTTTGCATGAATTTTTGTTCTTGCATGTGAGGGCTAATTGCTTTAAAAAATTGGACAAAAAGTTTACAGGACTACCAGACCGATAAAATACAAAACTTTTTGGCTATCTAACAGGAGACTAGGCTAGTTTGGTTTCACTAGCCAAGGGGAGGAACAACTAAGCTATCATTGTATGGATTTAGCTGTAGTGATGGGAAGTCCAGCTCTTTTTATTGAGCCAGATCATTTGGCTCAGCTCAGCAATAAGAGCCGGCTCCCAAACGGCTCTTCATTTAGAACAACTTCTGGCTTTTATAATTCAGCCAAATTTAGCAATATTTTGACCTATGAGTATGTGTGCATGTATATCATTTAAATTATTAGTTTAATTATATTAAACCTTTAATTGTACATACTTTTGAATCATGTTTAGTGTAAAAACCTTAAATAATGTAAAAACATCAAACAATATTACACGTGTTACATTATGAGAAACTATTATTTAATAGAAATTATTAATTAATAATAGGGCTGCAACTAACAATTATTTTCATAGTTTAACCGATTAATCGGATTGGGGCAAACTTTCAATACCATTTTTTCATTTATTTAAAATAAAATCTAATTTATTTAAAAGTGTTACAAATATAAACTTCTGACTCTATAAAAAGTAATCCATAAATACTTATTTATTAAGATTTATTTTATTTTTTATTTATTTAAATACTTATGTAATATAAACTTGTCCAAATAAAAATGTCCAAAATATTGAATATATTTATAAATATGTAATAATAAATAGACATTTTTATATATTATTTTAAATAAGTTTTATTGTATTATGTGTTATTGTATATGCATTTTGGAGATTAAATATATAAATAGCTGGTCCTCAGGTTTGTCACGATTTCCCCTTGAGTAGGCGCTGCAGTATTGTGTGCTCGGAAAACCAAAGCGCAGGCTCGTGCATGAGCCAGATGCGCGAGCGCTTCGCGAACACACACTTTGCAGTCTTCAATGACAGTGAATTTGTTTACGATGGACACGGGCTTTTGCTATGGTTGTGCTCTGTCTCTGCCCCTGTTTGGTCATTGGCTGTTTCCCGCATGTGTCCTCATTTTCAGCTGTTCAGTGTTTAACCCATAATTACATTTGTTATATAAACGCCTCATGTCTCTGTACACTGTACGTAGTATTGAGTTTAACTCATTACCAAGCGATTGTTCTCTCATTTCGTTTCATGTTCATTGACCTCATTTCTCAACTCTGATTGTAGCCTCGCCCTACTTGTTTGCTTATCACCTGACCTTTTGCATGTTTTTGGACCACGTTGAATGCTTGGGACGGGCCCCCATCATGTGAGGATCACGCCCACTGTTGGCGAATTGGGGCTATGAGTTGGAGACTGAATGTGTGTTTTCATTTTCTGTCATGATTCTGGAAAACTTCGCCATGGTAGGGCAGTGTTGCTGCATCAATAACTGCCATAGTAGGTCACACAGTCATCCAACAAGAAAAGTGGACAATGGAGTGTCTTTCTATAGCAAAATAGCCTCAACTCACCATCAGCAATCCTCACAGGATGGCATCCACGTCTCAATATGTAGCTAGCCACAGTACATCCACTAGCACCTGTTCTTAATGATTATAGGAGCTAGGGTTTTAAATTAACTTTTGTTTGAAGTAATATTAATGAATAAATTGAGCTTTCAGTGACATACATCAGGACTCATCTCCATATTTCATAATTTTATTTTAAATAAAGTATATTATGCAGTTTACGGTATGTAGTAGTTTTTCTTCTAGTTGGTCTGTCTCTCTGTGCACCAGATTCTTTAATCTCCCCTCCCCAGTCTGAGTATTCAGTCATCTGTGACTGCAAATACCCTTTTACAACCACACTAATACATTACGCTCCCAAAAGTAATTAGAAATGAGCATTTAAGTGCTTTATTTATATAAAAAAAAAAAAAAAAAAAAAAAAAGCCACCCCTCCTAGGTTCAAAATCACTCCTACACCCCTGCATCATAGTCTAGTTCTTCTATAATAGCCATTGTTTATCGTTTAAACAGCAACATGAAACACTCATAGTAAAATCAACACCTAAGCTGTATATAAACTAATTTCAATTAGTCAACATACAATCGTTGTCATATTTAAATGTAAAATTACCTCAGAAATAGTCTGTACTTACCTGAAGCAAGAAGGGGTTCAATCCAAAATAGCAGCTCATTAGCTATGCAAGAATCCAACGCTGTCATTGGCCAACAGTTTTATTTGATTGTTTTAACAAACAAATTGCAGTCATAATCTAATAATCCAAATGGATATAAATTAGATCCTATTCATTAGTGTAACGGAACAGGGCTTGGAGACAGGAAGTGCAGGAGAGCAGTCTTTATTGTGCCACTTCAATAAACATACGAGGACGCAGGAAACCAGAACTAAAAACCTAAACACTCTAACTCAACCAGTTCTCCTTCAACTATAAGTAAGACATGAAACAATCCTCTAACATGGCAGAAACACATACCTAGAACAGGGAACATCTCATCAAGCTAGAACAGGAACTACTCAGTTAACTGGAACAGGATACAAGCACTCAATTACGTCAGAGTACAGGGTATCAACTAAGGAACAGGAAGACAAACAGAGCATGGCAAGATCACAACCTGACACCATTATACATTCCGTAGTTTTCTGTTAGTCCTTTCTCCTCTTTACTTTGCTTGGCGTTGCTTTATTGCAACTCTTCAGCTTCGTTTAGATTATGTTAGTTCAGTTCAGGTTAATGCCGCGCGATGGGCGCAGCAAGGTGAGGGGTTTAAGTAAACAGTCCATTGACTGCCGGCAGCTGGCGACACTTAACCCAGCTTTAGCGTCCATGAGCACTTCACTCACGTGCACTTCTCAACCTCGTGCATGTAGTCGCCACAGCGCCATCTGCTGGCGGTACCGTAACAATTAGTCCAGCGGCATTTTCATGAATTTTAAATGAAAAAATACCTTAGAAATCTGAAGGGAGGACTGTGTGTGTACGCGCGCGCGCGCGCGTGTGTGTGTGTGTATCTCGCTGTGAGACCCCAAAGAAAACACTAAGAAAAAAAAGTAATAAAGCCCCGGTGTGTTAAGCCTGCCTCTTTCTTCTTTCTCCTTGGTCGACTTTGAAGGTTGTCACAAACAGCAACAGATGACACGCTCATAGGCTTGTAGGCCTCCATCTTTGAATTCTTTGGTCATCTATAATCAAAATTAACCTGACTGATCTTTTTAATAGCTCTTTTTGGAATAGCCATCGAGTATGCAGAATAGATGCACCCTGAAATGCTTTCCATTTTAGTTATAAATATACCCAATAAGCTAATATCTCTTAATAACCATGAGTTATGTTTAATTTTGCATTCATCTACTGCTTGCCACACATTTTTAAAAAAATTTTTTTTTTGCTTTCAATTGAATCTTTAGATTTATACACACCCAAGCATTTAACTGTGGATTTTATAGGGATGTTGTAAGCCTCTGTTAAATAAACTTTGATGGATTGGCATCAGCTCACATTTATTCAAAATTAGCTTTAGATTGGAGGCTTTGGAGAAAATGTAAACTGTATGTAATATTTTGGGAACTTCCGTTAGCTGCTTCATAAAGATCGTTGTATCATCTGCAACTGTAACTGGCTGATGGTTAATGGTTACTCAAGAACCTCTAATGTTATGTTTGAATTTTTATAAAGATAGAAAGCATTTCTGTAATGATTACCAAAGGTAATGGAGAAACAGGGCAGCCCTGTTTAACTCCTCGTTTTATGGTAAATGTGGTGATGTTCCTCCTGGTAAAGAGATTGAACTATTTTAATTTTTATAAAGAGATTCTAGAATATTTCTAAATTTATCTCTAAAAACAAATAGCCTTAAACAATGAAAAAATGTATGGGCGTTCAGTTGAATCAAATGCTTTATAGAAATCAAGAAATAAGATTAAACCATCATCTTCTATTAGATGTCTATAATCTAAAAGTTTGAGCACTAAGCAAATATTGTTGTGAATGGATCTACCCTTCATAAAAACCTCATTGAGAATCGCTTATAATCTACTGGCATATAGGTAAGGGTTACAATTGTGGCCTCTTTGCTAGGTTTGGGATTTAAAGTTAAACCTTGTTAATTAAACCTTGTTTCACAGGCAGGAATGTCATATTATCTGTTGCTTCTTTTAACATAAGAAAAAATGGATCTTTTAATAAGTCCCAAAAATGTTTATAGAAATTGGCTGTAAGACCCTCACTACCTGGAGATTTGTCTAAGGACAAACCATCTACTGCTTTATGAAGCTCATCAGAAGTAACCTCAGCATAACACAACCTTGTGAACTTCTCATCTATACAGGGAATAAGATCTCTGATATGGTTAAAGAAGGAGTCAGCATGAGAAATATAATTTATTATAGAAAGAGACTATTTCCTTTGCAGTCAAAGCTGGATCTGTGATTACTTGGTCATGAATCAATAATGATTTAATTGATATTCTTAATATAAAGAGGAGAGAGCTACCAGTAGACAACCATTTTTTTCACACCCAGTGTTCCTGAGCTAGTCTCCAGATCCACCGTAACCACAGATTTAATTTAAAATTAATTCCCAAGAGTCTGAATGCTTATCTAAATGACCCATTATCTAAAAGATCCATTTTTCAATTTGTAATAAATTTGTAAAAAAAAACAAAAACAACAACAACAACATAAAACAAATTCAAGAGATTTTTGTCACTTTGTCATTATGGATTATTGTGTGTAGATTGATGGAACCAAAAATGTGATTCATTTACAATTAAATCTATGCCACAATAAAGCGGTGGACACCTGGCCATCACACCCATATGTGGTTCTTCCCCAAACTGTTGCCACAAAGATCAAACTACACAATTGAATAGAATGTCTTTGTAAGCTATAGCATTACAATTTCCCTTAACTGGAACTAAGAGGTCCAAACTTGTTACAGCATGACAATGCTCCTGTTCACAAAGTGAGCACCATGAAGACATGGTTTGCCAGGGTTGGAGTGTAAGAACTCAAGTGTCCTGTACAGAGTCCTGACCTCAACCCCTCTGAACACCTTTGGGATGAACTGGAACACTGACTGAAACCCCAGGCCTCCACAACCAACATCAGTACCTTATCTGACTAATGCTCTTGTAGCTGAATGAATACAAATCCCCACAGCCACACTCCAAAATCTCGTGGAAAGCCTTCGCAGAAGAGTGGAGCTTATTATAACAGCAAAGTGGGAATAAATCTGGAGTGGAATGTTCAACAAGTACATATGATGGCCAGGTGTCCACAAACCTTTGACCATATAGTGCATATATGGGATAGAACAAAAAACCTTTTAAAACCAGTATGCATGTATACAAATGTTTGTGACTGTGCCATTTCAGTCTGGAAGCAAATAAGTTCTGATTTTTAAGGAAAGCCTAGGTCAACACTAGAACACATGGAATTCATGGACTTTTTATAGTCATATTTTTGAGGTGTCCTGCTGTACAATGTCATGCGTAATCTAAAATAATTGATTCCACTATGCTTGGTTAGATTTTTATTTTATTTTATTTGTTTCTTAAATTTTTGTTTAACCTTTAATAAAGATTTATTTCATTTATTTAATTAACAAGCTCAGTAAGTACAATTTTATGATGCAGTGAAAGATATACAGAATCCCTATGTGATCCTGAGGTTAAATATCAAATAACTTCTTCCATCCATCCATCTTCTATACCGCTTAATCCTTTTCAGGGTCACGGGGAAACCTGGAGCCTATCCCAGGAAGCA
>JANDJT010000102.1:22352964-22366041 GCA_024331685.1 Stegophilus panzeri
GGTACCTTGGTCCAGCTGGGGGAAGACCTCACTCCCGGGCAAAGGCAGGAATTATCAGAGCTAGTAGGGCAGTTCACTGATGTATTTTCTACTTCCCTAGGAATGACCCAGCTGGTACACCATGAAATCAAGACCCCGCCAGGAGTGGTGGTGCGGCAGCGGCCCTATTGGGTCCCGGAGGCCCGCCACCACGCTATAGAGGAGGAAGTTGGCTGGATGCTGCGAGATAACATCATTGAACAGTCCAATAGCCCCTGGTCCAGCCCCATCATGGTCGTATCGAAGCCCATTGCGGCTGTGCAATGACTTCCGGAAGCTGAACCAGGTTTCAGAATTCGACAGCTATCCCCTCCCTCGAGTGGACGACCTAGTGGAGCGGCTGGGGAGGGCCCGCTTCATATCCACCCTGGACCTGACTAAGGGATACTGGCAAGTCGCCCTAGCCCTAGAGGCAAGACCAAAGGCAGCCTTCAGCACGGCAAACGGCCACTGGCAATACCGGGTCCTCCCCTTTGGGCTGCATGGGGCACCTGCGACATTCCAGTGGCTAATGGACATTGTCCTGCGACCGCATAGCGCCTTCACAGCCGCCTATCTAGACGATGTGGTCATTCACTCCTCCACCTGGTCGGACCACCTATTCCACCTGCGGGAAGTTCTGAATGAGCTCCGGAAGGCCGGGCTGGCCACCAACCCCAAAAAGTGTCACTTGGGGCTGACCGAGGCACAATATCTCGGGTACCGTATTGGCCGGGGCTTGCTCAAGCCCCAGGCGAAGAAAATTGAAGCCGTAAATGGTTACCCTCGGCCTGTGTAAAAAAAAAACAGGTACGTGCCTTCTTGGGGTTGGCGGGGTACTACCGTAGGTTTGTGCCTAACTTCTCCTCCATAGCCTCCCCCCTCTCAGATCTCACAAAGAAAGGCCAGCCGGACTGGGTGAAATGGTCTGCAGATGCCGAGCGAGCATTCCAGGCCCTAAAAGAAGCCCTCACCAGTGGCCCTGTACTACGTAACCCGGACTTCGCCCTCCCATTCACTGTACACACAGATGCATCCGAGACCAGGCTGGGCGCGGTCCTCTCACAGACCTGCGATGGGGAGGAGCACCCGGTCTTCTACATTAGCCGAAAGCTATCCCCAGCTGAGAGGAGATATGCGGCCGTGGAGAGAGAGGCCCTAGCCATCAAATGGGCCATCGAGGAACTACGGTACTACCTGGCCGGTCTGCACTTCGTCCTAGTGACCGACCACACCCCACTCCAGTGGATGGCCAAGGCCAAGGACACCAACGCCAGGGTAACCCGGTGGTTATTGGCCTTGCAAGATTTCTTGTTCCAGGTCCAGCACCAGGCAGGGGCCCACCACAGGAATGCAGATGGGCTCTCACGACGAGACGCACTCTGGGCCTGCCACGCAGCAGTAGTAGGCTCGGAGCTGGGGGGGGGTACTGTTGCGATGGTCCGAAATCCGGCACACAAGGTATTAAAATCACTCCTTCCCCGACTACTGCGCAGGCACGGAAGGGACAGCCCAGAGTCAAAACTGACGGCGACCAGAAAGCACGTGACAGTGGGACGGAACCGCCGACACACCTCCGGCCGGTGATTGGTGCACCAATCGGAAAAAATCCACCATCCAGCAGATGAGGGAAGAGTATAAGAGGCCACTCTTCCGCTCGCCCAGAGAGAAGTATCTCTTATGACATGTGCGCGTCGCTTCTCCCCAATACCCGTCATTTGTTTGACTTTGGCATTTTCTAATTGCCCCCTCTCTCTCTCTCTCTCTCTCTCTCTCTCTCTGTGCGTATGTGTGTTTGTTCTCTATTCCAGGCGACTCGGATCCAGACGAGGCCGCTGCTCGCTGAACACACACGCGGCATTGCCTGACGGCACGAGAAAGCCCTCACACTTCCAGGAAGCTCCGACACGCCCCCGGAAGAACTCTGCAACGCCAGCCGCATGCAAACTCTCACACACTCACACACACCTCTTACACACACTTACACACACCCCTAAAAGGAAAAACAAGGAAAATAAAAGCAAACTTCCCTGACCACCTGACAAACGGCCTCCTGTGTGTCTGTGCGTGCCTGTGTGTATATATATATAATATTGATGTGTTATTGATATTAAAGCCTGTTACCTACCTTATATCCATTTGGCAAATGTCCATGCAGTGCATTTCTCATATCATCAGGATGAACATTTTGTGCCTTTTCTTCCAGACCCATAAAATCAAATATGGTGATTGGTAAAACTCCAGATGTTTTGATTTCACAACCTTTGTACTAGAGTGAGAACCACAGTGAACACATATCATCTGTAAACATCTGTGATTGTGATATTTTTCCTTCTAGAAAGCATTATTCTACATGTGTTGAATTTTTGCTAATATATAGCAAAAATAAACACTATTTGAATATCATTTCTGCTTTATGTATAGCTTCGGCTTTATCCCCAGGGTCATTCTGGAACAGAACACTATAGAACAGACCATCAGTATAGAAATGCATCCAGGAAATTTCCCCACACACCTTTTTTTGCAATATCATGCAGATATTAAAAAGGAGGGCTTTAATTATAACAATCTATGCAGGTAATCCTGCAAAAAAAAAAATTGTTTTGCTAGATTGGTGAGTGTGTGGTTGATGGTGGCTGCTTATTGAATTTGAAGTTCCTGGAAAGATCCGTGGTTATGACATTATTCAATTATTATATAATTAATTATTTAGTTATATAACCTTGAGATGGTCATTCCTTCTCAAGTTGTCCAATGCAGTTTGTGCGATTGTTTTTAATTTTCCTTTTTTTTTTTTTTGAATGATTACCTCTATATATTGGCATTGCAAAATCACCAAGTTTTTTATTTTATTTCATTTTTCTTGGTTTAACTATGATGGCCATCTTTGTGTCCAGGCACACAACAAATTTTGGTTATACAACTGTTTACGGAAACCTCAGTATCTCGGCTCAGGATGGTCCTAGCTCCTTGGAACAAAAACTGATCTCTAGAGCACATTACAAGGTACACATATGCAGAACATTTTAGGTTTGAGATTTCTCTTTTTTTTCCAGAAATATTCAACCTGAAAATGAGGGACATTTTTTCAAAAATTGCACTCTCGCTCCCATAAAAACATAAAAAAAGAGAAGTCTCAAACCGGAAATGTTCTGCATGTACACTATACTTACGTAGATATCCCTTAAAATGCACATGCACATTGTAATGTGCTCTAGAGACCCGTTTTTGTTTCAAGGAGCTAGGCCTATCCTGAGTCAAAATATTGAGGTTTCCATAAACAGTTGTATAACCAAAATTTGTTGTGCGCCATGACACAAAGATGGCCATCATAGTTAAACCAAGTAAAAAAAAATAAAATAACAAAACCTGGTGGTTTTGCAATGCCAATACATAGAGGTAATCACTCAAAAAATTAAAAATTAAAAATCATCAAGCAACCAACTTTCCAATTATTGGACCACTTGAGATGGAATGACCCAACATACAAAAACAGCAGATTTCATACATATTATTTTTGTCATGAAAATACTTACTGTTTTTGTGCAACTGGTGGATGATGATGGTGCCACTTTCTCTTTGACACTAATCCGTTGTTGAAAGACACTTCTGAGGGAATTTATAAAGCTGGACTTTCCAGCTCCAACAGGTCCATGCAGCAGGATTTGAAGATGTCTGATATCTGGATTGCTCGGGGTCAGAATTTTCACACTCTCTTCTATCTCACGTTTACTGCCGTATGAGAAATTACAAATGGCAAACTTACAAAATTCCCCTCCATAATACTTTCCTGCTCTAAGAGATTTTTATTTAAAACAAAATGTAAAAAAAAAATTATTAAAGCTAAATGAAGCATAATTTAAAACAGATATTTTTTTTTAATAAAAAAGGTATTTATTTATTTATTTATTTATTTCATTAAAACTATTTATTATGAGATATACACAAAAAGATAAGAAATTAGGATGGGACAAATTATTTTTCACAGCACTGTAGAAGCGATGTTTATGTAGTTATTTTCAACCACTCTGCATGTAATAGAGCAATTAATTTGTTTATGTTAATTTCTGTTGACAGTTTGACTTTATAATCTGTAAACAAAACAATGACTGTGTTTTATTGAATAATAAGGATAATAAAAATAAAATAAAATTTTTAATTAAAAATAAAAGTGTATTAACTACACTATTAATCCACACAAGGTTGTAATTATTCTTACTCAGTCCTTAATGTTTTGCTGTCTGTTTAAATGAGTATATTAAAAAACTTGCCTGCCCTATTGGATAAGAATGTGCCCAGGTCAGCCCTCTATGTTCTCAAATGCTATGTGTTGACTGCTAGCTGACAGAACTTTGAGTTATTTCTTATCCACAGTTTTAGACATTTTCAGAATGCTGAGAGAATCAGATCCTCAACGGTATACAATAAATATGAAGATTTTGACTATTTCTTATTCTCAGTAAAAACAGTATCAACACTGGACTTGAGGACTAAACCTTATCCTCAATAGAGTACAATATCAGTACCTTAAGCAATTCTTATCCTTAATTGAGAGTAATATCAGAATTATAAACAATTGTCATAACCATCAGGGTCACCTGAGTTGGAGAGAATAGTAAGATTACAACTGTACTAAGCAGGCACGTTTCATAGACTACCTACATGGTATCGCAGTCTGACCATGCTATTGTTAACAGGAAAAATCGACTAGATCCAAAGGAAACTGGCCTGATGTTCCTCCACTCAGGAGTGGAACTGTGGTTACATATTTGGTAATCTTCTATTACTCATCTAAATGCATATTATTCATTAACAACTAACTCCATCAAATCTGCATTGTAATAGGAAAGTTTCTATGAATGTTTATTATTTCTAATTGAGCTGAAATTTGATGTATTGCATCACTGTGCTAATCTGTTTCTTTTTAGTAATGACTGGCTTCCTTAAAATACATGTCCACCATTACACAGGGATAATATGGTCAACAACAGGTCTACCATCACTAAAGCATGTTTATTTATGGTCTCTTTTGTATTCTATACGGCCAAAAGTATGTGGACACCTAACCATCACACCCATATGTGGTTCTTACCCAAACGGTTGCCACATACACACACACACACACACACACATATATATATATATATATATATATATATATATATATAAAATACGTGTGTGTGTGTTCGTAACTGTATAAGAAAACTGATTCCCAAGTTAAATCCATACTTACTCCCATTTTACTGTTCTCCAGGGTTTAGAATACACTGTAAAGTAAAAAGCAGGTCTTAAGAAGTGACAGAATATTTAATATCATTAGATTAAATGCGGCATGACATATTATGTTGTCAAACTTTCAAATATGAAAAAACAGAATGAAAAAAGAATGCTATTCAGAATGCTGAAGTTATAGTATTTAAATCATATAGGTATAAACTTCATCATTCTTTTTAAACTGTTTTGAAACGACTTTGCTGTGTATTAATTGTATCATTGTCAGATCTATTAACAGCCATATGCGTGGATCAGATTTTGCTTTAACAACTTAGATTAAATTTTGCTTCACTTGTAAGGCTGCCAAACAAACAAATGTAAATGAACAATAGTCACTTGGTCAGGCATTTCTGTTTTCTTTTCTGAAACATGCAATATTTGTGTCCAAAGGGGGAAAAAACTGATAAAAAAGACTTACATTCAGAACCATACCACCATTTGTAAATATTATTCAGCACTGTAGCAAAATAAAACAGAATTTCAGAACTTCATTTTGTGATTTCTTGAGAAGTATCATTTATAAATTTCCATGCAGCTTTAGTACATAGCTGTATTTTATTTTTTCAAATAGGTTAATCATAAGATCTAACAAGATAACGTCTAAACATGATACATTTACATAACTACAGTATGTTGGCTTGACAAACCCAATATACTGTTCTGCTTTGTAAGATTATTATTATTATTATTATTATTATTATTATTATTATTATTATGAGACCCAAAAAATTTGCTACTCCTCCCAGATCTTTCAAGCTACATGCACCAAACTCGGCACAGACCTTCAGCCTCTTCTGACTCAAGTTGCTAACACTTCCGAAGTGATAGGAATCGATCTATCTATCTAGCTACACTCTAAAAAATGCTGGGTTATTTTTTCTACCCAAACGCTGGGTTGAGCCTTTGGTTCATTTAATTGGGTTATTTTCTCAGTCTCGGGTAATTTTTGGGTCGTTTTGTATAACCCAACTGCTGGGTTAGCTCCTGGGTCATTTTCACTGACAGTTGAATCAATGCACCCCTCCCCCACCCCGACACCTCAACAACACAGGTTTATTTATTTTATAAACCTGTCTTGTCTTTTCAGTTGTTTGATATCCATGAAAGCAGAGTATTTTTGTGTATTCTTTTAACAAAAGATCAAAGTATTGGCACCCTATCTATCGATTCACCTCTAGAAGTACTGGCACCCTATCTATCTGTCTCTCTTTCTTTCTTCAAACTGATAACTATTTTAAACTTTGAGACCGGCTTTGTCAAGCCAACATTAAAGTTTTTCCTGACAAACTTTAACTATCTAGTTTGTGCATGCAATTATTATACTTAAACAAAAAGCAAAAACTTACCAAACCCATATGAAGACATGGTTGTTTAATTGGCTGGATGCAAGGTTTTACAGACACAGAATCTAAAATCAAACATTACTGATTTGTGAGTCAAATATAACTTCGAGAGGTCCAAAAATCCACACAACATTTTTTTTTACAAAGAAGATTTTTCTTCTCATCATTTAAATATATAATGTTCAAATGATAGGGTGTAATACAGCCTATATATAATCTCACATTCACCTTTTGAACTCAAACAACAAAAACCAAAGAACTGGCCTTGCTGTTTGAGGGGACTGTTTTTTGTTTTACATCTGTATGTATTTATATGAAAGTATTTTGCAGACAATTTTCAAAAGCAATTGCGTCTCCTAATTGTGGACATATAAATTGTGACATAATGCAGGTGAAAATGCATGCAATGTCATGTATTACCATTTGCATTTTCATTTACATGAACATACACTGTCCGACAAATTTCAAACGGAAACAAAGTCCATTTGCAGTTTAATTTCCCATGTCGTACAAGTTGATCCTGTCACATCAAAATAGCAATAGCAATTACCCCATTTGCTATTTCACTTCCTCAGGGTCACATTCGGAGCCTTACAAAATTCAAAAGGAATATCAAATCCCTTTGCATTTCCAATGCCTTGTCAATCAGACAGGTACACTATCTCAAGGTAGCTAAGGTATGCGAAAAAACAGTAGTAGGAGTGGCCACTTTTATCTGAAATATATAAAGGGGAGACCTGAAGTAAGCATTTTTCTATAATTTATTTCAAGTATCTATATCAACAATAAAATGTGTGTGAAACCTGAAAATGGTATTATAAAGGGGAGACCTGGAATAAGCATTTTGTTTCTTGACATTCCTTATAGGATTTCACAATATTAAGTAATATCTTTTAACGTCTTTAAGGGCCCTAAACGTCTTGAACCCCGATAACTGCTGCTTGCAGCTATATTTATAATTGGTTTTGTTGTATAATTGTGTTCTAAAGATTAATCAATCTTTTTTCCCCGTTTTACCTGTAATGGTACACAGATAAAATCTGACATCCTTATTCTACAAAACAGTATAATGAACACTAGGCCTACCTGTTTTGAATTCAGTGTGTTCTCTTCTGAAATTTTGTGCAGTGTAGATCTCTTCTGCCTTTGTCTGACGTTTGAATCGAAAGTTAAACTTGTTGTTTTGTTTGTACTTATTTTTATCTTGTAGTCTTTTGAATAGATGTCTATTTTACCATTGTGCAAGTTTACAAGCCAATTGGATTGACTAACCTATTTTAGTCTGGAGATATGGTGATGTAGATGTGTTAGGATGAGAGAATCTTCGGGTTATGATTCTTAAGAAGAGAGAAAGTGAAAGTACACAAGAAAGACGGGGGCGTGGGGCGAGAGCGCTAGTCGGCCCTTTTTTTTGGGTAGCTCTTTAAAATAAACGTCAAAATAATTTTCTGTTCTAAATTATTGATTATGATTGTGTCTATCATCTGCTATTTATAAATACTGTCCATCTGCATCGGTTTGTGCTGTTTAAGTTGTGAATTCATGTGTTAAATTGGAGCCAACAAGAACAACTCGTTTGTTAAATCTCAGATTTAAAAATAAATAAATAAATAAATAAATAAATAAATAAAGCCTTTCAGGGGAAATCTGATAAAATAGGCTCATACTTAATGTGCGTCCTCTTTTAAGTTGTCTGTTATTCACTAAGATTGATCATTATCAAAATGATCCACCTCGTTTAGCTGTACTTATTTGTTTGTCCACAGGGCAGATGCTGGGCGCACATTTACTTCCTGTTATTTATCCTTATTCCCTGGGGAGATGTCTTTGTTATCAGATAATGCTCTCTACAACTTCTGTTTGACAGATTAGTTTAGTCTAGTACACAGACAACCAAACCCTGGTCCTGGAGAACCCTGTTCTGCATATTTTAGAGTTTTCCATTATGAGTTTCCCAGCACAATCGGCTAATTAACAGCCCTTCATGAATTTAAGTGGGTGTGTTATAGCAAGGAAAACACTAAAATGTGTAAGATAGGGGTACTCCAGTCTTGTATATAGGCTTGGGAACCTGTGACTTAGGAGATATATTCTTTTATTTTAATGTATAGTAAAGATTATATAAAAATTTTATTATACCCTTGCTTTTCTGCTGAGGTTTCTCCACTGTTGTTTTGCTGAATTATTATTTCTTGCAGCATTATAGTTGATTTTAATATTTGTTTTATTGTTTATCTGTGTACTAAAGATCAATCAAACAAATACACAGGTTATAGCTGACACTCCAGAGAAATAAAATGTTTTTAAAAAAATGTTTTGTTTTGCCTTTGAAAGATACACATAAAATCTAACATTATTATTCTGTCATAAACACTCAGTACATTTACATGGTACAGGAATACTCCACATGTCTTAATTCGATTTGTGTTTACTTTGAGTATGACTTTAGTCTGATTAAGGTAATAAATTATCGCTGTTTAGATGGTAGTTTCTTAATCTGAGTATTGTCTTAATCGGGTTAATATTGGATTACTGAATGTCTAGGTTCAGAGAGAGGGGGAGGGGAGGAGACAACATAGACCTATTGAATACCACGTTTATTTTGTCACTTACTTTAGAAGGGAAAAGATGGCAAATGTGTCTCTTGTGAAGTTCTATCCAGTGTAGATACCTTATATACCTTTAAAATCGAAAGTAAAACTTGCATTAGCAATTTGTTTGGGCATGCATATTTATTCCCCAAGGAGATGGCTTTGTTGTTCGATATACTGCTCTCTGCATCTTCTGTTCAATATATTAATTTAGTCACTAGATATACTGTATGATTTTCTTGTAATTTTATAGAAAAGATTATATTACATTACACCCTTGCTTCTTAGCTGAGCTTTTATCTGACATCCTTATGCTACAATACACTTTTTATTTAACTTTTTTTTTGTGAAATGACACCACACACATCATCACACTAGCACTACAGCATACAGGGAAAAGAACAGTATAATAAAACTAGACCTACTTGTATTGAATTTCAGGAGAACACTTTTGTGTTCAGTGTGATCAATGTGTTGTGTAGTGTAGATCTCTTCTGCCTTTGTCTGACGTTTGAATCGAAAGTAAAACTTGCATGTAGCAGTTGTTGTGCTTGTATTTATTTTTATCCTGTAGTCTTTTGAATAGATGTCTATTTTACCATTGTTTCAGAGGGTGTGGTACATGAGTGTACTGCTGAGTTTCAAAAACTAACCACAACATGAAAATTCACATATGTAAAAACTGTCATGAACATATTATTGTTTTGCAAATGAATCACATTGTAAACAGAAAAATCCCCTTGGGCGTATGTAGCCACACAGCCCAACAGGATGTGTGAAATCTCAAGCTGTAGTATGAATTAACTTGGGGTGCATTAACAGGGAAGTGGTAGCTCAGTGGTTAAGATGTTGTACTTCTGATCGGAAGGTTGTGAGGTCAAATCCCAGCACTGCCAAGCTGGCACTGTTGGGCCCTTGAGCAAGGCCCTTAACCCTAAACTGTTCAGTTATATAAATGAGATAATTGTAAGTCGCTCTGGATAAGGGTGTCTGCCAAATGCTGTAATGTAAACTTAGTACAGTGTATTAGCACTAAAAATTATGCTTTTTTGCTTAGGATGTAATAGGCGAGTCTAGCTATGTAAACCAGTATATATACCTGTTATGTTTTAAACCAAGCTTTGCCGAACCTCGGGTGAAAATCATTCACTGAGGAGACAGCCAAGCTTAGGTACTTATATTGTTAAGTGCAAGCTTCAAGTAGATCTAGTTGTTGTTAAATAGGAAATCTCTGATCTCTGTTTAATTTTGAATATTTTCTTTTACTGTAACAACTTTTATTCTTTAATAAAACAAATCCTTGAGAGAGGAGATTCGAGAAAAAACTAATTGTTGTTTACAGAGTGGTTTAACAGCATTAGAAAAAGGTTTATTATCTTCTTCTTCAAAGAAACCAACTGAACTACATACAAGAGCTTTCTATTCTACTTTTCAAGACTCCAGAGACCTAGTGGTGAGAATTCTCTACCCTGGAAGGTAGGAACTTATTCTATGCTATACCTGATTGTCTAGCCTATCTTATCTTGGCACTTAATTCACTTGGGTTAGGAAAAGATTACATTTTAGATGTAAAGAAAAAGGTTGAACTACATGGTTTTAAGCTACTGTATATCTGTAGTGGTTTCCAGATACACAGTCATGTGAAAAAATAAGTACACCCCATGGAAATTGTTGGCTTTTTTGACATATTTGGACAAGCAAACATTTGATCATCTGTGAAACAGTGCCTATTAATGTAGTAGATATACTTGAACAAAACCAAAAGGAAAATTTGCTTCTTCAATCATTCATTCAACAGAAATATCAATAGATGTGATATTCTTCTGTGGAAAAAGTAAATACACCCTAGGCCTCAGAAGCTAGTATTGGCCCCTTTAGCAGAAATCACTTCTTGTAGGCATTTTGCATAATTGTCCACTGGGCTTGCTGGAATTTTTGACCACTCTTCCATGCAATATTCATTCAGTTGCAAGCTGTTTGAGGGTTTTCTGAAATGTACTGCCGGTTTCAAATCCCCCCCACAACATTTCAATGGGATTCAAATCCGGGGTTTGACTAGGCCATTCCATAACCCTCCATTTCTTCTTTTTACTGGGGCCAAATAACTATATCTTTAATTCATGTGTCCAGAGTACATTATTCCAAAAGACCTGGTCTTTGTCTATATGCTCATTGACAAACTGTAGTCTTGCAAAGGTTTTTTCCTGGTTCGCCTCACATGCAGGTCAAAGTTGTCAAATCTCTTTCTGATTGTAGAAGCATGCACTTTGACACCAACAGTTGCAAGACATACTAGCAGATCCTGTGATGAAATTCTGGGGTTCTTGGAGACTTCTTTTTCCATGACAGTCTGCTCTTGGGCTGAATTTGCTGGGACGGCCAGTCCTGGACAACTAGGCAGTTGTTTGAAATCCGCACCATTTGTAAATGATTTTCCTTACAGTAGAATGATGTATTTCAAATAATTTCAAATCCCTTGCCAGACTCATAGGCATCCACAACCTTTTTTCTGAAGGCCTTATAGAACTATTTAGGTCTTGGCATGATGACACCACACACCTCAATAGCAAAGGGAACACCAGACACTAAATGTGAGATGTTTAAATAAGACAGGTTCCACCTACACTTCCTAAGCAGGTTCTAATTCACATAACAGATGTTTACATATAGTCCAAAAGACAAAATAACTGAATATACACAAATGAAGCAGTACAAAAGTTTACATACACTTGATTCTTAATAATGTGTATTGATGATTAACAACTGTTTTTAACGGTCCTTGTTTTAACGGTTTGTCCTGAGCAGTTAAACTGCCCACTGTTCTTCAGGAAAATCCTCCAGGTACTGCACATTCTTTGCTTTTCCAGCATCTTCTGCATATTTGACTCCTTTCCAACAGTGGCAATACTGTTAAAACTGATTTTTAAATATGTATATATAAATTTTGGCATGCATACTTAAAATTCTAGTATGCATACTTATTTTTAAAAGTATGCATATAAACATTGTGTCCATACTTAATTTGTATACAACTTTTTTAAAAAAATTAATAAAAAAAAACATACATATTTTGCATACTTATTTTTTAGTATTTGTGAAATGTGAAAGTACAAATCAGTAAAAATATGTACAAATATTAAACAATAACACTAAATATAGACAGTTTATATGCATATGTAAAAAATAAGGATGCATACTAAAATTTTAGAGGTGGGAGAAAATTAGAGAACCGGTAGAAAATCCACACAAGCCCAGGAGGAACCATGAAACACTACAGAAGCGACCACAGTTCAGCACTGAACCTGCAACACTTGGAACATGTAGTATTAACACTACCTATTACGCCAACTTACCACTGCAGTCATTCATCAAGCCTTAGGTTTTTATTATTCCTTATATGTCAGTTTGAGCATCTGCATCGTGCTGAAACGCTTAATTCATCCAATTTATTCATCCTGGTCAGAGTTGCAGGAGGCAGCTAGAGTTTCACTAGCTTACCCTACGGATTAATTTAATAAGCAATGTTTACCTAATTTACTGATACATAGAAGTCTTTAAGCAAATAAATATGAAAGTACAAATCAGTAAAAATATGTATATAAATTATAAAAAAATATGTATATAAATTAAGTATGGACACACAGTTTATATGCATATGTAACTGGTTGTAGTCTGCGTTGTGTGTTTTATTTTATCCAAAAAAAATAGTCGGACAGCAACTAGGTTGAATCTTCATTTAATCTCTCTCCTCTCTCTCTCCCATGAAGAAATGTTGCGGAAAGGGCAGAAAGGAGGTAAAATAATATAAAGACTTAACATAAATGACAAAAAAAACATACGGATGATGCATA
>JANDJT010000102.1:22373509-22388834 GCA_024331685.1 Stegophilus panzeri
TATATAATGTGTGTGTGTGTGTGCGTATTTAGAGTTCTGATGATGAGGACGCTCTAGGTAAGGGACGAGGAAGACACATTTTGGTGAATAAGACTGAAATGCCAGCTTGGGCCGAGATGTTGGAGCATTTCAGAACGGCGAGAGAGAGCTGGGATCTCTTACACTCCCATGAGACTCTGGAATCAGGTAATGTGTGATGTGTGATTTTGTTCAAAAATCAGTATTTACGTTAAATGGTTCTACAAGTAACGCTATTTTTTATTTTCCTTTTGTACACCTTCAGCGCCCTCTAGTGGTGAATTCTTGTTTATTTTTAATCCCATTAATGCTGCTGTAATTCACAGCTGTACTGTTTCATGAGACAAAGCCTTTTCATCAGTAACAGCCAGCTATGCACATGACATACAGCATATACAGGTCATATGTCAGCATACTGTACACCTTGCAGAATCTGCAAGATTTTAATAATAATAATAATAATAAAAAGAGAGATCATAAAAATAGCATTTTCTTGTTTATTTAGTCCTGCCCTGAATAAGCTATTTCACATAAAGGATGTTTACATATTGTCCACAAGGCACAATAATAACTGAATTTACACAAATGAACCAGTTCAAAAGTTTACATACCCTTGATTTTTAATACTGTGTGTTGTTACCTGGATGATCAATGACCGTGTTTATGTTTTGTGATAGTTGTTCATTATACTATCACTATAAGTATACTATAATAACAAAATCTTTAACATATGTATATTGCATTGCTGTGTATAAATATGTGATAAGTTAACATCAATGATGATAAATTAACTAAATATTTATTCATTCATACAGTACATTCGCTTTTCCTGCTGGGAAGTTCAGTCCAGACTTCTGTCTATCTCCAGTCACAGATTCCATGTTCCCAAGCCAACTGTCAGATATAATCTTTGCACAGGTGATGGAAAAGTTGAGCGTGAGATCGAGACACAGGGCAGTAGTGTTACTGTCGCTGTCATGATATGTGGTGGTGAAACAGGAGTTCGGATCACAGATGAAAGAATAAGATCACGGGTACAGGTGGTGGAAATGAGGTTCCTTCTCATGGTCACTGGGCTTATTCTCTGTGATAGGGTGAGGAACTTGACGATCCAGGAGAGCCTTGGATTAGGGCTTGACTGGCTTGAGAGGATGCTCCCTGGCGGCTCCTGCTAGAACTGTATCAAGAACATCCCTGTGGACGAGTCGCATTAACTTAGCCTAATGGGGCAGTGGTGGCTTAGCGGTTAAGGCTCTGGGTTACTGATCGGAAGGTCGGGGGTTCAAGCCCCAGATGTAATGTATGTTTGACCAATAAAGACTCATTAATATAAATAGGTGAATTCAGTTCAAATATGGAATGGTATAAATTACACTGAGGTCTGATTGATCGATTTTGATAATTAATTGGCAGTGCTAACCGATTGCTGGAACTATCGGTTATCGGCAAAAATCCGCACCGATAGTTTTTCCTAGTTGCGTCATTGCGGGAGCGGCTTAAGGTTCGCTGTCATTATACAGTATGACAGTGGCCTCTAGAGGCAATATAAAAACTATAACTGACAAATTTTGTTGTGTGATTTGAAGTGTTTTGTTTTTTGGGGTTTTTTTGTAAATTCATTTTGATGTGACTATTTTTATTTGTTATTCGGAGTGTGACTTTTTGGTTTGGATGTATATCTTTTATTTACTATAATATTTATGAATAGTTGATATATTAATGTTTATATATTTATTTCACAAAAGTACAGTAAATTTTCATGGTACAGTCAGTACTGTTTATTTTTGTAGTAAAATTCAGCAATATTTTACTTTGAGTGTTCTGTTTTCTTTCAGCATTGGTTGATTAATCGGTTATCGGCGGGCACTGCCCAACTTGGTTATCGGTATCGGTAAAAATCTGTAAAAATCCACTATCAGCCGCCTTCTATAGTGCACCATCTGGGTTGAACAAATCATAAATTTAGTAGCCATTAGGCAAGATAAAGCTTGAAAGTGCTTGCCCAGTCTCATGTTTTGGTTGACTGGAAACGTACACGCTAAAGCAATTTAACCTCACACAGAGATATGTTATTTGTCATTAATTATACCTACTAAAACTTCTCGTCCACCAGGCAGTTACCAGTAAACAACTGAAAATCGTTTCCTTGGTGCCGGAGCTAGTGATTTATTTATTTAATTTTTGCAGAGTACAACAAGATCTGCGCAGCATGGAAGACTGAAAGCTGGCTTTGGTTCCGGATATTTCTCACCGATATGATCATATATCAGGTATGTGCTCATTAGTGTGGGGTTAATTGGTGCATGGATGGGTATGATTTAAAACTTATTAGAAAATATTTTGTTGGCTTTTGCCAAAATATACTTCTTTAGAGATGAGTGGTGTAAATACTACATGGAAGGATTTGTAATGGAAATTCCTCATAAAGGGCAAACCTCAGTGAAGAAGGCTGGTGTTGTCAAAAAAATTTTGTGTGTGTGAGCCAAATACCACAAATTTCCCCATATTTCTGTTTATAGTACATATATTATATTATGTTATCTTATAATACATAATTGTCATTATATAATGTTACATTTCTATATTTAATTATTTATGTGTGTGTGTGTTTCAGGGTCACTACAGGAAAGCTCTGTCCAGTCTAATGCAGCTGTCGTCTCTTCAGCCCCAGCAGAGCCAGAACACACACACATCAGCCTCCAGCCTGGAGACACACAGAGCCTTAATTCAGCAAGCATCCTGTCACTACGCACTCGGGGAGTACCGGGTAACACGCTCACACACACAGCAAACATCTTATTAGTACACACACAGACTGCTGCATCATGTTAGCATGTTAAATGTGCAGTTTCCTGCCTTGATTGATGTTGATTTGTGTATTTGTATGCCTGTGTTTGTGTGTGTGTGTGTGTGTGGGTTGTGTTTGATTTCCCTAGTTGGCCTGTGAGAAGCTATTGGAGGTTGTAAGTGGTCTGGTACCTCAAAATCAGGAGGTAACAAAGTCCAGTGAGGAGCAGAACCGAGGAAGAAACAAAGCCAAGAAAGGTGCATCTGTCCTAGATGAGTCCGTTCAAATTGCGCAAATCACCTGTCTGTAGTTGTCACCTCCGATGTTGTCCAATTTTTCTTGAGTAAAACTGTCTGAGACAGGTTTTTTTTTTTTTTTTTGATTAGCATCTAGACTACTGCCTCTAAATACATGGAAACATGAAAACAAATCAGGGATAGAAAATGTGGACTGGGGAACCAGATCACAGTTACTTTGCTGTCAAATGTAATGCAATGTAACATAAAAGCAAGAGACAATTTAAAAAGAAAAATAATAATTATATTACCAATATACTGATGGTTAAATAGACCTGAATTTACATTCCAAGATATTATTTATTAATAATATTTTGATATGAATTATTATTTATATTTTGCATTGTACGTCTATAGTTCATTGTTGCGTGCAATTCTCAAAGAAATCTCCGTAGTTATCTCTAAGATCTGAATTTTAGTATTAAATCCTCACTACGAGTACTCAACTCTGAATACAGCCTATTACTAGTTACATTGCATAGTACTGTAGTCATATACTCAGGTAGAGCCTTCTGATTCAATTTTACAATCATATTTAGTGTATTCTTCACTGTGGGTTTTGGACGTGAATCGCAAATAGTGGAGCGCTCTATGAAGTAAATAGGACGTGGATTTAAAACTCTGTTTCCTGCTTATAGGCAATGACTTGAGGCTTATTCCCTGCACTAGCAAAGACATTCTGCCCTTCTGTCTGCAGCTCATGCTGGCCTGCTTCAAAGTAAATACATACACGCACATACAATATTATTCACTCACCATCATCATCCCACTTTACAGCTAGATTAGAAATGATATAGAAATAAGCATTGAATGTTCTTGCTTTGAATCTTCAACTGTCTGTTTTTAGTTGCGAGCGTTCGCCGAGGGCAACAGAGATGACCTGTCTCTAGGTCATGTGATCGTCCTCCTGCAGCATGATTGGCCACAGGGAGAGACTCTGTTCTTGAAGGCAGTGGACAAAATTTGTGACCAGGGGAGTTTTCAGTACGAGAATTTCTTCAACTACGTCACCAGTATCCTTCACCATGTGCTAAAATGACCACTAATTAGTGATTAATTGTTGTATGAACAGAGCAAGGATGCATTCACACTATGCATGGTATGGCATGCTATGTAGAGGGAAGCCCACTTTAACTGTAGCTTCAAACAGTGAAGTCTCACAAGAAAGTAAATTCTCTTGATTTTCTGCCTCTAAGGCTACAGTGCAAGCAAACAACCTCCTCATCACCATGGTTGAGCCAATCCTTATTTCATTTATGATTGATGATAACAAATCTAACCTAGGTAGAAAGCTAGACTAGATAGTTAGCCGTGACTTAGTCCTGTCACGATAGTTACGTTATCGAATTATCGTACGATATATGGACATGACCTTGATCA
This sequence comes from Stegophilus panzeri, assembly GCA_024331685.1. NCBI lineage: Eukaryota > Metazoa > Chordata > Actinopteri > Siluriformes > Trichomycteridae > Stegophilus > Stegophilus panzeri. The sequence continues at coordinate 22,377,992 of JANDJT010000102.1, forward strand.
TTTTTGCTGATCTCGATATCGCCCATTGTGGTTACATGCATGTTTGTTTACATACTAACGATCATCACAAGCGAATGCACAAGTGACCGGTAAGTCACGTTGTGAATACGCTCTTTTCGTAGCAAAGCACTAAAACACGGACAATGAATAATTAAAGCATAAAAAATTCACAGTATTGTATTACAGTAGTGTACTCATTGTAACGTTAGTTCAGGAGATCAGGTTTTCACAGCAAGGGCAGTTTTCACGTTTTTGTTGATGCATGTTTAAATTAGTATATAAAATGTGTCAATATTTGGTTTAATTTTGCATTTTCTCGTCAACTAAAATTCAGTCGACTAATATTCAATTGAGTAAAATGAATAAGTATGTCATGACGAAATACTGACTAAATTTAAAGGATATTTACTTCAGAAGACAAAAACTATGACTGAAAACAGTGAGTCTAGGTTAAATCTGTTGGTTTTATAATTTTATGCACTTTAGTTTAAAAATAAATGCACTTTGTTAACAGCCAGGTTTGTTCTTTGCAGTAAACAATATAACACAGCACTGTTTTGTTTGTATTTATTCGTTGTTCCCTCTTGTAGACTGTTGATTATATAAAAATTTACTGTCCCCTAGTATTTTCCCCTCACTGACATAACGTCTTTAAAGAATTCGAATATAATTCAAGGTTTGGATATATGTAAGTAAAAATTATAATTATATCAGTGGCTTAAAATGGTCTTAAAATGACTAATTGTAATTATTGTATCGCAATTATTTTTGGGACAATATATCATCCAACAAAAGCAGTTATCCTCACAGGCCTACCCATACTAGCTAGGAGTGGTAAGAGCATTGTTGTGGTTACAGCTGTTTTTTGTTTTGTTTTTCCATGTCAGCACAAAAAGGTGCTCCAGGTAGCACTTCCTTTGGAGAAAAAAACATCAAGTATGAAAGCAAGTGTAACACGCATCTTTGTCTTTACTTTCTTTCTTCTTTACTTCAGAATGATATACCACACTTTACTAAATGCTAACAAATTTGACCATAGCTTAGCTACAAACAGTGCTGGACAAGTGCAGGTTCTATACACTTATGTAATCTTATTGTTTTAGTGTTATTAATTCCTTTGACTACCATCCCAGACATCGACATGTTGGAAGAGTTCGCGTACCTCCGTACGACGGAAGGTGGGCGGGTCCAGCTGGAGCTATTGCCCAATCAGGGGATGCTAATTAAGTAAGTTTATATCTTCAAACAAAATAACAATGGCGAAATAATGACAAGTGATTATTTAAGATATTTTATTGTAAACTTTTTATTTCTTTTATTTTGGACAAAGTCTCCTGTAGTCAGCTCCTGAATTACTGGCACCCGTTATAAAAATGTCGAAAAATGTATATCTTAAAAGGAATGAATAATACATACAAGGTCAAGTGCTTTGTGTTTTGTGTTGAAAGTTTCCCAAGGTGATAGATTTTACATGTGAACAACCTCATATGTGTCATAGGTGAATTTCGCCACATTTTAAGACAAAATAGTATTGTTTAAAAGATCAAATCTTATTATTTGATTTTTTCATAAAAAGGTAAGTGGCAAGGTAAGTCATTTATCTTGTTTGTATTTAATGTTGGTTGTAGCGTGCAATCCGTTTTGCCCATCCTATTGAATGGTGCCAATAATTTTGGATTTGACAATAATGTGTCTAATGGGAAGAATAATAATTTTACATCCCCCCTTCCCCCTTTCTTTCCTTACCCTACCTTAGCGATCTGGCTTAGCTTCTAGTGAAGACCTCTAATATGCACTGTGTCTGGCTGTTTTTGCTGCAGATGACCTTTGACCTTACACATGGGGTGCATTCAAGACACAAAACCATGTCAGAACAACACCATTCAGTATAAATAAGAAATATAATGAAAGAAACTCAGTTTCTCATTGATATCGTTAAGGAAGATCCATTACTTTATTTCAGGGGCACTACTTACCCAGAGGGCAATGCAGTCTGAAGCAATTTCCTTTTAAGAAAGCTGTTTATTAAATGTAAAAAATCTGGAGAAATCATGTTTTTTTTTCATTGGCAGGCAAGCAGTGGTTAATGTAGTTAAAACTGCTTTCTGAGATCCCGTGCCTGGTACTACTTAATAGTTTCCTCATTGACATACCGCATAAAATATAGACCAAAAAGATTGTTCAAAAAAGACTATCAAAGTCTGTATTCAAGTTACAGTGTTAGTAAAGTTATGTAGATAATATTTAGTTACTGCAACCATTCACTTTGTGTATAACATCATTTATTTGTTACCTTATTTTACTAAATGCTTAGAGAGATAAATAGCTAGCTTTTTTGGTTGTTAGCTACTATGATTTTCTTCTCTTCAGGGAAACACTACTTTATTTAATGGAGCTGTTAGCTAGCTATTTATAATGGGGTCACTCCTATGTTCCCAGGGTCATATGTTCCTCAATTCAACATTCTGTTAACACACATTAAGTAAACCTTTCCAAAGGTTTTATGTAGTCAGGACTCGTTTTCCCAGGGCCCTATTAACTTTATTACCTCTTAACTTTAAACACCAAAGACGCATTTAAATGAATGACCACATACATTAGTTTAAAATCCATCCTTCATCCACACTTGAAATTTATGAAAGTTATGAACTTGGAAAATTATCTACCCTCATTTGTGCTGCTGTAAAAATAGCTGTTAGTCTACGTTCATACAGTATAACCCCATGCATGAACAATAGTGAAATGTATACACTAAACTGAAGAAATGCCGTACTGTAGCCTACAAAACGCAGTAAACGGTCATAAAAGGAACAAAATGTTAAGTATGGACATGTCCCGGCTCTTACTTATGCTGAAGCCTAACTCCAGCTTTAAAGCACCATGTGTTCATTATGTGCCATATAAATATGGGGAACATAGGACCCTGAGAACATAGATACGCTCCCATTAGTACCTTAGACACGTACATACATAGATGCCGCATTGACCGCTTTGGCCCGTTGCTGCGATACGTCAACGTGTCCACCATATTGATCCGGGCAAGACTGCCCTATAAACAAAATACAAGTAAACGGGGGAGCGACGGTTTTTCTGGATAAAAAGCACAATAACGTTTACATTTCTCAAACAATTTCAATGGTTTATGATCTATGTGGAGTACAAAAAAAGTTAAGTCTCCAGTTACTTAGAATCTCGATAGTTAGACTTGGAAAATTATTCAATGTCATAAGGAATTGTGAAAACTCGCACTTGTCAAGCATAGATTTGGCTTATTTTTCTTGTTTAATAAATGCTGAGATGTCTCTAATGTAATATAATTTACTGTACATGAAATGTGCATAAAGTTTTTATTTTTATTTTTATTTTATTCATTGTGGAACTGGCCTTTTCTGTCTTCAACCCCATCTTTTAGCTTTTCTTGTCCTCCAGGTCAGATTTCTGTTAACAAAGCTCGATCATTTTTAAATACTGTAAAAAGAAATCTAAATAATGCATCTTTAACTACTAACAATTGACCATCATTGTACCAAAATGGAACAAAATCAGCAAATAGTGAGACACTGGCAGTCAGTCTGCTTACTATATTTTATTAGCAATAAAAGGATACAGATATACTCCAAAACAGACAATTACAAAGATAATTATAAGATAGTCCTTTATTGATCTGGTAAAACAGTCACAGTTGCACTGGTAAAAACATTTATGTGATGATGATAATAATAATGATAAAAATAATAATAATAGATTTATAATAATAATAATAATAATAATAATAATAATAACAACAACAACAACAACAACAAGCCACGATTTGATGGCAAGCTATTAAATCATTATAGCCTATCGATACACCTACTGTTTGGAGATGAGTGGGGCAACTGAATAAGTTCAGCTCCATCTGTAATCCTGACAGTTCGACCTGTCCTGTCAAAGTCCTCTGGCTTGATATGCTCACTGCATAGCACGGAGGACTCACTTGCGGAAACACCTTCCCTTCTTACAGCACCTTCCCACTTCCTCCTCAGCTGTTTCTCTTTGGGAAACCTTAACAGTGTGAGAAAAGTTAGCTAGCCAACAATCTACAGTAAGATTCACAATATGTCAGTCGCTTAGCCGAAACGAGGATGTCATAAAAATCAGTATGGAGAAAAACAGCAGTATAGATGAAAAATGTTGATTATGGGCAATTTAGTTTATAATATAAACTATAATAGAAGATGAGACTTTTTAATGTTGCCCGGACCAATATGGCGGTGACGTTGACGTACCATCCAGCAGCCAGTGCGGCGTCTATGTATTTATATGTCTGATTAGTACGCTATCTAGTTAGTATCCCATCTAGTTTGTGTGCTAAATTGGAACTAATCCAGATTATTAATACAGTCCTTCACTCCGTATTTTATATTGTGGGTCATTTTTTTACTGTTTATCTCCATCCTTTAATACTTCATTTTACTAAATACTTTTATATATTTTTATTAAATATTTCAAGAGTGATAAATGGCTATAGTAAATAGCTACCTAGCGTGATAGTTAGCTACTGTGCAATGACAATCCCTCACTGTAACACTAAGAATAATGCTTTAATGTATGTAATGTAGCTCCTCCTGAAGCTAATTGATTCTAAGTTAAATTGAATGAAGTAGTAGCCTTGTTGTAAAGCTAGCTAGCAAAGTATTAATTTACCTCTAAGTTAAGTAGTTTTTGCAAACAGTTATCAACTGTTTAATGAAAAAGGCCATTTAACTTTTTGCTAGCTCATTGGTAAGTTTGCTAATAAGTCTGCTAGTTAGCATGTTAGCTAGTAGTCCATCGAGTTACTGTGCTAATGTGGCAGTAATCCAGATTATTAAAGCAGAGTTTGTCTAGTGCTAACCACAATCACATGTAGATAATGGGAGTGGGTAATGGTAGATATTGTAGATAATGGGAGTGATGCACGTGTCATTTGTTTTTGTGGATAATTATTAATATTTTTATCATCTTTTGTTTTTACATACCTTTTGGTAAATATATATTTATCTGACATTAAGTGATAACTTGGCTTATATTTGCGGTCTTGAATGCAGCCCTGTATTTGGGGTGTTGATGAATTGGTGTTTGATGTCCATAGGAACCCCAGCCCCGCCCTGGGGGTGGAGTTAAATACCCTGCTGCTTCCTGGGGCTCAGAAGGCTGACAGGTACCCCACCCTCGTCATTAAACCTTGCCCACCCCCAAACTCCGCCCCCAGCCTGCTCATACGCCGCAATGCGTCGCTATATATTTCCCCCTTTTACGTTTCTTTGTTCTTTATTTCGCAGGATTTTCATTTCACAAGTGTTTTAGTTTTGATTCATGGTATCTGTTGCAGTCTTGTCTCATTTTCTGTTGTTGTTGTTGTCGTCGTTTTTGTTGTTGTACATTTGGATGAATCAAATGTGATGTTTCAGTATCATTATCTATGTTTTACTATGCAAAGATTCCCAACATCTGCATATTTTACTATTGTGTTGTGGAGCCTGTCACAAAGTATCTGCCGTCTTTGTCTGTTGTTTTTTTTTTTTTTTTTTAAACTGAGGATCACACAGAGGTGTGTGTGTGTGTGTGTGTGTGTGTGTGTGTGTGTGTGTGTGTCTGCACGGGTATGGGTGTGGTTTCACATTGTGACTTGAGTGCTTTCAGGTCGTGACCGAGATCATGAATCACACGATCTCAGTCAAGGTTTGAAAACATTTTGAACTGTAAAAGTTTTTAATGTCTGGTTGTTTGTCACAAAGCAAGTTTGAAATCGTGAGTGCAAAATGCACGCTCACTCAGTCTCGTTTCCGCTTTTTCAGGCATCACACTGTGACTCGTGGCATTACCAAAGGTGTGAAAGAAGATTTCCGGCTGGCCATGGAACGCCAGGTGTCTCGCTGCGGAGAAAATCTACTCAGCGTGCTACATCGATTCTGCATTAATGAGAAAATCATCCTCATCCAGTCCTTACCATGAACTCGGACGCTTAAAAGAAAAAAAATCCACCCTGAATAAATTCCGTATTAATCTTCAACAGCATCCAATATTTATTTTGGAATAAAATTCTAAGTTGTTAATCTCTACCTATAGAGAGTGTTGCAGCCACGCTTTAGTCTTTTAATCTGTCCAGCTCTCCTCATCTATACACAACAGATCAGCTTCCAAAGCTTCAACTTTCATGCTAATAATGTACCACTTTCAACGCTATTACTCTCGTCATCTCATAGCTCGCTAGCTAACTGAGCAAAGTCCCTGCAGTAACTCGGCTCAACTGGGCCATATAGCTGTATTGCATTCTGGAACTTACATTTGCTGTCTCCACTACTTCTACATTGGATTTGTCATTAATACGACAAAATCGTAATGTTTTAGGAGCTAGCAACAAATATCTAACCATTATCCTATGCATCTTCTACACATGTTTAATTTGTTTCAGGGAGGACTTTCCTGTTGACTTCTGCTCTATGCCCTAATTCTTACTGAATTTGCAATGTTCATGCGAAAAGCTTATTTTTCAACTTGATACTGTTTTACTATTACTATTGTTTACTTTTGTAGCCTTTGTGAATTGTCTAGGTTTAGAGTTGCCTATTTTGAATAAGCACAGACAGAGACCTCAAACAGGAGTGTCTTTCTTTTAACGGGGTAATGGAATCTGGTATATTTCCCTGTTAAAGCTTGTGGAATTGCATATTGCAAAACGTTAGGGTAATTGGTTGCAATGGTTGCATCCTGGCCTATGAAGAACCCCTCAGTGTTCCTAGGGTGTTTATGTCCAAGTATTTATGTTTTATGTATCATTGCTTTGTAATTTCTATGTTTGGTAATCTAATAGACTTGGAAATGTTACTTGATTTGGCAGCAATTGAGATCAGACTTTGAAATCACAGGAAAAAACAGAATAATAATTATATATATAATCTCACGTAATTAATCTTGGACTCACACATATTGTATAAACGTCTTTAATTTCAAATAAGGAACACATTTTTTTTCTTTATCTATGTTTTTAAAATTATTGTGACTTTATTTTGTATTTGAATTGCTATTCTTGCATACTTTAAATTGTTGTATACCTTATGACCTTTGAGACTTGGCAAAAATAAATAACCTGTTTTGAACTGAATCAATGGATAGTTGAGATCTTTACTGTATTTACATATTCTGCAACTGTTGTGGTAATTTGTTGTTGTGGTGCACTGTTTAGATCCTTCCACTTCTTTTGTAGTTGGTTTGTCCTCTCATTCCCATTCTCTCTCACCACAATCAGGTAGATCCGCTTGCAGTGCAGCACGCAGGTTTGCCCAAAACAGTCTCTGTTTGGCTTTGTCCTGGGGCCACTCTAAGTAAGTGCGTCTGGCCATCATTGCCTTTAGCTGGTAATATTTAGAGGGTATTAGATAAGTAGGCAACGGCTCTAGCAGAATGAGGATGATATTATCCATACCTCGTGTTATCCACTGGTGGCTAGCGAAGTAGAGCTCATAGTGACACCAGTCACTCTGCACAAAGTGAGAGGACAGCACGAAGACGCAGCATCTACTTTGTTCTATGCAGTGGAGGATGTTGTCTAAGATTGGCCTTCCTGGGATGAAGTCCCGCTCATGGTGACACACTCGCAGTCCATTTTGGGTTGCAGAGTCCTCACCTTCAAGTTTGGGCAAGAGTTGACCTATAACCCAGTTGGCATTTCTTTGGCTATAGGAGATGAAAGCATGGAAGTGTACTCCTTGAAGATCTTCTTGTCGTTGCTGGGAACTTCGGGCATGGTGCTTTGCACGAGTCCATTTCCAAATCATGCTTATATACCAAGGAAGATCTAGTTGTTGGCATAGAATTCCTACAGCAATGACCAAAATTATGGCTGGGACCAAAATGGTTACTGCCAGTAGCCCAGCATTGCAAGTGATCTCAAGCATACTGAAGTTTTTAAGCATTGCTTTTCTCCAGTACTCTGGGTAACTACATCGATACCCATCTGGCCAGTGAGCCACGGTGATTCTTTGGTATTTCCAAGAATTTGAGCCACCCAGTGAACCCTTTTCATCAATAAGGTTGGTGAATTCTCGCAAAGGGCAGGTACAGATGTAGGGATTCATACTCATATCCACTACAGTTAGGTGTGAACAGGTCTTGAGAGAGCCTGTTGATGGTGTATGCAGGAAGTTACCACGTAGCACAAGTTTCTGTAGTTTTGGATACCCCAGGCAGTCTGGGAGATCCAGCAGACGATTTGTCGTAAGATCTAGAACTTTGAGAGAGTCCAGCCCAGAAATATTTGCTGGAATTGCGCTGATGTGGTTGTTCTGGAGGTTGAGATTGACTAGAGCAGTTGGCAAGCATTTAAACACAGTCTGGTCAAACTCATTAAAAGATAAATCCAAGTGGCTGATTTTCGAAGGCCAAGTGCATCTGCCCTGAGTTTCCTCATAAGTCAGTGAATTCTGGCTAAAGTCCACATGTCTTAGAGAGCTCATTAGTTGAACTCTTGAAGTCAGTGGCATCAATTGTCTAAGGTTATTGCGCTTCAAGACCAATATCTCCAGATTGCTCAAGGTGTTACATTCCCCAAGAGGATCTTTAAATACATTTTCAGTTAGGACACAGTCAGATAAATCAAGCATCTGTATCATGCTAACAACCTTTGGGCAGGTCATATGGACTATTGGTGACTGGGTAAAAGTTAGATTTCTTGCAGGTATATTGATTATGAAGTCATATAGACTCAGCTGATTAAAAATGAACACAGTCACTGATGCTTGTCTAATGCTGAAGGAATCTAAAGAGTAGCCTTGGATCACAAAATAATCTCCATTCATATCATAAAGGGTAAGATTAGACATACTGAACTGGCAGATAGTTGACATTAAGGCCCTGTTGGTAAGGGCTGTTATTACCTTCCATGTACTCCAAACAGAAGATAAATGTAAATTAACCGTTTGAATGCGTACTTTGCGTGTCACAAGTATTCCAAGGAAGTCCTCTGGACTGTATAGCCCCCTTAGCTCTACTTGTTTAAAGGATGCCAAAGCGTCAACAATTATTGGGAGATCAAATACATTACTGGGCATTAGGATGACAATTTTGTCTGTTTTTGCACCAGTGAGACTTCCGTTTTCATACACCATCAAATCTTGAGCCTGAATGAAGAGAGTTTGGAGATGGAGGTCAGAGATGTTAGCAAAGTTGTTGTTCTGAATAATCCCAGCACTCAAACCAAGCCATTTAAGTTTCATGAGTTTGGAAAACTCACACCCCAGTGCCATAACTGCAAACAAGTTGGATGACAAGTCCAAGTACTGTAGGTTTTGTGCTTTCACCAGGTATTGTTGGTGGGACAGATTTTCCAGGCTGTTGTGGGACAGATCCAGTGTTGCCAGAAGAGGAGTGGAAATAAATGTGTCTGGGTGTATATCTTCCAGAATGTTCCAGGAGAGATTGAGAAAATGGAGCCTGGGTGTTCTATGGAAGTCATGTTCCTTCAGGGTCCAAATTCGATTCTGAGACACATCTAGGCATTGAACAGATGGTGGGAGATCAGGGGGAACTGCAGAAAGGTTTCTGGAAGAGTAGTCAAGAATAAACGTCTCCATGTTCAGCAAGAAGGAATGTGGTGAAGACACCAGGAGTGCCACCACTGACAACCAGGGGAGCCCTTGAGCCTTCATTAGTGCAAGTATTATCTGTTAAAAGGACAACATTAAAAACTGGATTATAGACGTTCCTTAGTAACACTTGCAAAAAATTGCCCTTGTTTGTTTATGTCAGTTACATTCTATTGCTTCATAATGTGCAATGGTGGGTTTTAGGACTTTTGTGTGTGTGTGTGTGTTCAATTCAAGCCAAAATCTTTTAAATATTTACCCTTAATATTACCCTTTTGACTCTTTTGGCTTTATTCCCACATTCAGATGTACAAATTTGCATTCTTTTATATTGACATTTAGATGTAAAAGAAAAGAATATGTCCATGTAATGAGACAGCAAAAACATTAAAAAGCATTTTCTGAATTTCTATTTGAAATATATTTAGTAGTCTGTAGTGTTTACAGAATTACTGATGGTTTAATGATTTTATTCTTAAAATGTTGCTTAAATAAATAAATAAATAAATAAATAAATAAATAAATAAATAAATAGAAAGAGCCATTACATTTATTTTATGATAGTTTCCCTGGCAATGCCAGTTATTTAAAAAAGAAATACCACACTGAAGTTAGTAAGAGTTCAATCAGAACAAAGACTACCTAACCCATCTGGTTTCAGTTCTACTTTTCTGTTCCTTAGGGGAAAGAGCTTCCTTAATACACTAAAAGCAAGTTTTGAACACTTTGTGACTTTAGTATTAAAAAGTTTCATCTGTCATTCAGTCTTAACACAGGTAGAACTTTATAATAATATCTCGACTTCTCATGTGGTTTAGTAGTATATTATTAAAGTTTGTGTGAACAGTGTCCTTTTTATTCAGTGAATTTGTCAAGTTTGTCAAATTTGTCAACTCCATTAGTTAAAGCATTAGTTATAATGACAGGTTACTTACCGGGGAAGAATTCTGCGTTATCTGTTCTGCTGAATGTTCTGCTGAGTGGGTGATGGGGATTAACAGTAGCACATCTCATGTTGTTTTAGTAAAGCATTATGAGTCAAGTAATGAAGTCTTACTTCTGCTTCCTGCTTTCTTTTTAAATAGCACTTCCCGCCACATACCCCACAAAAGAAGACGTTTGCATGAAACATGAAAGCAGAGTTGAGATTTAGAATTTGGTATTTGAGAGTATATATATATATATCAGTTAAAAAAAATAAAAATAAATATATTCATGATACCTTGTGATGTGTGGGT
>JANDJT010000102.1:22388952-22424278 GCA_024331685.1 Stegophilus panzeri
TATATATGACACATTGCCATGGGGGTACAAAGGGGTGCCTGTGCCACATCTCAATCTGCAGCAAGCACCCAAATGTGGAAAGAAAAAAAAAGGATTAACATTTTCTTCAGATATTTTGGTAAATAAGTAAACTTTTATTGGGACCTCTCCTTCATGTTAAAGGTGCAAAACCACTTTTCCCCCAACATTTAAGTTAGGATGTGATATACTGTACTGTATTTAACCTTGGGTTATTTCTACTGGTCATTTGATAGAAGACAAAATGTGGTGTAATCTTTCCTTTCCATAATAAATGACTAAAATCCCAGAGATACATCAATAACCATTACATCACTCCACTTCTTGTAAAACTAATCCAGACCGAATAGGGCTTTAGTTCTAGGGCTCTAGGGCTTTAGAATTGGACAAATGGTCTGGCTTTATATAGCTCAGAAGCATGACTCTGTGTTTGTGTGTGTGCGTGTGTGTGTGTGTGTGTGTGTGTGTGTGTGTGTGTGAGTCAGTAGCCTCAAGCTGCTACATGTAACCTCAGTGACACTAACTTCCACAAGATGTACATTTGACTCCTCTTAATGGGTGTGCAAATACACACAAACTCTGATAATGGATTTACAAACACTGATAATGGTACAGATGCGTTTCAGGATCATGTGTGTGTGTGTGTGTGTGTATGTGTGTGTGTGTGTATGTGTGTGTATGTCTATGTGTGTTTCCATTTGATGAAATCAAAGCCCTGGATACTGCACAAACCAAACATCAAGGCTCACAAACATAGCACAAATACAGCAACATACACACACACACACACACACACACAGTGTTCACTGAGCTATAACTCACAAGTGTAGGTGGTCTAACAAAGTGCCCTAATACTATACAAATGAGGCATAACAGAATTGTCTCTATTTCTATCTCCCACTTTCTCTTGGTTTCTGTTCCTTTTTCTCTCTTCCCCTTTTTTCTTTCACTGTTGGTCTTTCCCTCTCTTTTCTCCCCATCCTAATTTTCATTCTTTCTTTCTTTTTGTCTTTTGTATCTCTGTATCTTTACCTGTATACTCCACATCTTCATCTTTCTTTCTTTCATTTTTTCTTTTTAATTTTTTGAAAGGAAATTTATTTGGTTTTCTTTTTTTAACTTTTTTAATTATTGCATATGTTACAATGTAGGTATCATTGTGTTTTTCGATGATATTGGTTTGACCCAATAAAGGTTTTTTTTATTATTCTTTCTTTCATTCTTTGTTTATTTCTTTCTTTCTTTCTTTCCTTTTTGTCTCTCTGTATGTGTCAGACTCTTTCCTTTTCTCTTTCCCGTATCTCTTTTGTTACTTTTATCTTGTTTTCCTTGTTTTTTTTTTCTTTCTTTCACTATTTATCTTTCTTTCTTCTCTCCTCATCTTCTATTTTCTTTCTTTCTTTCTTATTTTCTTTCTTTCATCTCTCTGTATGTAAATGTCTGACTCTTTCCCCTTCTCTTCTATTTTCTTAAATCTCTTTTTCCTTGTTTTCCCCCTTTTTTTTTACTGTTTGCCTTTCCCTTAAGCTAGACAACAGTGGAGGATATTTCAGGTGGTTGAAATGAGGGCGTTGTTGAAATGAGGTTGCATATTTGTTTTGTTTTTTTATTTTGTGCCCATCAGACCATCTACAAAGGATTCAGGCTGCATTAACAACAAAATAACAAACATCACAGAGAATCATAGAAAAGAAACATAGTTACATCCATCCCTGTCTTCCTTATTAGACCAATACCATGAGAAAGCAGGTACTATAAATATATATTATGTGTTTCCTTCCTTAAGAAAAGGAAGAATGTGTTCTATGAAGTGTTAGGAAGGAGAGATCTTTTTTTCCAAGTTGTTTCAATTTTCCATAATTTGATTTTATGATCATTTGTAGCAGTTAAAACATTTGTAAATGAACGTTTGCTTGTTTCAACTTAAATATTTTTCTTATTTTAATGAACTGCAATATATGGTTTGTTTGTTTTTATTTTATAACTGTATGATTGTGTATTCTAATTTACATACTGTATATACATATTTCTATTATTATCTAATTTTCTATTTGAATTACTTTGTTTTTTACCATGTACTGTAGAAACACAGTTTGTTTTCCCTGCATAATAATACACAAGTGAAAAACAATGCAAGGAAAGGCTGAGTATTGTTGTTGGGTTTTTTTTTCCTACCTTGCAGTGTTCTCTCAATTTGATTTAATTTACTCCATCCTGGTTGCGTCCCAAATCACCATCACATCCTGTTTCAGTGTCCTAATTGGATGTACCTTATGAAACCTGTCATCACCTCTGGCTGGTAAAATCTGATTACCTAATGTTTGATTTGATTTACACATCTGACCCTGCAGCATATCTTCCTATATGGTGTGTTGTTTTATTTATAAATAATTTTTATTCGCTCGAAGATTGTGAGTAAGAAGACACCAGCCTAAATGATTCACAAGGAGAAAATGTAACATGGTCTTCAAATAAACAGCGTTCTTTGTTAACAGTTTTCTAAGCTTCGTTTTCGCTAATCATGGTTTATGAATGCGCTTTGCAATACTTTGCAATCTGTTTACGTTTACGTTTGCCATTCTGGCACAAACCTCTTATGTAGGTGGGCTTAACAGCGACTTATTCTTATTGGCTAGTGAGATTTGGATCGACAGCTTCCTAACCAGGAAGTAGAGACTTCAGTGGTGCGAATTTTAGAGTGTTTTGAATGCAGTTCTCTGTATAATTATAGTGTTTGTACTTTGTAGTGGAAATTACTTACTTACTTAGTATATTAGTTCATAATTAATATTTGAGATTTGGGTAGTCTCATACGCCTAGAGACAGAACGCCATCGTCATTGTCATCATCATCCTCCTCAGCTGGACACTCGAGCTTTCGATCCAAATCTCACTAAACTGTAAAAAAGAAAAAGAAAAGTTGACTTAACTTAAAATTTCAAGGCAACTTGCTGCACAGCTTTTTTGAGTTTACTCAACTTAATTTCATTTAACAAAATTTTTAACCTTGAGTTGTGTAAACAGAAAAGCTGTGCAGCAATTTGCCTTGAAGTTTTAAGTTAAATCAACTTTTCTTTTTTTTTTATAGTGTAGCCAATGAGAATAAAGAGATGTTAAGCCCCACGTACATGAGAGGTTTGTGCCAGAATGGCGAATGTAAACTTGCAGATTGTAAAATAAAAGATTGAGAGCGTAAACGAAAACTCTGGCAGCACATTCATAAACCATGAATAGCAAAAACGAAGGTTAGAAAACTGTTAACAAAGAATGCTGTTTATTTAAAGACCAGGTTACATTGTTGCCACTGAGTTCACTGTTTTCAGTTTCAGAGTGTTTTTCTTCTTTCTCATTGTACATTTTTTTCATTTCTTGAAAAGCTACGTTCAATACTTTTTGCACAAATTTAATTCCATAGGTTTAATGCATTATTTTTTTAAACTCTGAAATGGTGAATATTTAATTTGTTAAAATTTAAGTAAAGTACTATGGTTTAATTATATTAAAAAACAAGTAACATTACAGTGAACCATGTACTTAAGTACTGTAACAAGAGTATATGTAGTTGTATTGATTACTTTTCAGCCCTGATCAGGATGAGCACAGGACAGTCTTTATGATTACAGCAGCAGTTCTTAAATACAAATCTACAGTATCCAGGTAAAATTATACATGGAAGCAAGGGCGAGACATAAGCGTAAACTGGATTTGGAGGTGCAAATCTTTATGGTATCTATGTGGGACCATCCAGAACAGCAGAATGTGAGCTCCAGATAAAGGAATGAAACAGGAAAAGAGCATCAGGATGAAACAGCCATTCTCATAATAATCTCATAATTGGTGACATCTGACATTTTAAACTCTAAAATTGAAATTCCTACTCAGAAATTCTGGATGGTGTCTGCTACCTATAGTTCAACAAATAACTTCATATCAACAGTTTAAAATGAGATTGTAGTAATATTTTGACATACAACAGCAGTCCTTAGGTACAAATCTACAGCATCCAGGTGAACTTATCCACTGAGCCCTGTGAAGTGATGTAAAGGAAAAACATGCATCTCAGATTTTTTAAAATGTGCAATTTTTGCAAGCTGCAGTGATTTCTAATTAAGCATTTAAATAGTAAGGTTCTTGCGATGAAAACATTGTCTTCCTCTCTCTCTAAAGTGTGTCTCTCTCTGGTGGGAGAGGCAGGAAGACAGGGAAGAGTTGATAGTTGCGCTTAAGGATTAGAGTTCATGTTAATCATTGATCAGAGGTCCTCCTTCCTGGCATCAGCGAGCTTTTGAGTGTGTGTATGTGTGAGTAAGACAGAGAAAGAGAGAGAGAGACAGTCATAGGGTAGTAGGCATGTAAAGAACTCAGATGTCCTCTTCCCATCTACAATACAGCTCATTTTTCTTCTCCTCCAGGATGAGTCCTGGTTCTGGTTCTGACCCGGTATCATTTGCTTCTGCGTTTTTTTAAAGATGACCCATGTCCTCTTTCTGTCCTTCCTCCTCATGACAACAGGAGTCTGGGACGCAGCACAGTGTTCATCAGGTGACGGAAAGAGCTTATGGTACGAGTCACTGAATCAAAGCGAGTTCTTGTCTGGAACATTCCCTAAGGGTTTCCTCTGGGGTGTTGGAACTGCAGCATTCCCAACTGAGGGATCATGGGATCAGGATAGGAAAGGACTATCTATCTGGGACCACTTTACTCACCGCACTGTTGGAACAGGGAACAACATGAGCACCGTGACAGCGGACACAGCCAGTGGCAGTTACGCGCTCTGGGAAAAGGACATTGAGTCACTGCGGTACCTTGGAGTCAAATTTTACTCTTTCTCACTATCATGGCCACGTATTTTCCCAGACGGCAATGCCACAGGACAACCAAATCTTGCTGCGGTGGATCATTATCGGCGCCTGATTGACCGATTAAAAGCACTTGATTTGGAGCCTGTAGTGACTCTGTTTCACTGGGACTTGCCCCAAACCCTGCAGGAGGAATTGGGAGGCTGGAGGAACGTGAAATTGGTGCAGATTTTCGCTGACTATGCTGCATTTTGTTTTAAAACATTTGGCCAAGATGTGAGATACTGGATCACTATACATAACCCACTCCTGATCGCATTTCTGGGCTATGGGACGGGGATTCATGCGCCAGGGGTGTCCGGCGACCCTGCTGACCCTTTCATCGTCGCACACAACCTCATAAGGGTGAGCACAAGGTCGAGAGGTCAAAGGGGAATCGGGGGGAGGGGGGTTCATTTTTTTCTCAGTTAGATGTTTTGGAGAGAATAATAGCCGTTTATAGGCGTAGCTTTGACGATAGAACTGAACAGAGAATAGAACTTTACTTCAGTATAGATCAAGTCGCCATGTGTTTGTCTTGAAATATTTTATAGTCAAAGGACAAGTAGTCATACCTGATAATTATGCTAATAGAAATAAATATTTTGAGCTAGAACTCTGCTTTAATAAACAAAACTAAGGATGAATTTCCTTATCAGACTGTCTATGTCTGAGCATTGAAGAGGAATCCACTGCAGACTGCAGAAAAATTAATAATTAATCACACTGTTACAATGTCATACCACTTTTTACACTACAGCACTTTTGAATTGTTGAACATGGTCACTCAGAAGGTGTTGGTTTATTTTCCTTTAACTGCAGCTCTGACAAGAGTTCCAGCTGTAAAGTCACTTATACAGGGACTGGTATGGTGGATGCTCCATGTAACCAGATTGTTTTTTATAGTGCTCATTGGTATCATTGATATGGTAATGTTTTCTGTGGAAACTGGAAGAATAAGTTTTCCGACATGAGAAAGTCTTCAGGACAGAGGAGTTTGTGTGCATTCTGTTTTCTTGTTGCATTTTTATTTGCCTTATTAATTTCATTTTTCATGCGAAAAATGGCGGAAACAGCTTTCCTGTATGTGTGTTTCTCTGCCCTGTGATGCATAGTTCAAAAAGATGTAGTTTCGGCTTCATGTGTCTGGGAAGAAGCAAGCCTTCATCATCCCTGGCTTCTTAGCTGTTGTATTTTAGGCGAATGCTGGATGGTTGGTGGGAATTGATAGGTGACCAAATTAGGGTGAAAATGGAAAAGTTAATGAGTCATTCTTTAATGAATAAAAAAATTGCTAATTTTGGCAAATGGTATAAGAGGACACTTAGAACACTTCAAGACATTATGGTATAGGAAAATAATCAGCTCGAGGGCATTACACTATCCCATTGCTAATTACTTTCCATCAATAGCATACCCTGTTGTGTTACATTCTTTACAAATATAGTCAATCAACCAAGACATGTTGGGTCTGAAAATTGTTTCTTTAGTTTCACACGGAAGCTTTGAGGTTAGTCTTGCTAACAAGTAGGCTAAGATTATAGCTGCTAGTTTGGATTTTAGAAGTGATTCAAGTGATAATATAATTTAAATTTAATTTTAGATTTTTTTTTAATGCAAATTTAGATCAGACAAGTATTTTTACCAAGATGAAAAATAAGTGTATACATTTTTATTCCATAGGCTCATGCTACAGTCTGGCACATTTACAACAAGCACTTCCGTCCCCATCAGCATGGCCAAATCTCCATCACACTCGGCTCATATTGGGTGGAGCCTTTCAAAGCCCAGGCTACACCAGCAAATGTGGAGATGTGTCAGAAGTCTGTAGAGGCTGTGATCGGCTGGTTTGCAGAACCTATTCATGGAGATGGGGACTATCCATGGTCCCTACGTTCCTCCCACTTGGGCCTGGTCCCAAATTTTACACCAGAGGAAAAGGTTACGGTGCGTGGCACCGCTGATTTTTTCTCGCTGGCGTTTGGGCCTGATTCAGTACGCGCAGGAAGAGTTTTGGCCCGTTTTGGCCAGACAGGGGCACTGAACCTAAGAAAAATTCTTGGCTGGATCCAGAAGGAGTATGAGGACCCTCCAGTGTTGGTGGCAGAGAGCAGTTGGTTCTCTGACGCCTCTGTAGGAGTGGAAGACACGGTGGCCATTTACCTCATGAAGAGATTTATTAACCAGGTGCTTCAAGGTTAGAGGAGATGGTGAATATCATGAGTCACAGTGAAAATAATAATAGCAACTATTTGTATAATGAATTTTTTGCACCAAAGGAAATTACTCAGGCACAATAATAGACACAAAGCAGGACATTAAAAGCATGCAAAGCAATGTATATATTTTAATCTTTAGATTAACCTAGTTTTATTATGCAATTTGCTAGAATTCTAATGGTTATCAAGTTTACCACTACATGCGGTAAATTAGTACTTTCAGTATAATTGAAAACCCTTGTGTTTTTCCCCAAAAAACCCCAACAACATTATAATCATGTTTGCTCTTGTTAAGCCACTTACAGAGTGAATTACAAACTTTCAACTTCAAACAGTGACATACATTTAATGATTTATGCAAGTGTTATACATTTAGGATACTGTGTATGTTTGTGCTTTAGCGGTGGTCGTGGATCAGGTGAAGGTCTTTGGCTACACAGCCTGGTCTCTGGTGGATGGGTTTGAGTGGAATAGCGGCTACAACATAAGAAGAGGACTATTCTACATCGACTTCAACCAGCCTGAGCGCAACAGAGTCCCGAAATCAACAGCGCAGTACTACAGACAGATCGTCAAAGACAACGGCTTTCTTAATGATGAGACAGAGCGAGACATTGATGGCCATTTTCCATGCAATTTCCAGTTTGGAGTGGCAGACTTTATCTTGCAGGTCAGGGAAAATGGAAAAAAGTACACTATTTTCTTTTTGCTGCCACATTTTGTACATTAATTATATTGTGGCCATTTCATAGGGTTTTTACAGTAGGCCTGAACTCGTACATAACCGAGTTCAGGCCTAGCTAGCTAGGGGCTAGCTAGCAAGACTAACTTTATTTACTCACCCTCAAGTTGTTCCAAACCTGTATGCTGTTCTATTTTCAGTGAAACACAAAAGGAGAATTTTGAAGAATGTTTACACTGCTATACTATAAAAGCAGTCCATACTATACAAAGCTCTTGTATGCCCACTTATAAGTATAGTTTTTATGGTGCCTTTATAGTGCATCTTAAAAGCTCATGATCACTATCTTCTGCCATTTTATGGAATAGAGCTATTTTATGCAATAGTGTGGAAAACAGTGGGGGGGGGGGGTGGTCTTCTTTTATGTTATGAAACAGTAAACAGTATGAAACAGTATTTGAGTTTGGAATGACATAAGGATAAGTAAATGATTTTTAGGTGAACTATCCCTTTAATTTTTTGACCACAGACCTGACAAGGACATATCAAAATACAACGGTTGCAGACACTTAGGGGTTCATTGTCCAAAAAAAAAATGAATTGAAAGAATAAAGAAAAATAGTTTCAAATCCACACATTTTATCATGTTCTAGTTGAAGTCTGAAGATGATAACTCTCCCACTATTAGTTTTATGAATCATTTTCTTAGATAAGTGAATTTACCGAAAGGCTACCAGTAAAGGCAGGTAACCACATTCATTACATTCATTCACAATATGCACACATTCATTCTTAAACTTCTGCCTAATATGCAGAAAACAGTTCTGTTAATGTTTCTTGTCTTGTCACACTGACAATAACGCATTACATTATATGAATCACGTAAATGTTTGCATCCCTGAATATTACTGTCAGTCGTTCAACGTTTCTGTCATAAAACAGTTGTCAAATATTAAACTTTAACTACTTAGAATACATCTTACCTCTCACTCTTTCACCATTAAAACTGGATCATCACATGGCTTCTGTGAACTTCTTTGATTTGATTGGCCATCTCAAACATTTTTACATTGATGAGTACTGCTAAACCTAATGGATGACCTAATGGGTGGTAGAGCTCCAAATGGGTGGTAGATCTCCAAATGGGTGGTAGAGCTCCAAATAGGGGTAAAGATACAAACTGGAGGTACAGTTCCAATCAGGTGATACAGCTCCTACTGGGTGGAACAGACCCTAAAGGGTGGTACGCATTCAATCTGGTGGTACAGCTCACAATGGTTGGTACAGCTCCAAATGGGTGGTACAGCTCTAAATCAGTGGTACAGCTGCTAATGGGTAGTAAAGCTTCAAATTGGCAATCAAGTTTCAAATAGGCAGGGCTAGCTCCACATGTGCTGTCATGTCAACATGTGATAGCAGATCTTGGTAGCAGATGGATTGAGGCAACACTAAAAGAACTGAACTAGACTCCATATATCCTAAATACTCTGTAGATACTTGACCTCCAGAAAATACAGGAACTCATATTGTTGGCTCAAGTCGGAGGGCTGTGTTAGCACCTTTACCACATGCGCTGATGCTTTTTTATCTCTAATTTCACAGGTCCATCTACAGCCATTTTCACCTCAGTTCACTGATCCTGTGCTGTATCGCTGGAACTTCAGCGGCGATGGATCCCTCAATCCTGTCTCAGGAGTAATTCTTCGCACCCGTGGCTCCCAGTGCACTGACTTCCTCGCTATTCAACATCACATCCGCCTCCTAGAAGTCACAGGGTCATCGCATTACAGATTTGCCCTGGATTGGCCCCGGCTTTTCCCCAGTGGTGACATCCTGTCTGCTGATGCTGTAACAGTGCAATATTACCACTGCATGCTAACTGAGCTCCAGAAGAAGGGTATCGGTGTAGCTGTTACACTCTACCACCCCAGCCTCAAGTCACACACACTGGGCTTACCAAGGTTGCTGCATGCCCAAGGTGGATGGATGAATACAAATACAAGTGACGCCTTTGTTGAATATGCCACGTATTGCTTTCAAAGGTTTGGGCCACTTGTGGATGTCTGGATCACTGTTAATGAACCAAATCGTTTGACAGAAGCGTATAATGTGAGTGCAGAAGAAAGAGATTTGGTAGTGCGTAACGTGTTGATGGCACATGCTCGTGCATGGAATATCTACCACACACATTTCCGTCAACACCAGGGGGCGACGATAAGTTTTGCACTCCATGCTGATTGGGTGGAACCGGCCAATCCCTTTGTAGACTCTCACGCCAGTGCTGTGCAACACTTCCTGTTCTTTGAACTTGGACGTTTCCTTGATCCTATTCTACAGGACATAGACTATACTGATACAAATAGCTGCCATGACTGCTTCCGTATGCCACACTTTTCTGAGGAGGAGAGGTCTGAGCTTAAAGGGGCCCTGGATTTTATTGCACTCAATCACTTCACAACTCGTCTGGTTTACCCAAAATTGAGACAAGACCTCGAACATAGTTCATCTGTCCGTGATTATGGCTGCTCGTTCATGACAGATCCAACATGGGTGTCCTCTAATAAGGGCCAAGCACTTGTGCCCTGGGGGCTCCGTAGAGTCCTGATGTGGATGAAGAATCGCTATGGTAACAGTCATCCTGTCATTATCACAGCCACTGGAATTGATGACCAGGCATCCCATAATGACCAACTGAGGCAGCGATACATAAAGAGCTACATGCAGGAAGCACTGAAGGGTAAGACAGACATGCACATTTAATATAACACCAAGTTTGATGCAACTTCTTTTTTCTTTTCACCCAACCTTTCCCCAAACTGTAGCCATAGCAAATCCCCTGGAATGACCATGCTTCCTCTGATAAAAACACCAGATTTTTCTGAACAACAACTTGAAGAAGAGCACTAACCACCATTTTTTTGATACATGACCTAAACACACACTCATAATGGACTTGGATTGCTCTGATTGAAAGGAAACACAGGAAATCTGTCCCTCCCACCAAGAAAGCATAGCTAATTAAGCTACATAGCTAATGTAGCAAGATTTGAAATTACAATCTCTTGATAATGTAAATGTAAAAGTTTAACCCCAAACATTAGCTAGCTAACGTCATTCTTTGATGAAGCTATCTATGGTCAAATTATTAATAGGTTCCACGCTATGGCAGAACATTTGTATATATTTGATTCTTGTGTCAGTGTCAGTGCAGTCTGTTGCAATATCGCTGTTTGTAATCACGTGTTGCTCAAGTGTGTTGTGAGGAAAAACTCTTGTTTTGCCACTATTGGCCACAACCTCTCCCTTATACAATCAAAGGTCAAAGGTTACAGAACACAGCTTTGCTGAAGCATTTCTTCACACTAATGCTTATCAGCTGACCTCGCTCTTACAGCCAGAGTTTATAGAGGACCTTTGAGATCATTACCATGTTATGCAGTTGTGAGTGGGTTTGTGTGTGAGAGGGAATGTTTTAGAGAGGGCATGTTTTCAAAAATGCTAAATAAAAATGATTTAAAGAAAAAAGAGTGAAGCATTTACTTTAGATAATGAAGTTATGGATGGGGACAGGGTTAGGGTTAGGCATTGCATTATTTACCTACATTAATACAGTCAAGTCAGTGAAAGGTCCTCACAAAGATGATACAACCAATGTGTGTGTGTGTGTGTGTGTGTGTGTGTGTGTGTGTGTGTGTGCGTGATACAATGCCATGATGTGTATTGAACTTTCAAACTGATGTCCTTATGTTTACCAATGTGTCTACGCTATGGAATTTTTATTGCGACATATTGGAGCATATGCAGCAAAGTGCACAACACACTCTTCTTCAAAACAAACTCTCCTAATATAGCCTTTAAGAAAACCTCATATGAAATCATTCCATACAACAAATTATTCATTCATCTTCAGTAAGTCCTGGTCACGGTTGTGGTGGATCCAGAGACTAGGGAACACTGGGTGTGAGGCGGGAATACATCCTGGATGGGATGCTACCTGCATTCGATTACATCACCTACGACTTCTCTTCTTTCGATCACCAGGTTCTGTTGTGTGCTCCTCTCTCAACATGTACCCACTTCTATAAATTGCTATAAGTTTACTTTCCTCAATGGGTTTAATGGTTATATCATGTGACAAGTTGGTGGTTTGATTTAAAGGGAAACTCCACCTAGAAACACTGTAAATGTGTTTACACTGAAATGTTAGTGCTGTATTTTCCTAATTCCTGTGAGAAGTCAGCAGTTGTCTGCTGTTCAGACATCACAGGGCAACATTGCTCGTGCAGTTACAATGGAGTTCAATATGAGAAAACATTTAGTGCATACAGAAGAGGTAATATAAGTAACCAGGGTTGCCAGGTTTCAGTAAAAATTTCTTGCCCAACTACATCTCAGACTTGAAATTATCCCAAAAAAAATTGGGTGATGATTGAGATTGTCCTAATCTTTGCAATATACCTTACAAAAGAACTAGATCTGGACATCATAGACACATTGTCTGCACTTACAATTTGCCTTTGCAGACTTACTTCCGATTATTTGCTATAGAGCAACAACTTGGCATCTGCAGAGTATTTTTAAACTAGCTCAATTTGGCGTAAAAGATGCTATCCTGGCAACCCTATCATTAACAATCCTTTCTGCTGCTCCTCCACCGAGCATGGAGCAGCGTGATTCCTGCGCCAATGGGCTGCTCTTAGTGCTTGTAGCAGCTCACATTTTTGACCCCTAAATGGGCAGTGAGTACGCTGCTCCATGATAGTGAAACATCTAGAAGGGTGAGCAAATTAATGGAACATGGGCTTATATCTGTCAAATAGCAACATTTCTCAAAAATTGTTGGTCACTCAAACATTTGTTAAAAGGTTGATGGATGAGCCACCACTGAATGTTGGACAAGTAACATGGACAACTAATGGGTAAATATGGCTAATTCTCTCTCTCTCTCTCTCTCTCTCTCTCTCTCTCTGTAGCTCGTGAGCTTGATGGAGTAGATGTGCGTGGTTTTTATGTCTGGAAGCTGCAAGACCATCATGCTCCAGATTTCGGATTGTTCCTCTCCTCCCACCATCGCTCCCGACCCAAAGTCTCTGTCTCCACTTACCGCCAGCTCATTTCTCAGCGTGGCTTTCCTGCCATTTCAGACTTTGTGGCCTCGTCTTGCGAGCCAAGCATGAGCCGAGCAGAGTGCTGGATCTGTGAGAACAAACCACTGCTCTTCTTTGGCGTGTGTGTCACGATCAGTGTGTCTATGCTGGCCGGCATCATGGTTATTGGCGTGATGAGGAGGAGCAGGAGGAAGAGTAGGATGAAGACAAGGAAGAGGAAGGTGAGCCAAGCCATGAGACGGGTGGTTTACAGACACTGAAGACCTTTCTCTATTGGTCACTACTTAGCAAGAAGAAGTGCACACCTTCTTCCCTTTTTTTGTTTAGCAACAAAAAAAATTCAACTGCCATCATTTAGCCTAAATGTAACTAATCAGTCAATTTTGATGTGTGAAATTTGCTTTTGGAGCCAGTGATAATACAGTGTCGTCTAGAAGAAGATGGGTTCCATTTGGAGTCTGGTTTCTCTCAAAATTTCTTTGTTCCTCATGTTGTTTCAGGGAGTTTATCCTTGCCACTGTCACCTCTAGCTTGCGCATTAGACATCCTGATTTATGTAAAGCTGCTTAGTAACAGTGTCTATTGTTTTGTGACAATGTCTGTTGAATTGACTTGAACTGTACAAAATTGAAGAGAGGAAAATTTCCTGCATTCATAGTCACCAGAATTACTTAAAAACAGATTTACTAATGAATGTGTAATGGGTTAATGCTGAATTTAAAAAAAAAATCTCTGTTTAGTAGTTGTATCTCAGAACTTCTGTCTTAGTGACTTGTAACTTGAATGCAAAACGTTCTGTCGGGCCTCTTTGGTCGACAGCTTCAGTTAATGTCAAAGATAAATAATGCTCCTGACATTTTCACAATCTGCATTTACTTATGTTATATTATTTGTTTGTTGCTGTCCTCATAAGTGATAAGAGCATTGCTGGCAAAAGATTTTTAGATGTATGTAAAAAAAAAAAAAAAAAAAAAAAAAAAAATTTAATCCACCAGCACATTTGATTTGTTAATAGTACAGAGGCCTTGAACTGTATATACTGTATAAATATATATGTTGTGATTATAGTATGATCAAATAACTGGGTTTTTTTTTTTAATAAAAAAAACTTGAGTATCCATGCATTTGAGAAATGTGATCTTAGGTTTGCCATCAGGTGAATTTTTAGTAGAACATATGAACTAAAACAAAATCATTCGTGTGTGATTACAGTCTAACTCAGGAAGCTCACAAAAAATTGCACATCTCAGTGGGTTTTACATATTCTTAAGTAGTGACATTATGCAGCTGCCAAAATGGATAAAATGAAAGATACTTTAACTTGATTGTAGTTGAGAAAATAGATTTAAAGTTGGAGATGCTCTTGGAAGGGTTGTTCATTTCCCAAGAGTAGTGGAGTATGAAACAATATCATGTGAAAGATGTATATTTTAAAGTGTGTTAAATGGAACAAACAGACTGTATGAATATTTTAATGCTTTAATATAATAGACATACTATTTTCTACTGCAGTATGTTACAATAATAATGAACACATTGCTGCTATGGAATAACACAAACGGAATTATAAAGTGACCAAGATATCATATCAAATATAAATATTATTAAATAGAAACAGAAAATTCACACTCTCAGCAGCGTCTCAACCAGCGACCTGAGGGAACTTCACAGAGGAGGCTTTTCTTAAAACTTCTCAAACAGGAAACATCCTCAATGCATTTCATAAGTTCTAAATAAAATTAACTTTTTTGGGGGGGGAATATCAATAAATAATGTCCAATTTATGTGCTACATAAAAGTGCTGTTATAGGACTGGTAGTAACTTGACCACACTTCGAGAAATGTTTTATACCTTACATACTGTATATGCATTCTTATGGCACCCCCTGGTGGCCCTAAGTGACTGCTTATTATATTACACTATCTGGCCGATCGTTTGTGGGCATCTGAACATCTCATTCCAGATTTAGTCCTCCTTTTCTGCTATAACAGTCTCCACGCTTCTGAGAAGGTTTTCCACTAGGTTTTGGAGCGTGGCTGTGGGGATTTGTGCTCATTCAGCCACAAGATCATTAGTGAGGCCAGGCACATAGTTGGCGTTCCAATTCATCCCAGAGGTGTTCAGTGGGTTGAGGTCAGAGCTCTATGCAGGCCACTCAAATTCTTCCACTCATGGAGCTTGCTTTTTGGAAGTGTTTGGACCCATTTGTTCCAGTGAAGGGAAATTTGTATGCTACAGCATACAAAGACATTCTATACAATTGTGTGCTTCTAAATTAGTGGCAACATTTTGGGAAAGACCCACATATGTAACTGAAATATGTGTCCCTTTTGCATCCAGAAGTAAACCCTGGTTACCCCTAAATGTGACGGAGAACATCTAATTTAAAGATTTCATTCTGTCACCAATGAAAGATGCTATACCTATTGTATCTCTACATTTATAATTTAATCTGCATAGGGAAAAACAACATTGCTGAATCATATCATTGGAGAAAAGAATAACTGATTAAATTCAGCAAGTTTTGTGTCTTTTATTAGGCCATTTAAACATTTTAAAACTTTGTTTGTCGTCATCTGTATGGAGTTTGTAAGCGCTCTTCTCTGTTTTGATGATGATTTGGACAGCCGGTATCTGAAGACAAAGTGAATTAATTGATAAATAGTTTCACTGTGGCATGTAACTATTCAAAACCTGATTAGATCATGATAAAACTACACTTAAAAAAAACCCCAATAGAAACCATCACAGAAATTCTAATGGTTTCTACTACAAATAGCATTACAAACCATCACTTATCCATTAAAACCATTATCATTATTGATATCCACTAGACATAACATGCCACTAATAGAAAAAAAAATACCAGTAGAGACCCACAGGGACCATTACAGTTTACGTTAAAACCAATATAATTCCCATTCTAACCATTAAATTACAAATTCTATGAGGGTTTCTATTGTTTCGTTTTTCTCTTCAGCAGGAATAACAAGGTTTAAGACCTTAGACTTGACGTAAAGTTAGAAAATGGCCAAAATAAAAACATTTCCATATCATTTTAGTAAAATATACTGTATATACTTTTTAAAGTAGAAATAGAGACGTCAGCGTACATTACTGGCACTTTGTGGTCGTTTTCCATAATTCCTCCACAGCGATATTTCCATGAGAGGAATGTTGTTGTGACCTCCATGACATGAAATAATATAAACTGGCACTCATACACTCCAGCATCCCTAAAATCCCAATTTAAACCCTGAACCCTGTTATGGTTTTGTTCATATTTTATCGTGAAACCGGTTTCAGTCTCGATTCACACCGAAACGGAGCTGTAGCATGAGAAGAGAGGTGGGGGCTGTGAGTATTAGCAATTCATATCCGAGGCCACACACACACACACACTCACACACATATACACATATACACACACTCACACACACACAGCAGCATGGCTAACATCGCGGTGCAGAGGATAAAACGGGAATTTAAAGAAGTCCTTAAAAGCGAAGAGGTCAGTTTACACACATTTGCACGTCATTTTCCGTTTATTATTTCCTTTGGCTGAGGGAATATGCTCAGCTAACACATAACTTCCTTTTACCCTACTGTACTGCATTAGCTTTGTGCTAATGCTTAGGTTAACCTCTAGCTAGCATTTGTACAATGAATACACTTTGCTTCCGTCTCTGTATTGACGGGAAATAGCTCCTTCTTTCTTTTATTTCTTTCAGACAATGCGGCATGATGTTGCCAAGTTTATATTGTTGATAATTTTGCTTCAGGTCTACTGCAAGCTAAGCTAAGTTGTTCATAAGCTAATGCATAAGGAAGCAAGCAGGCCGACATGAGTCCAACCTGACCTGATTTTTGTGATTTAATTATGAAGTGTATGGTGAAGAAAACAAGTTATATCCTCATTTAGAGGCACCTTAATGTACAATAGCTTTACCTAAGGTAAACTAGTGCTTATTAAAGTCAGTGCTAGTCACCTGGTGAATGATATGAACTAAATCCCTGTTCAAGTGCACTAGATAGGGGAAAAACATTTACTACTACACCAAGGGTTCAGAAATTAGGCATTATTAAATGTGTACAATAATTCATTCATTCATTCATCTTCAGTGTTTAATAAGTGTTTTTATCAGTCAGTGTCTTGGTGGATTCGGAGTCTATCCTGGGAACACTGGGTGTAAAGTGGGAATACACCTTGGACAGGACACCAGTCCATCCATCGCAAGACACCATGCACACTAAGGGTGTAAACGCAATGACACTATTTGTTTAGTGATCCAAATATCTGTATCAGTATTTGGAATGAAACCAAAAGTGTGTGTGTGTGGCCTAAATCAGAAAGTATTTAAAAATGTTTCACTGTCCATCCATCCAGGCCGATATGGTGGTACTGTTGCTGCCTCACCGCTCCAGGGACCCTGGTTACTCTGTGGAGTTTTGCACGTTCTCCTCATGTCCACATGGGTTTCGTCGAGGTTCTCTGGTGGACTGGTGACCCTAATTTGCCCCGTGGTGACTTCAGTGATAACCCACATGTTGTCAGGACACATTTAAAGGCACTGTTTGCCGAAACCACAAATACGCTGTGTGTTACACACAGCAGATCCACACCATGAAACAACATGTCTTCCAAGCTCACACACTGAAGCGCATGTTTGTGTTGTTGTCGTCTGAATCTGTGTCGCATGACTCCAAGTTGCTTTTATGAAGTGACTGCAATAGTAAGAGTGAGATCATCACATAATGGCAACCTATTTATGTCCTGGGGAGAAGTTAAGAAATGAAATAGTTTCGCTTTTTCTGATGTTTAAAAGTTTGATACTTTTCCTGAAAAACCGACAGCTTGATCTTCGGTTCAATGGAAAGTTTAGAATCAACATTTTCAATAGACAGGATTTTGCAGGAGTTTTTTTTTTTTATTGTTGCGGGCAAAAATTATTGATTTTGTTGTGGCTTTTATCAAAATTTGCCATGCAACTTTTTGTTTTTTTTTTTTTTTTTTTTTTTTTTTTTTTTTTTTTTTTTTTTTTTTTTTTTAACTTGAATACTATATTATACTTGAATTGCACTAAATTATTTTGCACGGTCTTTCGTGTTGGTAAATGAGTTGTATTCATGTTCGACACACATGAATCGAAGAGGCCTTTGGCTGAATGCACGTTGTGATGACGTCACATGACGCGTCGTGGCCCAAATCTGCGGAAATATTGAAAAATTGCAAGCACCTCCGAATATTGCGGAGTTCGCTTCATTTTGCATTTATTTCCGCAATCCCAAAAAACGCGGAATCCTGGAGGGACTGAATAGAGTGAGGTACAAATGAGTGAGGTTCTATGAGGTACAAATGAGAAATGATGAACACAAGATGAGGACGCACGTTGACCTAATCGATTATACAGTTAATGAAAATGAAAAGCTTATGAAAATTTTTATATTTGATGCATCGTTTACTTAACATAAACATGTTGCAATGTAAAATGTTTTTCGCATTTTTTTTTTCCCTCCCCAATTTGATCAATTCCCACCCACCAGCCAGCTCATCCCTATCCTAAGACCACTACATGGAGGGTGAAGGCTGACATGTGCTTCCTGTGAAACACGTGAAGCCAGCCAACAACATCTTTTCAAACTGCTGCTCATGCTGTCTCCAAGGGCAGCGTAACACACTCGGAGGAAAGTGCTATCCGCCCTCTTCTACACACACAGATGCCCATGATTGGCTAGTGTCACTGTGATTGGCAGATGAGACAGAGTATGTCCCTCCCACCCAGACAGCATGGCCAGTTTTGCTCCCTAGGACAGCCGTGGGTGGTTGTGGAATTCAAGCTTGCAATCTCTCGACGATAGGGCAAATGCATTTCTGTTGCCCTGTTGGGCTCTAGGTATGGGCAGGTATTGTGATGTGATCTCGGTACATACCTACTCATAACTGATCATGGTAATATTAATTGCATACCTCTGCCCTTCTTATTTTGGAGGTCGATACAGTACTTTATTACAATCGAAGAATGCCAGTCAAAAACTAAAGTAAAGCCTTTTGTCCACAGACGAGTAAAAACCAGATTAAAGTCGACCTGGTGGATGAGAACTTCACAGAACTGAAGGGGGAGATCGCAGGACCACCTGACACACCTTACGAAGGCAAGAAGTGCAGATTGGTTTGTGCTTAAAATGATTATTCAGTCGCATTAAATCAGTTAACTTAATGGCTGTGTCCGAAATCATGTACTGTGACGGTATCTACTGCATGGCCGTTGAAATAGTACGTACTAATCAGTATGTGTGTGGTGTATGAATACAATCCCGGACATACTACGTCCACCATGTTGGCGTTGTCATGTGACCTTCGACGTCATCATAAACACACAAATCTTAAAAGGGACCACTAGGTTAAAGCAGCCGCACTAATGCCAAAATTCACATCATGAATTAGTAATTTAATGTGGGCGGGGTTAACAGGCTGAGGTAAATTCGTTGCCGTTAGCTCGGCCGGTTAAGACATGATGGAGATCACAAACGCTGTGACACCTGTTTTCTTGTTTAAACATTCAACAAGTTAACAGTTTATTCGGGTATTGTTAAACAAGTCTCGTTTAACCAAGGTTTAATACTTAAAAAGGGCCAACATGCTGTCTTCCCTGATTTTTATTCATTTATTATTATTATTATTATTTTATTTTTTTTATGAGCTCATCTGCAGCAGTCCCGTTGCATTATGGGATTTTTGACTTGCGTAGTGTCCATCGGTTGCACACCGCAAAATCTCACTGGAAGCAGTACTCCATCCAGGTATTTCTCGCCTACTGTATCTCGCCTAATGAGAATTTGGACATACTACTGATCTCGTGTACTGCTTTAAGCCTGCTGTGTAGTAAGGTAGTACACGACTTCGGACGCAGCCCGTGTATTTTATGTACAGCCCATTTGTGATGCAGCTTACGTGTGGACAAAGCCAAAAGAACATGAACGTGTAACATTCTTAGTGTTTATTAGTCCAAATTACTGTTGCTATCTCTTGGTCTTCCTTGTGTATATCTTGGCTTTGTGTTTCTTTTTATCTTGTGCTCCATATGTTTTTCCTCATCAGGTGGTCGATACCAGCTAGAAATTAAAATTCCAGAAACATATCCCTTCAATCCTCCAAAGGTATGTGTGCATGAGCGTTGACCAGGCTAATCTGGTTTGGTTAGATTTGATACACATTCCTGTGTGTGTGTGTGTGTGTGTATGTGTGTGGGGGTGGGGGGGGGGGGGGGGGTTTTTTGAAACTGAAACGCAGTAATTTTTAGAGAAAACACTCTTTGTGCCAAAATGTACTGTAAAATGAAAACTAGTCCTGTTTTTTAAAATTATCTCACTAATAATAAATATCTACAAAATATGAAATCTTTCTGCTTTAGGTACGGTTTATTACAAAGATCTGGCATCCCAACATCAGCTCAGTAACTGGTGCCATATGTCTGGATATTTTAAAGGACCAGTGGTAAGACTCTTTGGGTTAGTGTGTGTTAGAGAGTGTTACTGTGTGTGTTAGTCTTTTAGTTCCCAATTTTCACCCTCCCAAATTATTTATTTATTTATTTATTTATTTATTTATTTATTTATTTAACATCACACCAGAACTAACATACTGTTGATCCATGCAACTTGGCAGTATCACACGAGCAGTTAGTCCGGATTTTGTTTTTATTAAAAATAATGAGTATTTTGCATTTCTGTATCAGCAAACAGGTCCAAGAGTTTTCATTCCATTTTATCAACCTATTTTATAGATTGTGTATGCCACTGAAATGAAAGTCTCTTGGTGTGTGTGTGTGTGTGTGTGTGTGTGTGTGTGTCAGGGCGGCAGCCATGACACTCCGGACAGTGCTGCTGTCCCTACAGGCCTTATTGGCAGCGGCAGAGCCAGACGATCCACAGGATGCAGTGGTGGCCAATCAGGTGGGCTGAACAATTTCCTCGGATTGTGACCAAGACGTTGTAACTGTTTACTGTTCATTGCGGAAAATGCTAATTTCCTAATTATCTAGCAAGTGTGTGTTGTATTCCTTTATATGACACCGCTGTTGAGTTCTCGATTCTGATTGGTCAGAAAGGTGTTGATTTTCGTTTTCTATAACAGCAGCTGTTCCTAAGTCTTCAGGACGGACGACTTTGTTTCATGAACGTTCCACAGTTAGCTGTAACTATAAATGGATAAAGAGTATGTGCGTCTTACATAATAAATTCAGAGCAATATTATTGTAGTGTGAAAGTTAGGCTCAGAAAGCAACTTAATTCTGAGTAACATCTTGCATGGTTTTGTGTGTATCCAGTATAAGCAGAACCCAGAGATGTTTAAGCAGACAGCTCGGCTCTGGTCACACGTTTACGCAGGTGCACCAGTCTCCAGTCCAGACTACACACGCAAAATAGACAAACTCTGTGCTATGGGCTTTGATAAAGTGAGTATCTCACACAGTTTGTTTTTTTTTGTTGTTGTTGTTTTGTTTTTTACTTTTTTTGTTGTTGTTTTTTGTTGCCTTTTCATACATATATATATTGAAGAACTAGTGTGACACAAATCTGCTGTCTTCTCTGTTTCTTTTGTTTTTTTCAGAACGCGGTAATAGTGGCATTGTCGTCAAAATCCTGGGATGTAGAAACGGCTACGGAATTGTTGCTTAGCAACTGAACCTACAACACCATGATCACCACCCACGCCCCATTATCCAGATTTCCCACACCTCTGACTCCGCCCATGTCCAAGTTGGATTCACTTCCTATATGGATAAAAAGCACCTCGTCTCCCCAACACAGTGCATTTACGAGTCCCTTCCATCTTTTTCTCTGTCCATTTGACATTACAGTCTCTCTTCCTAAACTCTCACATCATCTCAAACTTACATCGTCTTTTTTCCCCCCACCTTTTTGATTTAAGTGTGCCTTTCCCTCAACAGTATTCTGTATTTCTCACCTTTTGTCATCGCCATCCTCTGTGTCCTCCTCATACTGATCACATAATTCTTACCACAGTGCTGGAAGTTTCCAAATCTGCCCCCTCCTCCATTTTGCACAATCACTCAAGCTCTTTTATGTGGAATCCCATCTTTATGATGCCAGTAAATCAAAATCAAAAACACTCCAACACCACTCTCACATTTGACACACATAACGCTATTGCGAAAGATCAAGACTGGAATACACACACAAAAAAAACAATAAAGAGAGTAAGAAAGGAAGTAAACAATCACACTCACTGAACAAAGCATTGACTGCAGAAACAGCAGAAGAAAGAAAAGATTTCATCTGTAAATAAAGCTATTAAAGTCTGTATAAATTCAAGCAATGTGGCGATGCTTTTATTTATTATTGTTTTAAGGAAAAGTGAAATAAACCGAAGAGTTTTGTGGCTAATACAGCAAGTTCATTGTGCTAAGTGTTTTTCTTTTCTTTTTTTTTCTTTTTTAAAAAAATGGAAATTCAATCATTTCTCAGCAATATTAACTACTTTGCTGTCCCCCCCTTCAACATTTTTAAAGTTAGTTAGCTAGATTTGTTTGGGAATATTCCCAATGTCCATTGGCAGGCTTTTGGTACATTATTTTCTAACATTTCTACTTTTTTTGTTTGTTTGTTTGTTTGTTTTTTAACATTTACATTTTCAAATACTACCTAGCTAGTTTTGTTTGGGGATATTTCCCAACTTTAGCTAAATTACTTTAGGAATATCCTCTAATGTTAACTGACTAGCTTTAGGTACTTTTAACATTATTTTCCAGTATTAGCTAGCTTGTTTTTATTTTCTATTGTTAATTAGCTAGTTTGGTTCGGGGATATTTACTAACTTTAGCTAAATTGCTTTGGGAGTATTATATTAACTGGCTAGCTTTTAACATTGTAAGGTGAGTACACACTCATTGTTCAAGGTCATACGCTGAACATGGAAGCTAGCGATTGGCCGAGGCATGTTGGTAAATGCTAAGGAAACACTGACTAAAATTACACTAATGTCAACATTGCACCACAGCTAGTGAATTTAGCTTTCAAGAAAATCCCACTACCCATTTGTGAATATTGTTGTAAACAAACACACATGTGCGCGCACACACACACAGAGAACCCTAGCCAACATTTAAACCCAAGGCCAATTGTTTGATAATTTTGTCTTATGTTAGCTAGCTATCTTCAGGGATAATCCCTAAAATTAGCTAGCTAACTATTCTCTAATTTTAGCGAGCCATCTTCAGGGATATTCCCTAATTTTAGCTAGCCATCTTCGGGATATTCTCTAATCGTAGCTAGCCATCTTCAGGGATATTCTATACTCTTGACTTGCCATTTCAGGAATATTCCCTACTCTTAGCTAGCCATCTTCATGGACTATCCCTAATATTAGGAATATCCTTAATAATAGCTCACAAACATTAAGAAATATATATGAAAATAGGTAGTTAACATTTGGAATATCCATGAAAATAGCTAGCTATCTTTAGGAGTAATCCCTAATGTGAAATAGCTATCTTCATGGGTATTCATGGATATACATGTTACTAAATGAAGGTAACACATTTAAGCATTAATAAGTGTCTGATCATCTATATACACACATATATTAAGTGTAAAGCTAACAGTGTATCTCTGTGCATGTCTAGGTCATGGAGTATTTAAATTTGTGTTCAGTGAGGTGTGTGTAAGTGGTGGCAGATGGTTCACTGAACACATGCTGAGACTGTGTGTGTGTGTGTGTGTGTGTGTGTGTGTGTGTTTCTAAAGAGTGAAGTGGAAGGTAGTAATCATTTTATGTATATAATCTTTTGTGTGTGTGTGTGCTTAATATTTACAATAGTTAATTGTACTATGCACTCCCACTTTCACACTTAGGGGGGATGAAACCACAGAACCCTGAGGAAACTCACACAGACACGGGGAGAACATGCACAGTATGTCCACACAGATAGTAACCTGACCTGCAAGGAGGCAAAGCTACCTGCTGCTCCACTCTCTGGATTCTTTTTCGTGTTTGTTTGTGTGTGTGTCTGTGTGTGTGTGTGTGTGTGTGTGTGTGTGTGTGTGTGTGTGTGTGTGTTAGAGCACCAAAATCACCAAACTGTACTGCACCCTATCTTCTACACACTACTCAGCACATTATCCAACAAGGAATGCAGAAATTAACAGATAGATGGAAGGTTGATGGTTGGATAAATAAATGGACATAATGTCAGTACAAATGCAGATATATAACAAACTGGCAACACACCAGCCTCTTATCTCTACCTCCAGCACGTTGTCTCCACTGACCGTCTGCTGCTGATTGACAGCTGAATGGTGGCACGGCTGGAGTGCAGCCGCATCTGGTTTCTGTGTGATATGATATCCTCTTGCGTCTAAGCACATGCGACTGGTGAGGTCTCTTCTGACAATCAAAACACCGAGCTGCAACCTCCAAACCTGCTCAGACTTCCCAGAGAAGTGCACTTTAAAGGCTAAGTTTTGAAATAGTATTAGTAAGTATTTGTTTAATTGAATCACAAAAGTGCAATACTGTATATATCTAGCAGTGAGTCTTTTGTGCCTTCCTATAGAAGTGCATTAAATAACACCACCATATATGTATAGTGCACTATATATGAAATGCAAAGTTGCACTGCATAGGGTATGATTGCATAAGTGCACTGCATAGGGTATGAAATAATGGATACAGTGCAGTATGGATGTAGTTAGTGCACTATATGTCCAACTGGGAGAAAATTGAGATACTCCTGTACTGTACCTATGTAACCCACTATATTAAGTATATACTATATTAATCCATTTTCGGTTCTGGGCCATGTCAGTAATGAACCTGTATTAGGCTACATACCTCGTGTGTGTGTGTATGTGTGTGTGTGTGTGTGTGGGGGGGGGGGGTGTTAGGAACAGAATGAACATGTGGAATAAACGTAGCACTTGTATGTTAAGGAGACATTTGGGACACAGCCATTACATCACAACAGAGTAAAAGGAAACCGCCTGGTGCACTGTTTCATTATCTGACTAGCAGTATGCTGGCTTGTGTACAGCGCCGGTTTGATCCATTTCTTCTCTACATATGCTTTCATGAGCTGGATCATGACCTTCACGTTTGCAGCTGTGTGCTTTGTGACACTGTCGTTGGAGGGTAAGTGTGTTGTGTTTTCTTCTCTCATTATTCTTGTGTTTGTTGTGAGATGACTATATTTTTGCTCTAAGATCATTTAGACAGTGATGTTCGGTTTCATACTGTAGCAACACAGTTGAATACTTATGCAATCACAACTTTTACAGTCTTTATTTGTAAATCATTTTGCAATCAATATTGGGTTTTTTTCCCCACACACTTGAATATAATGGGCTGTTTTTTTTGTAGGTTCATGACATAATCCCAATTACGCCCATTTCAATTCCAGGTTGTAACACAAAGTTCAAAGGAGGGTGAATACTTATGCAAGCCACCATATGACAAAATGTTATAGAATCAGGTGGCTGTGGCTCAGGTGGTAGAGCGGGTTGTCCACTAATCATAGGGTTGGCGGTTCGATTCCCGGCCCACATGACTCCACATGCCAAAGTGTCCTTGGGCAAGACACTGAACCCCAAGTTGCTCCCGATGGCAAGCTAGCGCCTTGCATGGCAGCTCTGCTACCATTGGTGTGTGTGTGTGTGTGTGTGTGTGTGTGTGTGTGTAAATGAGAACCAGTGTAAAGCTAAGGTTAAAAAAGCGCTATATAAGTGCAGACCATTTATCAACCACCCTGACTGATGAATTAAGATTACGAAGATAGCGAGTGTAATTGTCTGTGTTGGTGTGGGTTTTTTTTGGTGTCCAGCGGTTCATGCAGCCCAAGGCCACTTTGCATATCAACTGCTAAATGACCTTATGGAGAATTATTCGAACGAGCTGAGGCCCGTGGAAGACACTGACAAAACACTCAACGTCACACTGCAGGTCACATTGTCTCAGATTAAAGACATGGTAAGTACACACACATTTTTTTGTTGCTGTATTGTTGGGGACCAGATGTTCTCAGTAATAACAGGTCCTAAAGTTTAATATCTTTGAAATGATCATGGACACCCTCATTAGGTCCCCACTTTACATTTTACAGCATTTAGTTTCAATCTATGACCTGGTTCTCACAACGTGGTCATATGATGCCGTCTCTACAGCACGACGTAGCCCCTACGAGCCTGTTTCCATAGTTCAGCATTTCCTCTGTTATACAGTCTCCTTCACCTGATGCCTATGACGTGGTCCCCATGACATGGTCTCTATAACTTGATTCCTCCATGATGAAGCCTCTGTAATATGATCCTGATGACACAGTCCTCACTATGTAGCCTCAGTGAATTAGTCCCCACCATGTGGTACCTACAGTGTAGCCCTGAAGGTCCAGCCTCCATGGCACAATACCCTAAGCCCTGGTCTTTATGACGATGCCTCCCACAAAGTGGTCCCAATTACATGTCTTTCTTGACCCGGTCTTCACAGCGTCTCTTATGATGCATTTCTGAAACCTCTATGAAGCAGTCCCTATTACACAGTGCCTTTGACACAACCTCCATGACCGGGTCCCCATGACCTGGTCCCCAAATGTAAGGTTCTCACAATACAGTTCTTTTGACACAAACTTTATACTATGGTCCTCAAGACATGGTCCCCACAACCCAGTTGTTTCACATTCTCTATGACATGCTCCTGAAGACATAGTCTCCACAATGCAGTCCTGATGACAGGGTCCTGAAGACATAGGTCCCATGATGTGCTCCTGTATGACCCGGTCCTCACAATGTAGTCTCTGTGATGTGGCCTCCATGACCTGGTCCCTATGACCTAGTTCAGGTGGCATGGCTCACATTACATGAATCTTATGATACAGTCCCCATCACATGGTCTCAGTGAAACTGTCCGCATCACATGCTCAACACCAAGTGGTCTCTAGCAAATGGTCTCTAAGATATAGTCTCAGAAACAAGATAGAAGGAATACAAGAAACAAATGAAAACAAACAATACAGCACCCACATTCACTTCTTTGCTGTGCTGCTCATACACTCATACACTAATGGAATGGAGGCACATCCTCAGATATTGCCAAGGTATAAACACATGAAATCTAAATAATTGAGTAATTAGAATCAGAAAATAGCTAGAATTATGGTATTAATATATAACAAAAATAGGTTAAAATGCCGTACAGCGGAATTCTCATACTTACTAGAAAGTGAAGAATGGTCCAAGATCTTGCACGCAGAACAGTGCAATCGTTACTGTACATCTGTACACCATTCCAAACCATATTCTTTTAAGTTTTTGACTATTATTTGTTTGAATTAATTGTAATAACTCTTCAACTGAACACATGAGCATTTGGGATACAGCTTTAAAGCGTTTGGACATAGTCTAACAGTCACACCTTCAAAAACCTGATACTAAGGGAGTGTGTGTCTCCTTGTACACAGTGTGAGAAATGGACAGTCAGCGTTAGTTGGCTTTAATTCAGCGTTAATTCAGTCAGTGTTAATCTTGATCACTGACTCTGTCTAGCCAGGTGGTTCACTTGCCTGCTAATCTCACTATTACAAGATCAACTCATTTAAGCCCAGTACTGATAGCGTGTGTGCGCGCGTGTGTGTGTGTGTGTGTGTGTGTGTGTATGCATGCATGCATGTGTAGGACGAGCGTAACCAAGTTCTTATAGCTTACCTGTGGATAAGGCAGACATGGTATGATGCCTATCTGAAGTGGGATAAAGACGACTACGATGGCCTCGAGGTCATCCGCATCCCCAGCAGCATGGTGTGGAGACCCGACGTAGTGCTTTACAACAAGTACACACAAACATGTACACACACTGGCAGATCAGACCTAGTGCTCTTCAAAAAATTATTCTATACTATGCTACACTATACTATGCAATGCTAGAATATACTCCGTGTGTTTATGTGTGTGTGTGTGTGTGTGTGCGTAGAGCTGATGACGATTTGCCCAGCCCAATGGACACTAACGTTGTGCTGCGATACACCGGTGAGATCACATGGGATGCTCCAGCCATCACCAAAAGCTCATGTGTGGTGGACGTGTCTTACTTCCCTTTCGACAGCCAGCAGTGTAATCTCACCTTTGGCTCTTGGACCTATAACGGCAATCAGGTACACACACGCGCACACACACACACACACACACACACACACACACACACACACACACACACAGACTTTCCATTTCTTACTCAGTAAACTCGTGGTAATGTAAGTTTGCCATAATCATTAGCACGTGATCTACAGATGATATTCAACTTAAAGAGCAACACCATTCAAATTATTGACAATTATACAATATATTTATATTTTTATAATATATATATTTATAATATATTTATATATTTCCAATAATAAATAAACATAATTTTTGGACAGTTATGTCGGAAATATCAGTTACTCACTATTAATTTCTTGTTTATAGAGCTGTTGTATAAAAACAATATCACAATTGTGCAGTTATACTGAATATCGGCACCGCTGTGATTCGCTACAGCACTTGTCCTGTAGACTTGTACTAAAACCACACTCTAACTCTTGCAATATTGCTTAAATGTAACAATAACTTAAGTATGGGTTGTGACCCAGGTGGACATCACCATGGCGATGGCTAGCGGTGACCTCTCGGACCTGGTGGAGAATGTGGAGTGGGAGTGTGACGGCATGCCTGCCACCAAGAATGTGATCATGTATGGCTGCTGCTCGGACCCATACCCGGACATCACATACACACTGCTGCTACGCAGACGCTCCTCCTTCTACGTCTTCAATCTGCTGCTGCCTTGCTTCCTCATCTCCTTCCTGGCGCCACTTGGCTTCTTCCTGCCTGCAGACTCAGGTGAGAAGGTCTCGCTGGGTGTCACCGTGCTGTTGGCGCTCACTGTCTTCCAGCTGGTGGTGGCCGAGAGCATGCCACCCTCTGAGAGTGTGCCACTCATAGGTGAGCCAATGATCCTCCATCCACACTTACACAAATGAATCACATTTGAAATCATTCACTGAATCTGTCTGAGATTCATTTGAATTCAAGTGATTCAGTGACTCAAGGAATGAATGAACTAATTAATACTGTTGTCTCAGGTAAATACTACATTGCGACAATGACAATGATCACGGCCTCCACCTCTCTCACCATCTTCATCATGAACATTCACTTCTGTGGTGCTGAAGCCAAACCAGTCCCTCACTGGGCCAAAGTGCTCATCATTGGCTACATGAGCAGGATCTTCTTCGTCTATGAAGTCGGAGAGAGCTGCACCTCATCACTAGCACGGAAGAAAGATGTGGAGAAATGCCATACACAGAAACCAACCAAGCAGAATCCAGAACCAACCAGGAACCCTTCAGGTCTCCCTTGCTGTCCTGATGATGAAAAACTAATTTCCCCAAATGTGACCTTTGACCCCTGCATGTTTTGTGGGCCGCATTGTGGTGGTTTTGGGGGAGACCTGAAGCTCATCAAGAACGTCGAGTACATTGCGAACTGCTTCCGGGAGCAGAAGTTGACTTCCCTGAAAGTAGCTGAGTGGAAAAAGGTGGCCAAGGTGATGGACAGGTTCTTTATGTGGATCTTCTTTGCTATGGTCTTCCTTATGAGCATCCTCATCATCGGCAAGTCGTCATGACCACATAGAACTAAGTGAATGCTTGCTTGTATGTATGTACATATAAACACACACATACATAACCGACTGTGAGCAGTGTGTCAGATAGTGGGTCTGAAACCGGATGCCATGTGTGTTCTCCTGTTCCTCTCTCGTTCCTGTGGTAATTATTTGTGCATTGGAATCAAAATACTGCATTGTTAATGATGAGCCAGTTGGGATGTGAGAAACATTTTGAATCAGAGCTCTAGAAAAGAACGAAGATGCGGTCCAGAACACTATAACGTACATGACTGGTGATGCACAAGAATGATGATGGATGGCTAAAATTAATGGATGTTGATGACTGGCTGAAATTTTAATTTGGCTCCAGAACCCTTGAGCCAACATGGCTGCTGTTTGAAATACAGAATGCTTATGATTGATGATGCGTATAACTAATGATTCAGAATAGAATGCACACAATTGGCTAAGAGTTCCAGAACTCCACAATACACATGATTGGCTGAGAGTTCCTAAATAAAATCTGCATGATTGGTTCAAGGTTCCAGAACAGCATGTGCACAAATGGCCGAGCGACCCAGAATAAAATGCACTTAATTAACTAGGAGTTCAGGATCTCCAGAATGGACATGATTGGCTGAGAATTCCAGAATAGAGTGTATATGATTGTCTGAGAGTTCCAGAATAGAATACTCATTATTACCTAAGAGTTCCAGAACTCCAGAATGCACAATGATTGGCTGAGATTTCCAGAACAGCTTGGGTATGATTGTCTGAAGGTTCAAGAAGAAAATGTGTATAATTGGCTGAGAAGTTCCAGAATAGAATGTGTATGATTGGTTGAGAGTTCCAGAATAGAATGTGTATGACTGGTTAAGAGTTCCAGAATAGAATGTGCATGATTGGCTAAGAGTTCAAGAGTGGAATACATATGATTGGCTAAGAGTTGCACATTGACTGCACATTGATTGATTTGACTGCACATGATTGGCTTGGAGTTCCAGAACAGAATGTCCATGATTGGCTCCAATTTCCAGAACACCACAATAAACAAGATTGGCTGAGAATTCCAGAATAGAGAATGTGTATGATTGGTTTAGAGTTTCAGAATGGAATGCCCAATGATTGGCTGATAGTTCCAGAGTAGAAAACACATGACTGGTTAAGTGTTCCACAACAGAATGCACATTGTTACGTAACAGTTCCAGATCTCCAGAATGCACATGATTGGCTGAGATTTCCAGAGTAGAATACACATGACTGGTTAAGTGTTCCACAACAGAATGCACATTATTACCTAACAGTTCCAGATCTCCAGAATGCACATGATTGGCTGAGATTTCCAGAGTAGGATGCACATGAGTGCCTGTATGATCCAGAATAGAATGCTCATGATTGGCTAAGAGTTCCAGCATAGCTTGTGCATGACTGGTTGAGAGTTCCAGAACAGAATGCACTTGATTGGCTACGATTTCCAAAACTGCACATGGTTGATGATTGGCCAAAGTTTCTGGAACTGTAGCACACACATGTAGCCTGACATCTAAAATAGAGTGTGAAAGATTGGCTAAGAGTTCTAGAATAAAATCATTGGCTCAAATTTCAAACTCTAGAATGGCCATGTTTAAGCTGTAGTTAGTTCCTTAATAACCAGAACCCAACTGATGATTGGCTTAAATGCCAAATTGCAAATGATTGGCTGAGAGCTCCCGAATGGAATGTGTATGATTGAATAGGAGTTCCAGAATAGAATGTGCAAGAATGTCTGAGTTCCAGAATAGTGACATAA
Organism: Stegophilus panzeri; assembly: GCA_024331685.1. Lineage (NCBI taxonomy): Eukaryota > Metazoa > Chordata > Actinopteri > Siluriformes > Trichomycteridae > Stegophilus > Stegophilus panzeri. Next base: position 22,420,264 of record JANDJT010000102.1, read on the forward strand.
AAGATTGTACATGATTGGCTGAGTGTTCCACAATAGAATGCACATAAACTCCAGAATGGACCCCGTTGTTGATTATTTTCCTATAACAGCACACCTGTTATGTTTTATTTTATACTTAATAAATGGTAGGATCATATTGTATTGCTCTGTTGCCTCCACTAGAGTGCAGCATCCTCTAATACTTACTAAGTCTGTCTCCATGACCTGCACAATGAACAGATGGAGTATGCTGGTGAGTATGTAGTACATGACTCACCAGCCAAGAAAACTGTGTTTTACTTGTTGAAGAATTCCTTGTATTGAATTCTACTACTATATGAAATAACATAACAAATAAAAGTGAAATAAAAAGGATTTTTGGCAGTGGACCTGATGTGGAAAGCATTTCATTGCATACATACGTAAGAGTAGAGGGGCACGGTGGCATGGGGGTTTCATTCCCACCTCCACCCTGCATACACAGAGTTTGCATGTTCTCCCTGTACTTCGGGGGCTTCCTCAGGGTACTCCGGCTTCCTCCCCCCACTCCAAAGACATACATTGTAGGCTAATTGGCATTTCCAAGTTGTCCATAATGTGTGAATGAGAGTGTGTGCAATTGTACCCTGCGATCGGTTGGCACCTCATCCAGGGTGTCCCACGATTTGTGCCTTGAGTCCTCTGGGATGGGCTTCAGGCTCCCCGCAACCCTGTGTAGGATAAGAGGTACAGAAAATGGAAGGATGGATGGACAGACGTAAGAGCGTGAGAGCTTGTTTAAGACAGACTAAGGATTAGGGAATGCAATCACAGAAGATGTAAACTGTTTCACAGCATCTGGCAGAATGGCGGATTGAAGCTACACAGTCTCCAGTCTGGAGTGTTTCAGAGTGTTGAATCAGCAGCTCAGGATGAAAAGCCCTTTTCTAACTGAGCGACTCACAACGCAGAGCTCTGCTCCATCTAAATGCTTACGAGTGCAATTACCCAAGCCCTTTGCTCAATCAGACCAGATTTACTTCCAAACGACCAATGAATCTCATCATTATACGATGGCAAGGCCACATCTGGAGCACACTGATAGGAGATGCACCTCGACTGACCATCTTTATGAGGCTGAGAGAGAGAGATAGAGAGAGAATGAGAATAGTTTATGATGAACCACACCTTTCATTTTGCTATTAGGCCATGGCTGCCTGCAGAAGATTTTTTCTGACCAGAGATGGTTATGATTTATTATTACTATTAGTAAGAGCCTTTTAATTTAGATTTGTCAGTGTCATTCTAATTTTCTACAGTAGTGATCAGAAGGCTGTGAGTTTTAATCCCACAAATAAATGCCATTATACACACACTGGTACAGTGCAATACAAGCTTTTTCGTATATCCTAACTCTGTGGGTCAGTGGATTAAGTGTGTAAGTATGCGCCATTATTGAAATGGATTAACAGAGAGAGCTTTTGCATGATTTTACACCAACCAATAAGGTGTCAGTTTAATTGTTCTTTTCCACTAATGGCTGGAATAATAAGTTTGGTACTAAGTGCAGTGTTGCTATTAAACAGAATATTGGTCTAAACAGTGAACCAAATTAATGAATACAAATTAAATCTAAGTTCACATGGGATGCAAGTTATCAGTTTAGTCCATTGTTATACAAATATTTTTTAATGGAGTGAACCTCCAGAGTAGTTTATTTAAAACCAAATGATTTGTGTGTGTGTGTGCGTGTGTGTGTGTGTGTGTGTGTGTGTGTGTGTGTGTATGCTTAATTTTGAAAAGTGAAATATGCTTAAGCAATAAGCAAGTTTATTAACACCGTTGAGCCACAAATCTAAATGGCAAGACCAATTTTCTACTTTTGTCGCTATTTCATGCATTTTCATTCATTTCATTTTCACTTTTGTTTCGTTGATTGAGGTTTCTCCGAAAACAAATGCGCTTATAATATTGTACATATATTGTCTGACATTTTACCTAATTTATCAATTACTTGTCTGCTAACATACTTTTTATTTATTTATTTGTTTATTTGTTTGTTTGTTTGTTTGTTTTTCATTTGGTGGTGTTACCTCTGGATGATTGGTATTTTTTATTTATTTTTGTAAAAAAAAAATCATACAAATATAAAGTTTTCTCTGAAAACAAATGTACATTATATTGTACATATATTTTCTGATACTATTATTAAATTTTAATTGCTTAATTACTTTAAGTGATGATTGCTTTGTAAAAATTATTTATTTGTTTCTTTGTTTGTTTATTTATTTATTCATTTGTTTGCTTGCATATTTGTTATATGTTTGTTTGTTTCTTTGCTGGTGTTACCTTACACTGATTTCTGTCATATTTCTTTGGCAAAAATATTTTTAAAATACCTAAATAAATGAATAGATAGATAGATAGATAGATAGATAGATAGATAGATAGATAGATAGATAGATAAACTTTTTTAAATCATACAAATAAAAAGTTTTTATAAGTTTGCCCAAATTTCTCTGAATTTTTTTACATGTAATATTGCACATTTTCTGATATTAGTAAAGTTTATTAGTTTTGTATTAAATTATTACTTTTTTAAAATTATGTATTTATAATGTAAAATGCAGAAGAAAACATGTAAAAGTAAATAAATAAATATTTTTTAAAATCATGCAAATAAAAAACGTTTTTACTGTTTATATTTTCATAATGACAATGCCTTTGATAGACCATTTACTTCAGCAAGTTATTATCCGAATTCATTCATGAAAAAAATAAAAATAAAAATAAAAATAAGTCATACATAAAATATACTTACGTATAATCCGTTACATTCTCGAAACATCCCAGTCTCATTTGCATAAAATTACTAAGATAATCAGAATCCGCCCCCGCCTCCTTTCTATCCTCAACGCACACGCCCCTTATTTTTGTCTAGAGTTGCCATGGTAACTAGAGCTTCCCTTTCCAGCGTGCTCCGGTGCTGCTACTCCGGCTTTAGGAATTCATTAGCGAGTTCCGCCAGAATTCCGCAAGAACTAACCGAAGCGGGGTTGTTTTTTATTTTTAAAACAGAAACAAACAAACATACAGTTAAAGTTAGCAGGATATCTTTAAAAGAAAAAACAACTTTTCATGGCGCGGAAGAAGGAAAAGAGAGGCAGAGATTTAGCGGTAAACGAAGACGAAACAAAGCACATGCCTATGGAATCATAATAACTTCGCGTAAACATTAACGCAAGCGCAGGAGTAATTAAATATTAGCTAATGAATTAGCTATGTGATCGTTCACGAAGCACGAAGAGCAGTTTGAAAAGATTTCTTCTGCCAGTTTGGTAAGTGTAAAACTCTAATTGAAACTGAAACATTTTGCACTTGACTTATGTGTCATGGATCTGGTTTAGGGCAACACAACCTGGGTTAGTTTCTAAGCTACATTGTAAGACATATTTCGTCATAAATCCTACATCAGATCTCATAAATCATCAAGATGCACACACTGATTTGAGAGCTGAACGCAGAACAAAACACTGGTATTAAGTTGGCTTGATGTTGGAAGTTCGATATTCGCAGATATTCGCAAATTAAGGGACCGTCTCTAAAGTTACATACGACATTGGTATACACTTCAATAGCATTTGAAGGGAATGACTTGCAGTCATAAAACCAACTGTAAAGTGTTCCTGTAGGTGTCAGCTATAACGCCCACCTTTTATATTTTTGATATTTAATAAACTATCAAATCATGTGTAAAATTTGCCATGTACACCCCCAATTCCAAAAAAGATGGGACGCTGTGTAAAATGTAAATAAAAACAGAATGCAATGATTTGCAAACCTCATAAACCCATATGTTATTCACAATAGAACACAGAAAACACATCAAATGTTTACACTGAGTAAATGTACCATTTTCAGAAAAAAATAAGGTCATTTTGAATTTCATGGCCGCAACACGTCTCAAAAAATTTGGGACAGGGCAACAAAAGGCTGGAAAATTAAGTGTTACTAAAAAGAAACAGCTGGAGGTTAATTGGCAACAGGTCAGTAACAT